>LR738711.1:276290687-276305693 GCA_902687465.1 Secale cereale | reverse complement strand
GGGGGGGGGGGGGGGGGGAGGTGCAGGCTTGTGTACGTCATTGCTAGCCACTCTATCCCGTCCACGAGGTGGTCGGTCCGGCTTATCGGCGGTATTGTTCCTAGGCGCAATAGCCTCGTCGTCGAATTCGGACAGCAATTTACGCTTAGGATAGCTCTTTGTTTGGCGATTGCAGCCATATTTTTCCTCAGCGTCTAGCACTTTGTTCCATCTATCATTGAGCGTATCCTGTGCGAATTTAAGCTGCTACTACTGCTTTTTCAGGCTCCTTGTGGCGGCGATAAGCCTCGGAGGGAAGCGCTTTTGTTCTAAGGGTTCTTCTAGGATGATGAATTCGTCGTCGCCCAGGCTAACATCCTCTTCAGAGACAGGTTGATAATTGCTGTCTTCGGCATCGCTATGATTAGACAGCGGTCCCGGACTATGTTCGCCGTCCTCTCACTCGTCCTGCTCCATCGCTGGATCTGCGGGGTCATCGGCTTGGTCTGGATTATCACCGTCGTCATTGACAATGTTGCTATCTTTCCCTTTACGGGATCGAGATTGGCGCTTCGGACGCCGACGCTTGCGACGTTCATCGACATGCTTATCCTTTTTGGGATCACTATCACCGTCGTCCTCCTTCTCCTTAGGTGTGTCCACCATACATACATGGTATGAGGATGTAGCCATCCATCGCCCGGTTACGAGCGGGTTTTGGTCTAGATCTGCTTCGACTTCGAGGTCCATCTCTTCAAAGCCTTCGGAAGCGTAGTCAAGCAAATCGGTTAAATCTTCAACCGTGGCTACCAAGTGTGTGGTGGGTAGGAAGCAAAATTCTCCATCACCAGCCTCCAGCTCAAACCAGATATAATTTGGCTATGAGTCCCCTGCTAAGGAGAGGGATTTTAATGAGTTTAGCACATCACCTAGAGGTGAGTAACAGAAGATATCTGCAGAGCTGAATTCAACGATACACGCCTGATCAAGCTCGAAGGACGCAGATGCACATGTTCCGGAACCTGTAGCCGGAGATGAGTCCAAAGTTCCGGTAACACAGATCCCGCTCAAGGTTGGGTCGGTATGCGGCTCCAGCACTACTGAGTCTGCGGCTTTCGTGGCAGGGTTGAGCTTCCCATCCTCGGGTGACGCGATCTGCTCCAGATCTAGGGCAAGAGTGGTTACAGGTGCTATCCCCTGGATATGGTCCGATGACAGATTTAGGTCATGTTCATCATGGTGGCAGGGAGCGGTCGCCATGGGCTCGAATCCGTCGAAGATCAAGTCTCCGTGGATATCAGCAACATAGTTCAAGCTTCCAAACCTAACCTGATGGCCATGGGCGTAGCTCTCAACCTGCTCGAGGTGGCCTTCTGTGTTGGCATGGATTGTGAAGCCGCCGAACACAAAAAGCTGGCCGAGAGGGAAGATCCCCTCGGCGGAGGTGCCGTCGTTGTTGACGAAGCGATCCATCGGTCCTTCGGTCGACGACATAGTGGAACCTTCAATGAAAGCACCAATGTCGGTGTCAAAACCGGCGGATCCCAGGTAGGGGGTCCCGAACTATGCGTCTGAGGATCGATGGTAACAGGAGACTGGGGACACGATGTTTACCCAAGTTTGGGCCCTCTCGATCGAGGTAATACCCTACTTCCTGCTTGATTGATCTTGATGAATATGGGTTACGAGAGTTGATCTACCTCGAGATTGTAATGGCTAAACCCTACAAGTCTAGCCTATGTGATATGATTCTGTTGTTGTTCAGCCTCTACGAACTAAACTCTCCAGTTTATATATGCACCGGAGGGCCCTAGGGTTTGTACATGACCATCTTGCAGAGGAAGGAAAGATTACACCCGAACCTAAAACCCGTCATTATACGCACACAGGAGTCCTATCCGGATATGATAGACGATCTTCAACAATGATCTTCACGGCCCACCAGTCCGGCCCACAACGAGTTATCCGGCCACATGAGGACCCCTCAATCCAGGACTCCCTCAATCCCCACTTGATGTCATCCTCCATGGGTTGTATGAGATCTTCCTCTTGATGCAAGCCCATGGAAACATACCTAACCCCACATAGAACTCTCACGTAGACCATGTGTTAGTACACAAAGCATAATGGACAATGCTTACCATACCATGGGAGCACTTGATCCCTCTTGGTACATCTTATACACTTTGTGTATTGATCAATTTCACACAACCAATCTTTAGATTTTTCCTTGAATATCACCTTGGTCATCACACACTCTCCTTGAAACCAACACATGGACTCCAAGAAAAGCCTATGGACAAACCCTCAAATATGACTAAAGGCAACCATTAGTCCATAGAGATTGTCATCAATTACTAAAACCAAACATGTGGGCACACATGTTCTTTCACGTTGCCTCAAGATGCCACCTTGGCGTTTGGTGGAAGGACCTCGGATCTTCAAGAATTTTAGAGTTTTCGTCAACATCTAGTTGTCATAGTTGTCTTTTACAAATAAATGGCAACATTTCTTTTTGCCAATGTAGTGTTGACAGAGAGTTCTATGTCCTTGCACAGCCGATTATTCGGATCTGATGAGTATATGTTATGGTGTCACATACTGTTCTTGGTTTGATTTTTCATCGAGTTGGAAACTTTTCATGACATTATGTTGAAGATTTTTTTGGCTCGATGGCTTGCACTATTAGGGGATCATTACCAACCCAAGCACATTCATTGTTCACAACTTCTCATTTATTTGGATTGAGCGGCTCAATGGGGTTAAAAAAACTAGTATCAAGTTCGTCCAGATAAATGAGTAGTAGTATGCCAGGACCGGATTTTCGGGATAAATCTCCCAGAAAATGGCCCTTGTGCTCACCAGCCCCAGGATTACTGTTAGCTGAGGAGGCACCAACTTGATACAGAAATTCCAAGCAAAATACGAAATATGTAGTACAATACCATTCAGGCCTATGAGTACAACACAAGGTTTCTAGTGGCTGATGGCGGAAGCGGTTTGTAGTTCATTGGTGTCTATGGGACTCCATTTCCCACAGGAACAGCTGACCAGGATAACTCCTATCTTCGCAAGGCTGCTATCACCATTGAGTAGGTTCCGGGGCTGTCATCGCAACGCTCCTCTCCATGCAAGAAATCTGGCCAAGACAATAGCCAGGGACAAGCCAGTGAGTACTTTGAATGTACTCGCAAACATTATGAAAACAGGTACAATATAACCAAAGATAATCATGCTCTGAAATATTTCATGGTCACAAGTCAGTCACGAAATAAAAATCCATGATGCACACAAGCAGGTTATTCATATAAAAATGAATAAGCATTCAGAGAATAAAAATAAAATGCACCGATCGGGTGTCTGGAGCGACGCCTCGAAAGGATAATAAAATAAAGCATGTCTCAGTCGGGCGTCTGAGCGACGTCACATAAAGGGCTTACAAAGAGAATAATAACAAACATGCCACAGTCGGGCGTCTGAGCGACACCACATAAAGGGCTTATAAGGAGAATAATAACAAACAAGCCACAGTCGGGCGTCTGAGCGACACCACATAAAGGGCTTATAAGGATAAATAAATAATAGCATGCCACAGTCGGGCGTCTCAGCGACACTACATAAAGGGCTTATAAAGAAATGAATCACAGTGAATATCCAGGAGGTGGAACCGTCCCAAGGATACTCAATACTCAAATAATATAAATGGTTAGTCCATAATAACCATAATAACAATAACCATCATGAGTCACAAGTCATGATCCATGTTCCCCTTTAGCAGTTTCTCCTCCGAAGACCAATACTAAGACCGACACTTGACCCATCCCAGACTGTAGTCCTTAACCATGGACACGGCTATTCGAATAGATATAATCTCTGCAGAGGGTGTACTCTTTACCCACGAGTAACAGATTCCTTCAGTCCATCGGGACTAATTCCATCTACGGTCTTTTAATTGAAAACACACCTGACCGCACACACCAGCCTAACTTACCGATGTCTGGAATCACCCATGACACCTGTCAAGCGAAACTCTAAGTGGGTTGGCTACAACCTCGACTAGCAAGGGATCACAAAATTTATAACGCACGCAAACTAGGGGAGCTACCCCTTCGGCTCCAACCGAAAACACCCATGCCCCCGGACCAGGTGGCATGCCTACCGGATTCAGCAGGTATCTTCCACCATGGCCTCTCTGTACGGTGTGTGCTAGTAAGGGGTTGACAACTTACTGAACCGTACCCTAGCTATGGCAGGGACAAGCGGTAGTACGAAACAAGTATGGGGGTTACTGGAACAAGACTCGATCTACGGTCGACTCAGGAGGTTAAAGCATCACTTGCATGATTAGCATAACAAATATATTCCACACCAACAGACGGAATCACCACCCATCATACCTCACCATGCCATACCGGACACAACCGTCTCGACGAGGAACTAGGGACAAGCTCGTGTCTACACAAGACAGAGACTTTCCCAGATTTCTTCCGGTAGGCATGAAAGGCATATGAGGGTGATTACTATCACAAGCATATTAATTGCCAATAGCAAGGAATCTACATCATACACTCATGAGCATGATTATATCGTCACATAAAATAAAGAATGCTCCATGTCAAGGTGGTGTTTTAATCGTATCAAACAACGCAAAAAAATGTTATGCCAGGGTTCAGAATGCTTGCCTTCAAGAGTATGCAAGTGGGGTGCATTTTTTGAAAGTTGCCTTCTTCTTCAAAATCCTATTTTTACGAAAATTTGAATTAACACATAGTTTCAAAACTGTACAAAAAAAGTTGGTTGGAAAATTTTCAAATAAATATGAAAATAAACTAGACGAAATTTGAGAAACAACAGAAAAAGAATCAAATCAATTGGATTTATATTTTAAAAGCTATAGCCAGTCAAAGTTTAGTCAAATCTGTTTTTAATAAAAATTAGAAAAAGAAAATGTTTCGTCAGCACTTACGTTTTCTTCTAGCGAAGGCGTATTTGGAGGAACGCGCTTCCACTTAAAACACGCTTCGGCAGGGCTGGGTCACTGACAGTGGGTCCCTTGGGCCCGCTGGTCAGGTTTGACCAGTCACCCGCGCTTCCTTCTTCCTCTGGCCGAGCAGAGGCGGGGCTCCGACGATCGCGGTCGACGAACGGCGGCTCCCCACGGGATTCTGAGGGCGGGGATGGATCCGCTGGTCTAGAGTGGTCCTTTCGGTGGTCGACAGGCAGGCGGGGACGAGGGGAGTCGCCGGTGGCGAGCTCCGCGGTGGATGGCGGCTGCGGGAGAATTGGGGACCCGAGCTATGGTGGCTCCCGATCAAGTTTGAGAGGTGGGGTCGCTCTACAAGGTTAAGGGGAGTCGGAAGGTGGCACTGGATGGACGGGGGAGCACTAGTAGAAAAAGGGTCAAATGTAGAGCTAATTAGTCCCGGTTTGCAGCTGAACCGGCACTAATGGGACCATTAGTGCCGGTTCCAGAGGCTAGGCCGGCGGCGATCATTAGTACCGGTTCATGGTGAACATTTAGTACCGGTTCTTGGCACGAACCGGTACTAAAGAGGCTGTTGTAGGTTGTGGTTAGGCTGGGGGCCCACCAGAACCTTTAGTACCGATTCGTGCCACGAACCGGTACAAAAGGGTTTTACTCACTTCGTTCTACAACGCTTTTGTTGTAGGGTGAAACCCTAGGGGGGATCTTTTCACACTTGGAGGGGAAAAAGAGGAAGAACACACAAGAACACAAGACACAAATCTCTCAAAACAAACCCAATATCACATCCACTAGAGTAGCACACAAAGGATCCACAAGATTACAAGATCAATCCAAGGAAATAAGCACAAACGTAAGGTTCTTCTCACTCCTAGAGGAGGTTAGGTCTTGCAATCCAAGAGGATTCTTCTCCCTTGGGAGGTCTTGCAATCCATGAGGATTCTTCTCCCTTGGGAGGTCTTGATCTCCTCACGGAGGGGATACAAGGAGCAAAGCTCTCAAGGTCTCTCAATATCTTTGCTAACCCTCCAAAAGACATGGGGAAGGTCTATTTATAGTTTATGCTACGAAGGGGTACGAGGAGAGAGGGGTACAGGGCCAAGGGCCGCAGGCTGCACGCAGGAAGGGCGGTAGTACCGCCCGCTCGAGCGGTAGTACCGCTGGTGCCGGACTGGCCAGGAGCGGTAGTACCGTCTTGGGGAAACGGTAGTACCGCTCGTTCCGGGTTGGACGGGTCTTCACTTGCTTCCGGGCTGAATGGGTTCTCCTTTGCTTCCACGCGATCACCTCCTTGGTAACTGAGAATGCACAACATCTCCTTGTGAGGTAGAACCCAATCCTCATGCGAATCCAAACGAAGCTCGAAGAGGAGAGAATTCACCTCGGCCTTGATAGCGCGTGCACGTGCTCTCGTCATTGGTCCCTTGAGTGTTTGTGCCGATGCCGGGTTGTCCATGGGGATGCTTGACGGATGCTCCGCATCATCTCCCCCCCCTTGGGGAAGATCCATCCACGGATCGTGGTCTTCATCTCCATGGTACTTGGCCAAGTCGGTGACGTTGAAGATGTCGCTTACGTTGTACTTGTCGCGTGGGATGTCGATCTTGTAAGTGTTGTCGTTGTAGCGTGCTAGCACCTTGAATGGTCCGTCGGCTCATGGAAGAAGCTTGGACTTGCGTTCATTGGGGAAGCGGTCTTTGCGAAGGTGTAGCCAAATGAGATTGCCCGGATGGAACACCATTGGTGTTTTGTTGATGTTGAGCTTGATGGCGCGGCGTTGAACTTGACGCTCGGTCATGGAACGTGTTTCTTCATGCATCTTCTTGAGGTGGGCTGCTCTTGCACTTGCGTCCATGTCGGCACGTTCTTGAAGCGGGAGAGGAAGGATGTACAATGGTGACAATGGGGACTTGCCGGTCGTAGAGTGTATTGCGCGATTGTAGGCGTACTCGGCGATGGGTAGGCACTCCTCCCACTCCTTGATGTTCTTCTTGATCAACACGCGTAGGAGAGTGGCAAGCGTCCGGTTGGTGACTTCGGTTTGGCCATCAGTTTTGGGTGGTATGCCGTGGAGAATAGTAGCTTGATGCCGAGCTTGGAGCATAGTGTTTTCCAAAAGTAACTCAAGAACTTGACGTCACGGTCCGAGACAATCGTCTTTGGTACGTCGTGAAGGCGCAATATTTCCCTACAAAAGAGAGTCGCAATATGTGAAGCATCGTCTATCTTGTGACAAGGAATGAAATGTGCCATCTTGGAAAATCTATCAACGACAACGAATACGGAATCCTTTCCATTGCGAGTTCTAGGTAATCCAAGAATGAAATCCATGCTAATGTCTTCCCAAGGATGGAAAGGAATAGGAAGTGGCATGTGGAGGCCATGGGATTGAGCTTTTGACTTAGCTTTGCGGCATGTAGAGCACCGGTTGGTGAAGCGGGAGACATCACGGAACATCTTTGGCCAAAAATAATTCTTGGAGAGCGTAGCGAAGGTCTTGTCGCGTCCGAAGTGTCCCATGAGCCCTCCTCCGTGAGATTCCTGCAAAAGGAGCAAACGAAGCGAAGACTCGGGAATGCAAATTTTGTTAGCTTTCATGAGATATCCATCCTTGATGTAGTATTGCTCCCAAGAAGTATGTGCTACACATTTGGCATAAGGATTTGCAAAGAAAACATCATGCTCATATAAGTCTTTTATGTGCTCAAAGCCAATAACATTCAACTCAAGTTTGGTAACAAGCATGCATTTGCGGGAAAGGGCATCCGCCACAACATTTTCTTTGCCTTTGATGTACTTGATGACATAGGGAAGACTCAATGAATTCACTCCACTTAGCATGACGCTTGTTTAACTTCGTTTGACCCTTGAGATACTTGAGCGTCTCATGGTCCGTGTGAAGAATAAATTCATGGGGGTCGAAGATAGTGTTCCCAAACACGTAAAACTCTTACCAAAGCATAGAGCTCTTTATCATAGATGGGGTAGTTAAGTTGTGCGCCGGATAGTTTTTCACTAAAATACGCAATTGGGCGTTTCTCTTGCATGAGCACGCCACCTATGCCGGTACCACTAGCGTCACAATGAATCTCAAAAGGCTTATCAAAGTTTGGTAGGGCAAGAAGTGGTGCGTGCGTGAGCAAGTGTTTGAGCTTAGTGAACGCGGTGTCTTGTGAAGGACCCCAAACAAAGGGTGCGTTCTTCTTGCTCAAGGCGTGTAGAGGCATAGCGATGGTGCTAAAGTCCTTCACAAAACGTCGATAGAAACTGGCTAAACCAAGAAAGTTACGCACTTGTTGAAGGTTCATTGGTTGAGGCCAAGTTTTAATTGCTTCAGTTTTAGTTTCATCAACGTGAACACCTTGTGAAGACACGACAAATCCTAGGAAGACAACTTTATCAACACCAAAAGTGCATTTCTCCATATTAGCATATAATTGTTGTTTGCGAAGGGCTTGCAAAACCATATGGACATGGTCAACATGTTCCTCAAGCGACTTGCTAAAGACTAGAATGTCATCAAAGTAAACCACTACAAAGACACCTATATAAGGTCGGAGAACAAAATGCATAAGACTCGTGCCAGGCGCTTCCGATAAGCCCATCGGCATGACCAACCACTCATATAGCCCAAACTTGGTTTTGAAAGCAGTTTTCCACTCATCACCCTCTTGAATGCGAATTTGGTAATAGCCACTTTTAAGGTCAATTTTGGAGAAAATTGTGGCACCACATAATTCATCAAGCATGTCATCTAGGCGTGGAATAGGGTGACGGTATCTAACGGTGATAGCATTTATCGGACGACAATCGGAACACATGCGAATGCTACCATCTTTCTTAGGCACGAGAATAACGGGAACTGCACAAGGGCTTAAGCTTTCACGTACATGACCTTTGTCGATGAGTTGTTATACTTGACGTTGTATCTCCTTTGTTTCCTCCGGGTTGACGCGGTAGGGAGCCTTGTTCAGAAGTGGTGCGCCGGGGACAAGGTCGATGCGGTGTTCGATGCCGCGAAGTGGAGGTAGACCCGGTGGTAGCTCGTCGGGAAAGACGTCCGAGAATTCCTGCAACAACTTAGACAACACAAAAGGTGGAGGTGGTGAAGTGTTAGTTGGTTTGGCTTCCCCTTTGCATAGAAGCACAAGGTGGAAGACGGACGATGGGTTCTCACACACTTCTCTCATCTCACGTTTGGTGGCTAGGAGGACTAAGTTTTTCTCTCTTAGCGAAGAGGTGCTCAATTTTGGCTTGTGGCTCTCACTTTCTTTTTGGTGGATCACTCTCTCACTAGGATCTTCACGATTGATGGATGCTTTCTTATCGGCGATCACTTGGCTTGGAGACATTGGTCGAAGCACATATTCCTTGCCGTTCATCTTGAAGCTATAGTAGTTGGTTCGACCATTGTGGATGGCTCCACGGTCAAATTGCCAAGGTCGTCCCAAGAGGAGGTGGCACACCGTCATGGGAACTACAACACACTCCAAGGTGTCCTCATAGGCGCCGATCTTGAAAGAAACTTGTACCGTGTGCTCCACTTGAATGGTGCCGGAGTCGCTTAACCATTGTACCTTGTATGGACGAGGTGCTTCTTCTTGACCAAATGAAGCTTGGAACATAGCTCGTCACTTGCCAAGTTGTGACAACTACCTCCGTCGATGATGACCTTGACGGATCGTCCGTTGATGCCGGCCTTTGTGTGGAAGATGTGGCATCGTTGGTCTTCATCTTGATTGTGTTGGAGGGTCAAGACCTTGGATACCACGAGAGAGGGACTTGAATCATTCTCACAAAACACTTTATCATCTTCGTCTTCGTTGATGCGCCGGTGCATGGCCACATGCTCAATAGGTTCCACTTCATCTTCGCTCATCAAGTCATATGTGCCGTTGTCGTTGAAGATCATGGTTCTCTTGTTGGTGCACTCGAAGGAGTTGTGACCTCGGCCACCACATGTGAAGCACTTGAAGGAACTAGTCTTCTCGGTGTCGTAAGGTGGTGCCGAAGGTGAGGTAGTCTTGGGTTTGTAGTTGCTTGCCGGAGAACGAGTCGAGGAAGGTGTTGTTTGCTTGGAACTGGACTTGTCGCCGGTACTTGGTGATGCTCTCGTTGAGGTAGGAGGTGCCGGAGTTGCGGGAGCTTGAGAGTAGGAGCCGTAGGTCTTGGACGAGTATTTGGCATACTTGAAGTCATCCTAGACTTGTCGCTCGGCCTTGGACGCTTGGTGAACTAGCTCGAGAAGGTTGGAGTATGGTTGGAAGTCGGCAATCCGCTTGATTGGGTGAGTGAGGCCGTTCAAGAAGCGTGCCATTGTTTGCTCGTCGTCTTCCTTAACATTGGCTCGTATCATGGCAATCTCCATTTCTTGGTAGTATTCCTCCATCGTCTTCGTGCCTTGTTTGAGAAGTTGAAACTTCTTGAAGAGATCACGGGTGTAGTGTGTAGGCACGAAGCGAGCTCGCATGACATTCTTCATCTCTGACCAAGTTGTAATGGGTGGTTCGCCTCTTGCATGTCGTCGCTTGATCGTTTGTTCCCACCAAATGAGGACATAGTCTTGAAACTCGAGAGAGGCCATGGCAATCTTCTTCTCTTCTTCGAAGTTGTGGAGGCGGAATATCTTGTCGACTTTTAGTGCCCATGAGAGGTATTCTTCAGGATCGGTGCTTCCGGAGAACTTGGGCGTAGTGAACTTTAGCTTGCCGAAGCGTTGCTCTTCGTCGTGGTGATGATGGTGGTGTCGCTCATGACGAAGTGGTCGCTCCACGAAAGCGTGCTCTTCACGAAGGTCTTGCCGTTGGTGGTGTCGTGGCACGTCGTTCCCATTTCGTCGTTCTTGCTCTACTTCGCGGTGAGCGGCTTCCTCTTGTCGCTCTTGATGAAGTTCTTCTTGTTGACGTACTTGGCGGTTGCGGTCGGCGAAGATGCGCGAGGAGTCACAAAGAGCTTGTTGCGCGGTTCGTGCTTGATTGTCACGCCGTTCTTGTGCTTGCCGAATTGTATCGTCATCTTCTTGTACTTGATGTGGGCGTTGTTGCTCTTGGCGGCGCCCTTGCTCACGTGCTCGAACTCGATCTCGTAACCCATCGCCATGGAATGGATTGTCCGAAGAATGTCGATCTTGATTGACGCCTTGTTGGGCTTGCCGAGGACGAGGAGGACTTGCATCCGTGGAAGAGTAAGCCGAAGAGTTGTCACTTGAGTGTCGACTTGAATGGCGCCGTCTTGATGAATGAGGCGGAGACGTGCGGTTCACCAAGATGTGGCGGAACTCTTGCATTTGCGTGCGGAAGTCGGAAGCGAGTTGCTCGATGCGGTCGCCCAACGCTTCGCTTTCTTGATGAAGAGCTCGTTGGACGCCGAAAAGGTGATTCTTGGTGACGTAGTTCGGTGCTTCCACTAGACGCTCGTCGGTCGGGTCGGTCGAAGAACTTGGCCTATCCATCATGTAAGTAAGAGGTGAGTAGAAAAATGAGAGAACAATACCAAGGTTACCTTTTCCGAAGATTGAAAATGTAACAAGTTTCACTCAATGAAATGCCACAATAGTAGAATTGGAACCGGGTTTGTTCCTCACACCTACAAGTAAATAGGCCTATGGAGTAGCTTGGTTAGGATGGTGGAAAATTTCAAACAAAATGTTAGTCAAGATATCGATAAAGTTGAGAAGATTCACAAAGATGCACGTAAAGCAAATAGATCAAAGCCAAGTGTATCACTAGGAACACACGCACGGAAGATAGAGGGGATCCACACAACCAAGGGTGAGCGCAAAAGGTGATTGATCACGGCAAATGCTCTTGTTGTGCGAATACTAGAGAGACGCTAGCTCGATTGCTCAAATGGGCGAGATACGCTTTGTGCACCAACCTATGAGAGAAACGTGCCGTCTTCGATCCCAACTATGCTATGTATGTGGTTACCGAGATGATATGAGTATGTAAAGTGGCTCAATGCTATTGCTTATATGCTCATTGTTGCTCCTCTCTTTGCTTAGAAGCTTTTTTTTTTGAGAGACTGAAGCTCGAGCCGATGATAATATGAGACAAGTATGTAAGATATGCACGGGAGAGACTTAAGGCACTAAGATGATAACATGATCACTACGGTGCACAAGAGCGTGGCCCGGCAATTCTCAACTCGCTAGTCTCGATAGGTAAGCAACGCAAATGGCTCGGGCTATCAATGCAAAAAGCAAAAGGTAAGTGTCGTCGAGGTTACCGTCCTTGCTTACGGTTAGTGGTGAAGATGATTCCGAGGCGATGATGTCGATGTCAAACGCTCCTAAGTAGCAGAAACACCTTAGGAAACGCCAAATCGCAACTCGAAACCAGTGAAAAAGCGGAAGGGGAGAAATTTTTTGGGTGGGGGTGGTAGTACAGCTTGACGAAGCGGTAGTACCGCTTGGAATAGCGGAAGTAAAATTTTAGTGCCGCTTGACGAAGCGGTAGTACCGCTTGGTAATGCGGACCTAAAATTTTAGTACCGTGTGTAAGGCGGTAGTACCGCTTGTACGGGCGGTAGTACCGCTCGTGTCCGGTAATATCTGTAGTTCGAAATCGGGGCGAATTTTGGGCGGAAATGGATGGTTTCGGGGGTAAAATTGGATGAATTTCGTGGTGGATGTGTGGGGAAAGTGGTGGAGGGGCTAGATCCACGTGCCAAACGTCAAATCCATGGACCAAAACAACCAAATCTCACAAGATCCAACAAATTGCAAGAAATTTTTTAGGGCTATTTTTGTGGGGATTTTCGAAATTGGGTAAGAACACAACTAAAACAAGCTAGAAAGTGGGGGGATGGGACTCCAAGATGTGAATCAACCTTGCTCTTGATACCAAGATGTTGTAGGGTGAAACCCTAGGGGGGATCTTTTCACACTTGGAGGGGAAAAAGAGGAAGACCACACAAGAACACAAGACACAAATCTCTCAAAACAAACCCAATATCACATCCACTAGAGTAGCACACAAAGGATCCACAAGATTACAAGATCAATCCATGGAAATAAGCACAAAGGTAAGGTTCTTCTCACTCCTAGAGGAGGTGAGGTCTTGCAATCCAAGAGGATTCTTCTCCCTTGGGAGGTCTCGCAATCCACGAGGATTCTTCTCCCTTGGGAGGTCTTGATCTCCTCACGGAGGGGATACAAGGAGTAAAGCTCTCAAGGTCTCTCAATATCTTTGCTAACCCTCCAAAAGACATGGGGAAGGTCTATTTATAGTTTATGCTACGAAGGGGTACGAGGAGAGAGGGGTACAGGGCCAAGGGCCGCATGCTGCAAGCAGGAAGGGCGGTAGTACCGCCCGCTCGAGCGGTAGTAACGCTTGCAGGCGGTAGTACCGCTTAAGGAGTGGTAGTACCGCTGGTGCCGGACTGGCCAGGAGCGGTAGTACTGTCTTGGGGAAACGGTAGTACCGCTCGTTCCGGGTTGGACGGGTCTTCACTTGCTTCCGGGCTGAATGGGTTCTCCTTTGCTTCCACGCGATCACCTCCTTGGTAACTGAGAATGCACAACATCTCCTTGTGAGGTAGAACCCAATCCTCATGCGAATCCAAACGAAGCTCGAAGAGGAGAGAATTCACCTCGGCCTCGATAGCGCGTGCACGTGCTCTCGTCATTGGTCCCTTGAGTGCTTGTGCCGATGCCGGGTTGTCCATGGGGATGCTTGACGGATGCTCCGCATCAGCTTTTTTAGTCCCACCTCGCTCGTCTAACAGAGATTTTATGACCTTAAATATGTTATTTCTCAAACTATCACAACCACTTGGTCTTCATTGAACTCTGTGTGTAGGATTTGTGGCTGCAATAGGAGTCATCACCAGTTCCTAAACCGGTGAGGACTCCTATTGACAATTTAAATTGTACACAAAAAGATCAATGATGGTCAATGCATTTTTTAACATAATTTGAAAAGCACTACAAAATGAACTCTGAAAATGTTAAAAGTTGGCATGGTATCATCATTTCACCCACATAGCATGTACAAAGGCATTGCATTTTTTTGAACTGGATGCACTTCGTGTGCAAACTGGACAATTAGTACCGTACCGGTTCCAACGGCTAGGCGGGCGGAGATCATTAGTGCCGGTTCGTGGGCAACCTATAGTACCAGTTCATGCCACGAACCGGTACTAATGTTGCCGTGTCAGGCTGTTGTCAGGCTAGGCACCTTTAGTACCGGTTCATGGCATGAACCGGTACTAGAGTATCTTAGTAAGCTGATTTTTAGTCCCACCTCGCCAAGAGAGAGGCACTAGGAGCGGTTTATAAGCCTTGAGTGCACAGACAATGTGGGAGAGGCGCAATGTTCACCTGCACATTGCTTAGCTTCAAACCTTGACGAATAGTGTAGACTGCACGGAGCTATGTGCAGTGCTTTGTACACTCTTCCGAAAGGCTTGAAGCTAATTAACGAGCATTGCGCCTTTTTTTGAACTCCAGACTTTTTGTGTGTTCAAAATGCACCATTCAAATCCACATCATCAATTATCAAGCCTTTCTGAATTCATTTGGTATTTTTCATTCATTTACTGATTTGTTTTGAGAGAGCTAAATGACCGTGAAATTGAAAAGCAGAACAAATTGAACTCTAAAAAGGTTGGAACTTGGCATGGAATCATCATTTCACCCACATGGCATGTGGAAAAAAGTAGAGAGGGTCATGGAAAAAACTGGATGCACTTCGTGTACAAAATGGACAATCTCTTTCGAAGTATCAGGGTTTAGGACGAAAACTCATATGATACAAATGCATTGCATTTTTTTGAACTCTAGAGTTTTTGTGTGTTACCATTCAAATCCACATCATCAATTATTAGCCCTTTCTGAATTCATTTGATATTTTTCATTCATTTACTGATTTGTTTTGAGAGAGCTAAATGACCGTGAAATTGAAAAGCAGTACAAATTGAACTCTGAAACGATTGAAACTTGGCGTGGTATCATCATTTCATCCACATGGCATGTGCAAAAAAGAAGAGAGGGTCACGGCAAAAACTGGATGCACTTCGTGTACAAAATGGACAATCTCTCT
>LR738711.1:276261998-276289914 GCA_902687465.1 Secale cereale | reverse complement strand
TACAAATTGAACTCTGAAAAGGTTGAAACTTGGCATGGTATCATCATTTCACCCACATGGCATGTGCAAAAAAGTAGAGAGGGTCACGGCAAAAACTGGATGCACTTCGTGTACAAAATGGACAATCTCTTTCGAGGTATCAGGGTTTAGGACGAAAACTCATATGATACAAAGGCATTGCATTTTTTTGAACTCCAGACTTTTTGTGTGTTCAAAATGCACCATTCAAATCCACATCATCAATTATCAGCCCTTTCTGAATTCATTTGGTATTTTCATTCATTTACTGATTTGTTTTGAGAGAGCTAAATGACCGTGAAATTGAAAAGCAGTACAAATTGAAGTGTGAAAAGGTTGAAACTTGGCGTGGTATCACCATTTCACCGACATGGCATGTGCAAAAAAGTAGAGAGGGTCACGGCAAAAACTGGATGCACTTCATGTACAAAATGGACAATCTCTTTCGAGGTATCAGGGTTTAGGACGAAAACTCACATGTTACAAAGGCATTGCATTTTTTCAACTTTTTTGAAGTCCAGACTTGTTGTGTGTTCAAAATGCACCATTCAAATCCATAGAATCAATTATCAACCCTTTCTGAATTAATTTGGTATTTTTCATTCATTTACTGATTTGTTTTTAGAGAGTTAAATGAGATATAAAATGTTTGTTAGATAATTTTATATATAGAAATGTTAGTTAGATATAGAAATGTTAGATAGAAATTTTAGATATATTTGGGGCAATGTTAGATTGATAAATTTTAGATATAGAAATTTTAGTTAGATATAAAATGAAATACCATATAAAAAAATTGTTTGCGCGCTACCCTATGGGCCTGCAAGGCCCTAGGCCTGTATTTGCAGGACCATAAAGTCCCAGCAGACTCACAGGGCAGCGCGGCAAAGTTAGGCCCAGAAGCCTGCAGTAGAGAGGAGCTCGAAGGAGCAGCCGCGGCGGGGTTTATAAACCAGTGCGGCTGCCCCTCGGCTAGCGAGGTGGGACTAAACTTGCCGCACCGCACCTGCAGCGCACCACCTTTAGTACCGGGTCGTGGCACCAACCGGTACTAAAGGGATGTCTTTAGTACCGGTTGGAGCCACCAACCGGTACTAAAGGGGTGCCCTTCCCACCGCTTGGCCTGGCCAAAACAGGCCTTTAGTACCGGTTGGTGGCTCCAACCGGTACTAAAGGTCCATCCTATATATACAACACTTATGAATTTTCAGTTTTCCCTCTGTTCTGTTCTGTTTCTTCCTCTTCGTCGATGCCGTCGCCGCCCATTGCGCGCTGCCCCAGTCCCCATCCCCGTCGCCGTCGCGCGCCGCCCCCGTCCCCGTTCGATGTCGCCGCCCCCGTCGCCGTTCGATGTCGCCGCCCCCATCGCCGTCCCCGTCCCCGTTCGCTGTCGCCGCCCCCGTCGACGCCACCGTCACCGTCGCCGCCCCCATCGCCGTCGCGTCGACCTCGCCCGCGCGGTGAGGCCCTCTCCCCCGGCCCCTCGCACACACACACGCGCGCGCGCGCACACACACACAGACGCGCACACACACACACACACTTTTTCTGTTTTTTAGAAATTTTAGTTTTAGCTAGACGAATTAGATTAATTTTAAACAGTATATAAAAATGTTATAAATTTTATAAATGTTAGTTTTAGCTAGATGAATTAGATTAACTTTCAAATTGTTAGACGATGATCGATTTTTTTCAGTTTCTTATAATTTTAGTTATAGAAATTTAGAATGTTATGTTTGCATATAGTATTAGTTCTAAAAAAGTTAGAAATTTTTCTTTTTTTAGTTCTAGAAATATTAGAAATGTTATACAAATGTTAGTTATATATATAGAAATGTTATAATTTTTTTCTTTTGTTTTTTAGTTATAGAAATATTAGAAATGTTATAGAAATGTTAGTTATATAGCATTGTTAGAAATGTTAGTTATGTAGAAATGTTAGAAATTTTAGTTATCAAAATCCAATCATTAAAAAATGTTACTTTTTGCGGGCATATAGCTAGTATTTGTTCTCGACGATGCCCGGCCCGCATCCTCGCCGTCAACCCGTCCGCGACGACGTCCGGCTGACCCATGTCCGGGACTGGGCTCCGCCGGGCTCGCACTGGGAGGTGCTGCCTGGAGGGGCGCGCCGCTTGATGAGGAACCCGGCCCCGGGTCCCGTCGTCGACCCTGATCTCGTTTGGTGGCGTTCGCGTGGGCCAGTTTCAGTGCGGAGGGAGCCGGCCCCGCCGGAGGAGGTACGTCGCCGTGTCAGGGAGGAGGACGAGCACGTCCATCGCTACATGGTTGCGTTAGAGGGCGGCAGGTTCTCCAATACCTAGCAGTTTCTTCAGGGATCTCACTTCAGCTATGATCGTGTGAGGGTTCCTTCTCTTTGGGTGTCCACCACCCGCGCCGCAGGAACCGCGAGTGTCCTAGATTCTTCTGTAGTATTCGATCTTTATTAGCTACCTAGCCAGTGATGTATTCGATATTATATACTATTCAAGACGATGTATTCGATATTATATATTATTCGAGACGATGTATTCGAGATTATATCTAATATTCGAGACGATGTATTCGAGATTATATCTATTATTCGAGACGATGTATTCGAGATTATATCTATTATTCGAGACGATGTAATTTGAATACTAAATTGTTTTATATTTCTTTTTGGATTAGTTAAATAAAAGCTATGGCGGACAATACCGGCAGAGAGGGAGAACAGACCCTGTTCGATATGATACGCCATCCTCGCGGGCCATATGATGATCAGAATGAAGAAGATTATGACGGCTCCGAATTTCTAAACAACACCGGAGAGGGTGATATGATATTCGATCGCGACGACCGAATTGATGAAGTCATGAACTACGATTATGATGATGACGAAGAAAATGTTGATCTTGAAACAACAAAGACCGGCGAGGTATATATATTTATATAAGCAGGCACATCTGGTGATCATCACATGTTTTAAATGAGTTGAAGATATATTAACGAATCAATCTTTCTTTTTTCAGCCATCCGGATCGAGCAAATCTTCAGGCAACAGGACGAGATGAGGCCCGAACAAATTGTTGAATTAGGGCGTAAAGTACAATATCGAGGCAATCAGACCTAATGGCGAACCATTAGCGCCTAAGAAGATTGTGGACAAGTTCGTTCGGCAGTGCAGGGTTCTTGTGTAGGACCAACTCCCGATCTCCCTTCAAGAATGGAGAAAGCCAGCAAAGCCACGTGCAGATGTTACTTTTGTCGACGACAAACAAAAAAGTCTGCGTTGGAATACTCTCATGGAACATTTCACCCTACTAGATCATTTCACAGAAGAAGATGAGCAGAAAGTCAAGGACGCTGCTCTTAGGAAGATGGCGGTTGCATTCAAGAACCACATGAATTGTGAATGGGACAAGTACGTCAAGGGAGGAAGGAAGACTCCAGTATTCCAGGGAAATCTAGAGAAGCAAAGTGCTCATTGGGATGATTTCATGAAATTCAAGGATTCAGAATTAGTTAAGGAACGGTCGAGAATAAACAAGAAGAATGCCGAAAAAAAGGATAAGTTCCATAAGCTGGGGCCAGGTGGCTACGCGGTGGCAATGCCTAAGTGGGATAAGTTTGAGAAAGGGATGGAGGATGCAGGTGTCACTCCCGTTACTAGGAGCTGCCCCCCAGGTGCAGGACTTGGTTCTATGCGCATGGGGGGAGTTGGACCCAAAGACACGCGAAGTTTCGAGGAAGGCATGTCTGAAAGGAGACGACGATAAGCTACTTGATGCAATAGAAGAGGCTCGAACAAGGGTGTTCCAGCCCAACAGAGAGAACGACGAGCTTACGCGTGCCCTGGGAAATCCTGAACACCCGGGAAGAACATGAGGCAAGGGCGCTATGCCGTGGTTTGAGGGGTTTTCGGATTGGAACGCCGACTACAGAACCCGTGCGAGAAGGAAGATTGCGGAGGAGAAGCAGAGGAAGATGGACTATGAACGCCTTCAAGGCCTAGAATCAAAGCACGCGGACTTGGCAGACAAATTCCAGTGGCAGCAGGAGCAGATCGACTCACTTAGCCAGCAAAGGGGGTCTCAGCAGCTGCAACAGCTAGCGGATGATCCAGCATTGCATACCACCGCCCCATCCATGCGGAGAAGCAGCGTGGGTTCCACCCCGAGCGACACAATGCTGGATAGATACCCCGTGGATGACATCATTGAGAACACTAACTGCGAGCTACACTTCAAAATGAAGAACATATCCATGAAGGTGGCGGACGCCCTTGCTTTTACAAATCCCCCCGAGGCAACCTTCCATTGTAACCCGATTCCAGCAGGCTATGCTCGTGTCATGGTTGATGAGGTGGTGGACCAATATTCGGGCTAGAGCTTGACATTCCTGGAGGTGACGATGAGCACACACTCGGAGAGGCCAAACATCGTATCATCCTATGGAGAAAGGATTGCATCATCTTTCGAAGGCCACCGACACCGCGTCAGCCGACTCCTCGTTGAAGTCCGCCACCGAGTCAGCAGACTCCCGCTCCTGCAAGTCCACCAACGCGTCAGGCCACTCCTCCTCCTCCAAGTCCGACAAAGCGTCAGGCCACTCCTCCTCCAAGTCCGACACAGCGTCAGACGTCCACTCCTCCTCCAAGTCTGGCACAACTTCAGGCCACTCCTCCTCCAAGTCCGGCACAGCTTCAAGCCACTCCTCCTCATCCAACTCAGCCCCGTCAGCCGTCTCCGCCGCCTCAGCAATCGCAGAAGAGACACCCCGCAGCAATGGTGCATAGCGGTACGAGTTGAGGCAGTATAGGAAGTACAGGCGGAGGCAGGCGAACTAAATATGGTCCAAGCCTCACTGATCCTCCTCAGAGGGCTTACGACAGGACCGAGGAGCAAACCAAGGCCATATTGCGGGCAGAAGTGGACGACCATTTTGGACCGAAACCGCCACCGCCGCCAAGGGATAAAGTGCCTGAGGAAAAGATTGACCACTTCGTTCGTATGGCAACCACCAGCTCCCAAGCATGTTGACAACGACTATGAGCGCCACCTCAGGAAGTTAAATCGAGCATGTCTACTGAAGGAGGCGAGCTCGAGCTCGAGCAAACAACAAGCAGCTGTCAAAAAATGCGGGAAAACCGTTCCCCAGCTGGGAGAACAGGCGGCACAATCGATCCCCTCGCTTGTTGTGCCAACAACACGTGAGAGTACGCGCGCCCAATTTATTGTGGGCAAACAGTTTACGTTCCCGGGGATGGCAATGTGGTAATAACCGAGGAGCATATAACGCAGGCTGAAATGCTCAACATCACTGTTGGACAACTCCTCGAGTTCGAGCCCATGCTTATGCTTACAGAGGAGGAAATAAAACAAAAATATGTGCGGGGCCAACCTTTGGTCAAGCCAGACGAGGTCAAGAAGCTCCGAACGAGAATGTATCAATTGCATCAATGGTACATGGCCATTACCATGAGTTCCAATCGAGTGTCCCTCATGGTGAAAGTCAAGAAGGATCATTACTACCATGAGAACGATGTGTCCGTTGAGTATAATGAACTGTTTCAGTTATACAATCAAGACGCACTCGACAAATCTATCGTCAGTTGCTATTGTATGTAAGTGATTTCTTTCTGTAATTTAAGTCTCAAGCTAGCTGTAGTGATCCTTTTGATCAATCATTACCTGTAATTATCCTCACTATATTCTTTTCTGTGGTATTATGCAGGATGAAGATGTATGAAATGAAAAAAAGGTGGACGCTATGGCATTGGGTTCATTGACCCAAACACCATTAATGAATACACATGGAAAATAGATGCATATTATGAAAAGCATGTAGAGGACATCATGCTAGAGTTCTTGAAGTGCCTCAAATACAATGATGATATACTACTTCCTTACAACTTCCAGTGAGTCACACTCTCTTGTACTACAAATTATCTGTTTTTGCCTACTAGCTAGCTACATGTTTTTGCTTACACATGTCCACTTAATTAAAACATCCAAACGTGTGTGCATGCAGATTTCACTAGATCTTGTGTATCATTAAAGTTGATGCCGGAACAGTTGAAGTACTCGACTCACTACTTAAAAAACAAAGTGACTACACCATCTTGAAAGGGATAGTCAACAGGTAATTTCAATCATTATTAACTATATATCTCAGCCTATTTAGTTCGTCATTTCCTGATATGAACTATTTAATAACCCATTTATTCATTTTCTTTGTCGGCGGGCAGGGCTTGGGCAAGGTTCATCAGCGTCACTCTAGGCAAACGGAAACAAAGCCTGAAATGGTTTCGACCCAAGGAAAGTAATTAAGTAGTACTAGCTAGCTAGCTAGCTGCCATTATCTCTTTAATTATCATGCTTGATTAATTATTATCTGATCAAATACCATTCTCGTAAAGGCCCTGAAGCAGGCGTAGGGGACTGATCTGTGTGCATACTGCGTTTGCGAGAACATTCGCATGATGACGTCCGAAAGGAGCAGATCTCAAAGACAGGAATGGGTACGTTTGTCAGAACACTATTCACAATTTTTACACCATTATCGATATCCAGTCACACAACTAATAAACATGCATATTGATCTCCTTCTTAACAGTTCAAAGAGGTGCAGGACAAGCTCCTAGAAACGGAGCGCGTACAAGAACTTCAAGAGGAAATAGCGGGATTCTTGCTCGACCAGGTCATAGATCCGAAGGGAGAATACCATTACCCGCTACCGCCCCCATGAACCACTTCCAATTGTCATCGTGCTCCGAAGGCACCAATTAGGCTAATGCCACCGGCCCCGAAGGTAAAATGTAGGAGAAATTGTATATAGCTATACATGTGTGTATGTGTGAATATATTGGTGGTTTGTGTGAGACATTTGAACCAATCATATTTCTAGTAGAACCAATCATATATATATATATATATATATATATATATATATATATATATATATATGCATAACGTGTACAATGTGTAGTATCGTAAAATAAAAGCAAATGGAAAAAATTAAATGGAAAACACAAAATTAAATGAAAAATAAATCACAAAACCAAACCCCCCCCAAACCTTGTAGTACCGGTTGGTTTTACCAACCGGTACTAAAGGGCTCCCGGCCCACGGAGCTGGCTCGTGCCACGTGGTTGCCCTTTAGCACCGGTTCATGCTGAACCGATACTAAAGGGGGGGGCTTTAGTGACCACACTTTAGTGCCGGTTATGGAACCGGCACTAAAGGGCCTTACGAACCAGTGCTATTGCCCGGTTCTGCACTGGTGGAGGCTCTGCCTGCGACGAACAGGACCGGAGTGTGACGGCGGCCGAACTGATCAGAGACGGGGAAGACGGCCTTCCTCCGCCGATTGCTGGCTATGGGGGCGCCAGGGGGATGACCTGAGATCGCTTGAGGGCCGAGGAGGGCTCGGGGTCACCTTTTATAGCGTATCGAGGTCGGTTCCACGGCGGCTGGGGATAAGATCGACGGACCACTGTTCTGTAGCCAGGGGCGCGTGGCGATGGCTGGCGGGGTCTGGCAGGGCGAGTGGATGAGCTCGAGCTGTTCCAGGGGCAGCTGGCGCGCGGCTGTGGCTCGGGCGGCGCCGTCCATGGCAGGAGCCTACTGTGGACGCCGGCGTGCCGCCAAGGGGCTCTGACAGCGGTGCTGTAGGGCGCCAGGGTGGCTTGGAGGGTCCTGGCGAGTGGACGGGAACGAGGCGTGGCCCTGCGGGCGGGCGAAGGCCAGGGGGCAAGACGCGGCGACTCGGTGCACGCGCGTGCAAAACGTGCGCTCTGGGCGCGCCCAGAGCACGCACGCCAGGTGCTCGACAGATTGCCAATGCCTGCCAGGGGGCTCTAATCCACATGAGGTTTAGCAGGGTGGGGCTATAGACTAAGTAGAGCCATGAGACATGCTGGTTAGGCCACTAGAGCAATTTCCTAATGTAAGTCTAAAAGCATGCCAAAACTGGCCATGCTCCTAACCTGCTTGATGAAATGCCACGGGTATCTAGGCATCTCTTGAGGTGGCCAAAAACTCTAGGTCATAGTCTCTTTAGGTGCAACTGATGATGGCAAGGTTATTTGGGCAAAACCTGATACTTGTTAGTGCAAGTTTTTGAGGAACTCAAATCTGGACAAAAAATAAAAGGCATTATTGCATGGACCAAAAATGCTCGAAAGGATCCAATCTCCTGGACTTAAGGGTTTGGTAGAGTGGTCTATAAGCAGGAAAAAGAATCATGGGTAAAAGATCAAGTTAAAATATTGTTGCAGTAGAAAATACCAAACTGGACCAGAGAGCAAAAGAGGATGATTTGCTCAAATCTTCCAAAGAACACCAATGGTTTAATGCATATTGTTGAATTATATACTCCAACTAACATCTCCCAACCTTGGTGAAATTTTTAAGGAAATATTTAAATAGGTTATAGTGCAAACCACAAACTGATCCAGATTTGAAAACTTGGGGTAGGGCTCAAAATCTCCAAATTACTAAAAGATATTTTTGCATAGAAGTGATTTGGGAACATCACATGACATCCCCAATTTTTGGTGGAATTTTTAAATAAATTTATCAAAGGTTTATAGTGCAAAAGAGGCTCCAAAACTTATGAAAAATCATTTTAAAAGAAAATAAATCAGGAAAATAATTATAGAAATAATTCCACTGATAGGAGAAATGTTTCTTGAGAGGTTATACAAGTCGAACAACATTTTTGAAAAGTTTTCTATTTGGAGGGAAAACTCCACAATTCAGAAGAAAAGAGTGGTTCTGAATCAAAAGAAAATCTAGAATATGAAAATTAAATTTACCATGGCAAAATTTTAATTAATAAAACATGGTTAAATTTTTGGGGTGTTACAACACTACCCCCCGTAAGAAAAATCTCGTCCTTGAGATTTGCTAAAGGTTGCTATGAACAGAATTACTCCTACCATCACAAAGTAATATCACATAATAACCATCCTACTTATGCAGTAAAATGCGGCTACAGTGAGTGGGCAATAAGTGGTGTAAAACTATAGTGTGGAATACTGGCGCTGCATGGAAAAATCTATGTTTGGGGAAAAACGAGATACTTCTACTCTTGGTTACAGTGAATTTAGAATAAAATTTCTAAATTCTAAAATACGCTGGTCGCACCCGAGAGCACAATGGCTCTCTCTGGCTGACAGGTGGACCCGGGGCCCACTGTCAGTCTCTTCTTCTACCTCTGGCTCTCTCTTCTTCCTCTCTCTCACGCACTTTCCCGCGCTTTCTCCACCGGCGATGTCTAGCGCGTAGGGCATCTAGGCCGTACTGCGGTAGTGCGCGGCGTGCTAGCTGTCGGTGCAGCGTGCACTCTCCTCGCGGGCCAGTGCGCTGTCGGCACTGCTTGCGGATTTGCCTCCGAACATCGGTGATCGAGCGAAGAGCGGCACTGGTGGACTTCGCGCACCGTACACCGATCTCGAGCTATAAAATGACCGAGGTGCCCCTTTCTTCTTCCTCACACCTGGCCTTGCTTATCCTTCTCCTTCTTTCTCCCCCATTTCTGTTTGCAGGAGCTCGGGATGAGGCTCTAATGGCGGAGGTGATGCCGGACTAGTGCATGATCCTGGTGTGCGGAGGGTTGGCGGCAATGCTGGGGTTCTCCGCACTCTTGTGCGCGATGATCCTCGATGACAGTCGTGATGCTGCTGCTCGAGTGCTAGCTCGTCGTGGCGGCGGCGATCATGAGAATTAGGTGCTGACGTCGGGCGCTAACGGCTGTCAGTGTGCTGCAGGCAACTTGTACCCGAATGATTACCCACAAATCTCTCCTCAAGAGACTGTGGTGTTCTAGGGAGATAATCAGTTAGATGCAACATGGGTACGTGGATTTGCAATTAGTGCACGTGGTAGAGTGTTTGGGGTTGTGAGCCTGCTGTCGCGGTGCTGCGTGAATAAAAAAGATCTATGTCGTGCAGAGATATATGTTGTAACAACTCAGGGAAAAAATCTCACTCCAGGATTTACCGAGAGCGATTTTAGTTAATCAGAAATTAACACCTGTAAAAACTACTCCCATTAATTGAAACCAAATATTTAATTCATCGCACAAATTTTAGGATACCATGCATAGGTTGCAACTCATAAATAAATGCTGGGACAATAAACATAGCAGTGGCGTCTACAATGAAAACGGTAAATAGACAGGGTCCTGAGAAAATGTCTCTGGTACTGGGGCACACTCTTCTTCTTTCGGGGGAAGCGGATTGACTAATCGATGAATGCGTCTCTCCTGTCCGGGCCTCAGTGGTCTGCCGATGGCGATCTGAGGATTTAATTCAGCGAGGCTCTGGAGATAACCCATTACCCGCTGGGTCAAACGCTCTTGAGCGATGACATACTGGGCAAGGTTGGCCAGTACTGGGTCTCTCTCAATTCGTCCACCGGGAAAAGATGCTACCTCTCCGAGTGCTGCACGGCTCGGGAAGTAATAATACCCTCGTTCGTTGGCACAGGGCACCGCGAATCAAAGGCGAGCAAGCGCCTCATATGCAGCAGCTTCTACGGCCATCTGCGGAGTCGGCATAGATTTCCCCACGAAGGAGACTTCCGTTGGGTCTTGGTTTGGGTTTGCGGGAGGGATGTGCACCACTGCCTAATATTTCGAGGTGGATGGGGTGATCCTCGATTTGAGCAACTCGTACTGAGATGGGAGGAGATAACTCATGGTACTGTAGGTAAAGTCCCACAATATTTTAATAGCTGGGGTGGCATCTGGGGTTCTCAGATAAATACTAGGGCTTGGTGTAGGATCGAAAGTAAGTCTAGAGGGGGGGTGATTAGACTACTTGACAAAATAAAAAATCTGCCTTTAGATCATGCAATGTTTTTGGCAGTTTCACAATTAAGATCAATTCAAGTAACACCCTACACATGCAATTCTAGAGTATATGCAGCGGAAAGTAAATTGCACATGTAAAAGAGAGGTGGAGAAGATCAAACGCAGTTTGGTGACACGGAGATTTTTGTCGTGGTTCCGATAGGTGGTGCTATCGTACATCCACGTTGATGGAGACTTCAACCCACGGAGGGTAACGGCTGCGCGAGTCCACGGAGGGCTCCACCCACGAAGGGTCCACGAAGAAGCAACCTTGTCTATTCCATCACGGCCTACGCCCACGGAGGACTAGCCTTACTCGGGGTAGATCTTCACGAAGTAGGCGATCTCCTTGCCCTTACAAACTTCTTGGTTCAACTCCACATCTCAAAGATGGAGGCTCCCAAGCGACACCTAACCAATCTAGGAGGCACCACCCCCCAAAAGGTAATAGACGGTGTTGATGATGATGAACTCCTTGCTCTTGTGCTTCAGATGATAATCTCCCCAACACTCAACTCTCCTCACTGATATGGCTGTGGTGGAAGAAAGATTTGAGTGGAAAGCAACTTGGGAAGGCTAGAGATCAAGTTTCATATGGTAGGAATGGAATGGCTTGATCTCAACACAAGGGTAGGTGGTTCACTTCTCAGAAAGTGTGTGGTAGAAGTGGTGGTACTTTCTGATGGCTCTCCTCACGAATGAGGAGGGGGTGGAGGGGTATATATAGCCTCCACAAAAAATCCAACCGTTACACACACATTTGACCAATCTCGGTCAGACCGAAGTGAAAACTCGGTTAGACCGAAAGTTCAAATATAGTGAACGTTGGGATTTTCGGTGGGACCGAAAATACCATCTCGGTGAGACCGAAGTGAGTCAAAGGTTAGGGTTTGCCATCTCGGTGAGACCGAAAATATAAACTCGGATATTCCGAATTTATGTCAACTGACCACAGAAGGTTGGCAGCCCTTTTTCGGTGGGACCGAAACTCAGAATCGGTTTGACCGAGAAGCTAGGGTTTGGAGAAACAACTGAAGTGGTTCATCTCGGTGGGACTGAGTTGGAGAAATCGGTGTGACCGAGATGTTAGGGTTTGTAGAAATAACTTCATCTCGGTGGGACTGAGTTGGATTGACCGAGATTACTTATGGGTGTGTGTTAAGTAGTGAATAGTGCTGATAGTTGAGGGAGTTAGATCACCAAGCACTTGAGCAACAAGAACATTAACACAACCTCATCCCCTTTTAATAGTATTGGCTTTTCGTATGGACTCAATGTGATCTTTGATCACTAAACCACAAATATAGTCTTGAGCTTTTGCCAATGCTTGTCTTAGCATTTTGAGGGGTCCACTTCTTCAGACATTTCCATACCCACATCATCGAACTTTTCTGAAATGATTCTCAAGAGAATATTAGTTCAATGATATATATGTTGTTATTAATTACCAAAACCACCGGGGATTAGTTGCACTTTCAATCTCCCCCTTTTTGGTAATTGATGACAACATATAGATCAAAGCTTCGACAAAAGATATAATCAATGAATAATATCGTCGCTTTGAGAAGTATGTGATAAACAAGAGCTCCCCCTAAATTTGTGCATTATTTAACATTTGCGTTTGAATGCAAATGCACAATCGATTAGGATTATGGGTCACTCTTCCATGTCACATACATCTTGGTGGAGCGCACAAAATGATAAGAATGAATAACATGCACTTAATCACCAAGACAAAAGTAAATAGCCATACAATAAGGAATAGCACATGATAAGCAATAAGCACACATTAAAGCATAGTATGACTAAGCACTCATTAAGGTAGCATCAAACGTAGTAGCAAGCACACTTAAAGTATCTGGAACCAAAAGAAACCAAAGTATCTCAAGGAAAACCGGCAAAAGAACGAAAAGACGAAAGAGCACTCTCTCTCTCGAAGCCCTATGATCTATAACAATTTCTCACCCTTTGGCAACAAGTTACCAAAAAGTTCGAAAAGGTATAGAGCTAAACGTCACTGCGGGCTCGGCTGGCGGCTCCCGTCTGGGTCGATGTCGGTGTAGAGATGGCTGCATCGGCGAAGACTTCTGCTGATGTCTGCGCTGGAGGAGTGGATGCTGGAGCTGAAGGAACTGCTGGAGCTGTAGCTGGTGCTGAAGTGGTAGCCCTGGAGTCTGTCACTGGGATAGCTGCAGACCTGGATCCTCTGGGAACCGGAGCAGTCTGGCGATGAGAGTCCTGGACTAGATCATCCTGCATAAGCTCTGCTCTCTCCTGCCTAGTCTCCTCCATGTCTGCCTCAAGCTTGTTGACAGACACCTGGATCTCAGTCAGCTTCACGTCCAGAGCGTGGATCTTGTCCTCGACAATCCTCTCAAGGCTCTCCTGAGATTGCTCAATGCTGGCCAGGCGTTGTTCAATTCTCTGGGTAGCTTCAAGAATTTGATCTTCGAAGCTCTTTGGCTTAGCTGCTGCTGCTGCTGCCTCTTTGTCAGCTTTGGCTTTCTTCGCAGCTTCAATTTTGGCTTGCCCTTCAACAGAGGTAGGATCCTCTTCATCCATCACAACCACGTTGTCCTCATGCTCTGGCTGCAGTGGCAAGTGCTTCCTATCCAACATGAATTTGCCCGTGCCAAACTTGGCGTTGATAAGCATCTGTATCTGCGGTGCAAACCCACACGACCTCTTCTGGTCAGCTGCAGTCCTCTTGATGGTCTCTACCATCAAGTCCATCAACTTAAAAGGTGCCTTCTCATCGAGAATGTGCAGCATGTTGATAGAATAGCCTCGTATCATCCGGTGGTCACCTGACTTAGGCATCAAAGTATGCCTCAGGATAGTGTTAGTGGTGGTCAGACCTGCCTGGAGATAATACACTGAGCCGAGTTTCCATCCCTCCAAATCAGCAGCTGGGATCTCCTTGTACATATTCTTCATGGAATCATGACTCTTCTTAGGAATCCCATAGACATCAATGTCGTCCTCTCTCTGCACTGGAGCGTTCAGAAGTTCTGCCCATTCTGCAACAGTTGAAGAAAACCTTTGACCTTCAGTCATCCAGGTGATCTTGCCATCAGGATAGAAATGGGCTGTGGCATAGAACTGCATGATCATCTCGTCATTCCAGACTGTCAGTTCTTGACCCACAAAGTCAGCAACTCCACATGCAGTAAAGCTCTCATGCACATGGGGAAAGAAGTCCCGATGCTCTCTGCTGTCAATATACTTCCAGTCGACATACCTGGTGTCAGCAACAATGGGCTTCTTATCCATTAGCACGGTCTCATAGAAATCCTGCTGCTCTCTGGTGTGGAATCTGGGGTCCACAGCAGTCCTTCTTCTTACGGCATATGGATCAGATTGTCTCCATAGCCTGAGACCTTTGTCCTTTCTTGCCTTCATATCCTCAGCTTGAGGATGAGCATCATTGTGGAGTGGCAACTTGGGACGGAGCTTGAGCAACACATGCTCTTCATCTGACTCAGAAGGTGGCATCTCACCTTTGTTCTTCTCAGAAGCTGGAATGCTTCTGGTTGTTCTCTTGGGCTTGGCTGGAGCTGCCTTAGCTGGAGCAGGCTTCTTGGGCTTGGAGGAGGCTTGAGCCCGAATAGCATCACCCATGAACTTAGCTTTCTGAGGAGGAGGCTGGGGTGCATCTTCTTCTTCTTCTTCTTCAGCAACATCTTGAGGTTCAGCATAAACAACCCTCTTCCTCTTGGAAGTCTTCTTCACCTTGCTTGGAGCTGGCTCTTCCAAGATGAGCTTCTTGGCAACTGCTGATTGCTTCACTTTACTTGTGCCTTTCCTTGTTTGCTGCCCTTGGTGCTCTTTGGCAACCACATTCTTCTTGGGCTTGGAGGTAACTTCCTCAGCAACAAAGTCGGAATCCTCATCATCAGAGGTTCTCTTCTTCCTGGTTCTCGTAGCTGCGGGAGGCAGACCACTAGGGGTGCTCCTCTCACCATCATCACTAGAGCTGCTTGCAGGACTTGTATCTGCCTCTGGAATTTCAGCAAATGGTGATTCAGACCTGTTCTGGCTGTCACTGACATCTGACATGGCTGAAAGACCTGTGAAAAGATAAGGTATAGGCAGAATGGAAGAGTTATCACAACTGCAGAAGTTTTTGAAAAAAAATGAGTTAAAAACTTAGTTTTGAGTTTTCACAGAATGTATTTCGGTCAAACCGATTTCAAGTTTCGGTGTAACCGAAGTGTTCAACAGAACCTACACACCACTTTCGGTCAGACCGAAATGGGTTTCGGTCCTACCGAAAACTTAGGGTTTCACAGAAACTTCAATTCGGACATTCCGATTTTCACAACTCGGTCAGACCGAACTGTGTAGTGCAATGGTCAGAGACCAAATCGGTCAGTCCGAGTTTCAGGAATCGGCTTCACCGAGATGCATTCCGTGGAAACCTAAACCTAAGAATTTTCCTCGAAACTAAACGATCTGAACAATGTATTGGGATCATATCAAACGTGGATTGAATCAGGGCAGTCCTATCATGCAAGAATCAGAAGTGGAGCATGAAAGGGATCGGGACACACCCTAACTTGGTGGTGTCCCTCTACGGCGGCAACGGCGGAGAAGATTACCGTTGACGGCGGCGGAGACCTGCGGCGAGGGCGCACAGGCGACGAAGGCGACGATCCTTAGATCAGGGCGACGGCAGCAGGGGTCTTGGAGGGCGAACGGTTTGAAAGGAATAGATCGCGCGCAGCCCTCAGTATATATAACCCCGTGCTGTCGGTGGGACCGAGTTGAAAAAACTCGGTGTCACCGAGATGCATAATTGCAGTGCAGTTACGCATATCGGTCAGACCGAGATTTTGAACTCGGTTTCACCGAGATGAAACCTAGATCAATCTAAGTGTTTCGGTTGGACCGAGATTGAGAAACCGGTCAGACCGAAATGGACTTAGAAGGTTTTGGAAGTCAGCCTTAGACGAATCGGTGGTTCCGAGTGCTCCTCACTCGGACTGTCCGAAAAAGACTTGTTCAAAGTTGTGATATGAGCATGAAAAGAATTTTTGAGACAAGAAAGCATAGATAGCTAGGGAAGGTGCTTAGGCATTCTTGTCCATCCATTTGGCCAGAAGAAGAAACCAAAACAATCAAAACCACAAATGGATGTCCTTGAATGGATAAAATCATGCATTCAACATGCTCACACAATAAGATAGCAAATGAAATATGTGTCAAACATGCACAACCAATCACTCTAGCTACTAGCACACAATTTGTCGATGACTAGGTCATCTATATATGAGTATGTTGACTTAGGAGTCAAATGAGAACATTTGATCATAGGTCATACTCATCGTTTAAGCACAAGTGGGGTTACCACTTTTACATAAAGCATTTATGTGTTCACATCATTAGAAGATGCTTTAGCTCATTTTTTTTAGAGCAAAGCTCCCCCTAGATGTGAGAACCCCTTTTAAAGAGTCAAACTAACCTTGGGTTGTCGTAGAAGACTTCATGTAGATGTTGAAGACGTGGATGCTCAATGTTGATGTAGATCATCATGAGTTAGGAGCAATCCTTTGAATTAGGGCACTTTCAATACCTACATGGGTTAGTCCCACAAGGAACAAACAAGGATATCCATAGACATAGATTGAAGTACATAAGAGATGATGTCCATGAAAGCAATGATTACCTTGTCCCTTGACTTACCAACAAGAGGGTTTGTGACTCCATGAACTAGTGCATGATGTGGAAGTTGATTGCACAAGTTCTTGCCAAAATGAATATGAGTGAAGTATGTTGGCGGAGTCACCCTCAAGAACCTTCTAGTTCTTCTTCTTTGGGATCCACATCATCTTGATGGGAATCCTTGGTGTTGTAGTTGAGCTTGACGAAGTAGAACTTGATGTGTCCTTGGGAACCCACTTGACCATGGCTTGAGGTGCTTCAATGAATGCATCAATCTCCTCTTGAAGCTTGTCCTTGGCCTTTAGCTTGTGGTCTTGTGGTGGAAGGTCATCTTGAGCTTGTTCCACATTGGAAGAAGTAGGATCATACTTCTCCTTTTGTGAAACAAACTGTGGAGTAGGGTATTGACCTTCTTCCCACTCAACACCTTCGGCGTTGAACTTCCGCTCAAAACCAATCCCTTGATTCTTCCGGTGTCTTCCTTGTTTGCGAACAATCTCCTCAAAGTTCTTGCTTCCGGCAAGACTCTTGTAGACACCTTTCTCTATGATTTCCTTCAATAAGCTATTTTCTTGCTCAAGTGTAACTTGGCTTGAAACATTGTTAGTGAAATCAAGAGAACTACTAGAAGCAACAATATTGGATTTAACATTGTTATTATTACTACTAGAGGAAGAATTTTTCTTATGCTTGTCATGCTTAGTCTTAATAGGTGGCAAGAAATTAGACAAGAGAAGTCGTTTGGCAAGATATGAAGAACTCTTCTTTCGAAGATCGTCATTGATCGCTTTTAGAAACTCATGTTCTTGCTCTAGAGTGAGCTTCTCGAAGCGTAGCTTCTCATGAGATCTTAGGAGCTCTCTATGATCTTCTTGAGTTGTTTCATGAGCTAACTTAAGAGTGTTTAGTTCTTTAGTTAGACGCTCAATCTCCTTCATAGCATTGTCATTCGACTCTTCTCGACTATAAAGACTACTAGCATTTTCATCATTACTAAGCTCACTAGATTTATCATGCAAGAGCTCATCTTAACCAAGTAAGTCATCCTCATCAATATCAAAGTCAATGAATTCAGGGTGTGTTACCTTGGGGCCTTTAGCCATGAAGCATCTTCCAATTCCCTCATTTGGTGAATCAAATAAGTCGTAGGAGTTGGAGTTGGAGGATACGAGTGCAAGTCCGGCAACACCTTCATCTTGACTATAGTCGGAGTCGGAGTGATAGCTTCCATCGGATTGACTGTCAGAGTCGGAGCCGGAGACCCATTCACCAACATGAGCTTGATGTCTTCTTCTTGTGTAGCTCCTTGATGACTTGTCTTTCCTCTCCGAATCCTTGCTTCTCCGAGAAGGTCTTCGTTCATAACGATCATCTCTACTCCTTCTCTCTCTCCGAGGTGACTCATCTCTTGCTCTTCTTCTTGGAGATTCTTCTCTTCTCTTGTGGGGAGCCGTACACTCATTTGAGAAGTGTCCGGGTCGTCCACAATTGTAGCAGTTTCGATCACGACTAGAAGATCTCTTTCCATCATATGATCTAGACTTTGAGCTTCTTTCTTTGCCTATATTCTTGTAGAACTTGTTGAAGTTCTTGACCATTAGGCTTATGTCTTCATTGAAAATTTGCTTGTCACTTGAGGTAGTAGGAGCATCACTTGTAGCTTTGTAAGCACCACTTGACTTGTTGTGAAGCTCTTCCTTATCCTTAAGTGTCATCTCATGAGCAACAATCCTTCCAATGACTTCAGTTGGCTTGAGAGTCTTGTAGTTTGGCATCATTTGGATCAAAGTGCACACGGTGTCATACTTTCCATCCAAAGCTCTGAGAATCTTCTTAATGATGAATCGGTCGGTCATTTCTTCGCTTCCTAAGCCTGCAATCTCATTTGTGATGAGAGCAAGCCTAGAGTACATTTCAGCGACTCCTTCACCATCCTTCATCTTGAACTTGTCAAGTTGACCTTGAAGAATATCTAGCTTTGATTCCTTAACAGATTCAGTACCCTCGTGCATTTCAACCAAAGTATCCCAAATCTCTTTAGCATTCTCAAGACGGCTGATTTTGTTGAACTCTTCGGGACACAAAGCATTGAAGAGAATGTCACAAGCTTGAGCATTGTTTTGCAACATCTTCAATTCTTCGGGTGTAGCTTCGCGATCCGGAACTTTTCCATCTTCAAAGAAGTCACCTTGCATACCAACACAAATAATGCCCCATGCGGCTGGGTTATGACCAAGAATATGCATTTTCATTTTATGCTTCCAACTAGCAAAATTTGTACCATCAAAGTAAGGACCTCTACGATAATTACCCTCACTAGACGCCATACTCTCCTAGGTTGTGAAACCAAGCTTATGGAGTCCAATGCAATGGAAACCAAGGCAATGGAGACCAAAGCTCTGATACCACTTGTAGGATCGAAAGTAAGTCTAGAGGGGGGGTGATTAGACTACTTGACAAAATAAAAAATCTGCCTTTAGATCATGCAATGTTTTTGGCAGTTTCACAATTAAGATCAATTCAAGTAACACCCTACACATGCAATTCTAGAGTATATGCAGCGGAAAGTAAATTGCACATGGAAAAGAGAGGTGGAGAAGATCAAACGCAGTTTGGTGACACGGAGATTTTTGTCGTGGTTCCGATAGGTGGTGCTATCGTACATCCACGTTGATGGAGACTTCAACCCACGGAGGGTAACGGCTGCGCGAGTCCACGGAGGGCTCCACCCACGAAGGGTCCACGAAGAAGCAACCTTGTCTATTCCATCACGGCCTACGCCCACGGAGGACTAGCCTTACTCGGGGTAGATCTTCACGAAGTAGGCGATCTCCTTGCCCTTACAAACTTCTTGGTTCAACTCCACATCATCAAGACGGAGGCTCCCAAGCGACACCTAACCAATCTAGGAGGCACCACCCCCCAAAAGGTAATAGACGGTGTTGATGATGATGAACTCCTTGCTCTTGTGCTTCAGATGATAAACTCCCCAACACTCAACTCTCCTCACTGATATGGCTGTGGTGGAAGAAAGATTTGAGTGGAAAGCAACTTGGGAAGGCTAGAGATCAAGTTTCATATGGTAGGAATGGAATGACTTGATCTCAACACAAGGGTAGGTGGTTCACTTCTCAGAAAGTGTATGATAGAAGTGGTAGACTTTCTGATGGCTCTCCTCACGAATGAGGAGGGGGTGGAGGGGTATATATAGCCTCCACACAAAATCCAACCGTTACACACACATTTGACCAATCTCGGTCAGACCGAAGTGAAAACTCGGTTAGACCGAAAGTTCAAATATAGTGAACGTTGGGATTTTCGGTGGGACCGAAAATACCATCTCGGTGAGACCGAAGTGAGTCAAAGGTTAGGGTTTGCCATCTCGGTGAGACCGAAAATATAAACTCGGATATTCCGAATTTATGTCAACTGACCACAGAAGGTTGGCAGCCCTTTTTCGGTGGGACCGAAACTCAGAATCGGTTTGACCGAGAAGCTAGGGTTTGGAGAAACAACTAAAGTGGTTCATCTCGGTGGGACTGAGTTGGAGAAATCGGTGTGACCGAGATGTTAGGGTTTGTAGAAATAACTTCATCTCGGTGGGACTGAGTTGGATTGACCGAGATTACTTATGGGTGTGTGTTAAGTAGTGAATAGTGCTGATAGTTGAGGGAGTTAGATCACCAAGCACTTGAGCAACAAGAACATTAACACAACCTCATCCCCTTTTAATAGTATTGGCTTTTCCTATGGACTCAATGTGATCTTTGATCACTAAACCACAAATATAGTCTTGAGCTTTTGCCAATGCTTGTCTTAGCATTTTGAGGGGTCCACTTCTTCAGACATTTCCATACCCACATCATCGAACTTTTCTGAAATGATTCTCAAGAGAATATTAGTTCAATGATATATATGTTGTTATTAATTACCAAAACCACCCGGGGATTAGTTGCACTTTCACTTGGCATGGCACGGAATGGCTGTGAGAGTTGTGCACAAGGTGAGGGGTACTTGGCAAGGTTACGAAGTGGCCCTTTTTATAGCAACTGGGCTAGGTTATTAAATCACGGTGAGGGGTAACTAGTTTGTCGGTTCTGCCCTATGGGGTCGGGGTCAATGCTACAGATACACATATCTCGCAAAAGTGACGTATTACTATGGGAGTCGTCGGGGCGGTTTTTGGAAGCTATGCCCGGAAAAAAAAATGCAATCGTACACCAACATATTTATCCATGGCTACTTATTAAAAATAGAGGCGCACAAGCAGACCGCATTTAATCATGGCGATACAAGACCACACAATGACAGGGCGTGGACATATTGAGACTCGGTACTACTCGAGTGACTTAGTCTACCTCGTTTATATCTAAGCGGGCATGCCTTGTGGATGACGAGGCTTCTCCAAGAGCTTCACCGTAGGGGTTAGCTGGAGGGGATTGAGGAACTGCAGGGTCGGGGTAGCGATGATGACCATCGCGGGGATTGTTTGCCACAATCCCGTTGGAGCGTGTTCCAAAAAGGCGATGAATCACTTCTGGGGACACTAAAGCATTTTGGTCGATGGCTGGGGCAGACCTCAAGGACTCGATCGGTTGTCCGAGCAACACGACTGGGTTGTCAGCGTCGGGCTCATCTTCTCCTCTTGCCGGGGCTCGCCGAACTAGTTCTCCACGAGCTGCGATCAGATCAAGAGTGATTTGATCGAACAGTTCCTCTAGTGCGCTTACATAGCGCACCAGATGCAATAATGCAGGATCCGTCTCGTGATCTCCGTTGGCAACCTTGGGTGGCCTACCATACCCGTCACGGTTGGGGTAGTAGTAGAACGAGCGACAGTTAACTCTGGGCGACAAGTGCCGGAGTTGAACTATAGCCTCTCGAGCAGCTAGTTGGATGGCTTGTGGCTCAAAAGAAGTTGTTCTTCCGGTGAACCTGTAGGGGCATTCTGGCGATAGAGCCCTACCATAGACGTGCACAGTGGCCCAGAATTGATGGCTCTCACCGCCCATGGGCCCTTGGTACACAACATACTCTGGGGGCTCTTCTAATGCAAAGGCACGGCGGGTGAGGTTTGCTAGCACGGTCACAAAACCTCCAAGGTTGGTTGCTGTGGTCTGAACAATGGGTCCGGGCATTATAGCTCGGTTTGGGGTAGAGGCTGCGTTGTGCTGGGTTGAGGCTAGCATGCCCTTTTTATAGAAAAAAGGGGATGGAGTAGTCTTCCTTCGCACGCTTGCGGAAGAGACTATTTAGGTGTCGGTCACTGGCGCGTGATTGACATGCTAGGCTGATAGGTTGGGCACCGACTGCCAAAAGGTGTCGGGTCACTGGGTGGTCATCTTGTAAGAGAAGCTTGACCGGGGTTGGGTTAAGGTCTGGTGGGTTGGTTAACCAAGGTTTTTCGACCTGGACAAGATAGTATTAGCCAATGGTCAGCCTGGCTCTTATACCAAGGTTGTCAGGACCGGATTTTCGGGATAAATCTCCCAGAAAATGGCCCTTGTGCTCACCAGCCCCATGATTACTGTTAGTTGATGAGGCACCAACTTGATATAGGAATTCCAAGCAAAATACAAAATATGTAGTACAAGACCATTCAGGCCTATGAGTACAACACAAGGTTTCTAGTGGCTGACAGCGGAAGCGGTTTGTAGTTCATCGGTGTCTATGGGACTCCATCTCCCACAGGAACAGCTGACCAGGATAACTCCTATCTTCGCGAGGCTGCTATCACCATTGAGTAGGTTCCGGGGCTGTCATCGCAACGCTCCTCTCCATGCAAGAAATCTGGCCAAGACAATAGCCAGGGACAAGCCAGTGAGTACTTTGAATGTACTCGCAAACATTATGAACACAGGTACAATATAAACAAAGATAATCATGCTCTGAAATATTTCATGGTCACAAGTCAGTCACAAAATAAAAATCCATGATGCACGCAAGCAGGTTATTCATATAAAACATGAATAAGCATTCAGAGAATAAAAATAAAATGCACCGATCGGGTGTCTTGAGCGACGCCTCGAAAGGATAATAAAATAAAGCGTGCCTCAGTCGGGCGTCTAAGCGACGTCACATAAAGGGCTTATAAGGAGAATAATAACAAACATGCCACAGTCAGGCATCTGAGCGACACCACATAAAGGGCTTATAAAGAGAATAATAACAAACATGCCACAGTCGGGCGTCTGAGCGACACCACATAAAGGGCTTATAAGGATAAATAAATAACAGCATGCCACAGTCGGGCGTCTCAGCGACACCACATAAAGGGCTTATAAAGAAATGAATCATAGTGAATATCCAGGAGGTGGAACCGTCCCAAGGATACTCAATACTCAAATAATATAAATGGTTAGTCCATAATAACCATAATAATAATAACCATCATGAGTCACAAGTCATGATCCATGTTCCGCTTTAGCGGTTTCTCCGCCGAAGACCGACACTAAGACCGACACTTGACCCATCCCAGACTGTAGTCCTTAACCATGGACATGGCTATTCGAATAGATATAATCTCTGCAGATGGTGTACTCTTTACCCATGAGTAACGGATTCCTTCAGTCCATCGGGACTAATTCTGTCTACGGTCTTTTAATTGAAAACACACCTGGCCGCACACACCAGCCTAACTTACTGGTGTCTGGAATCACCCATGACACCCGTTAAGCGAAACTCTAAGTGGGGAGGCTACAACCTCGACTAGCATGGGATCACAAAATTTATAACGCGCACAAACTAAGGGAGCTAGCCCTTCGGCTCCAACCGAAAACACCCATACCCCCTGACCAGGTGGCATGCCTACCGGATGCAGCCGGTATCTTCCACCATGGCCTCTCTGTACGGTGTGTGCTAGTAATGGTTGACAACTTACTGAACCGTACCCTACCTATGGCAGGGACAAGCGGTAGTACGAAACAAGTATGAGGGTTACTGGAACAAGAATTGATCTATGGTCGACTCAGGAGGTTAAAGCACCACTTGCATGATTAGCATAACAAATGTATTCCATACCAACAGATGGAATCACCACCCATCATACCTCACCATGCCATACCGGACACAACCGTCTCGACGAGGAACTAGGGACAAGCTCGTGTCTACACAAGACAAAGACTTTCCCGGATTTCTTTCGGTAGGCATGAAAGGCATACGAGGGTGATTACTATCACAAGCATATTAATTTCCAACAGCAAGGAATCTACATCATACACTCATGAGCATGATCATATCGTCACATAAAATAACGAACGCTCCATGTCAAGGTGGTGTTGTAATCGTATCAAACAACACACACAAATGTTATGCTAGGGTTCAGAATGCTTGCCTTCAAGAGTATGCAAGTGGGGTGCATTTTTTGAAAGTTGCCTTCTTCAAATTCCTGTTTTTACGAAAATTTGAATAAACACATAGTTTCAAAACAGTACAAAAAAGTTGTTTGGAAAATTTTCAAATAAATATGAAAATAAACTAGACGAAATTTGAGAAACAACAGAAAAATAACCAAATCAATTGGATTTATATTTTAAAAGCTATAGCCAGTCAAAGTTTAGTCAAATCTATTTTTAATAAAAATCAGAAAAAGAAAACGTTTCGTCAGCACTTACGTTTTCTCCTAGCGAAGGCGTATTTGGAGGAATGCGCTTCCACTTAAAACACGCTTCGGTGGGGCTGGGTCACTGACAGTGGGTCCCTTGGGCCCACTGGTCAGGTTTGACCAGTCGCCCGCGCTTCCTTCTTCCTCTGGCCGAGCAGAGGCGGGGCTCCGGCGATTGCCGTCGACGAACGGCGGCTCCCCATGGGATTCTGAGGGCGGGGATGGATCCGCTGGTCCAGAGTGGTCCTTTCGGTGGTCGACAGGCTGGCGGGGATGAGGGGAGTTGCCGGCGGCGAGCTCCGCGGTGGACGGCGGCTACGGGAGAATTGGGGACCCGAGCTACGGTGGCTCCCGATCAAGTTTGAGAGGTGAGGTGGCTCCGCAAGGTTAAGGGGAGTCGGACGGTGGCACTAGATGGACGGGGGAGGCTCTGCCTGCGACGAACGGGACCGGAGTGTGACGGCGGCCGAATTGATCGGAGACGGGGAAGACGGCCTCCCTCCGCCGATTGCTAGCTATGGGGGCGCCAGGGGGATGGCCTGAGATCGCTTGAGGGCCGAGGAGGGCTCGGGATCACTTTTTATAGCGTATCAAGGTCGGTTCCGCGGCAGCTGGGGATAAGATCGATGAACCGCCGTTCTATAGCCTGGGGGAGCGTGGCGATGGCTGGCGGGGTCTGGTAGGGCGAGTGAATGAGCTCGAGCTGTTCCAGGGGCAGCTGGCGCTCCGCTGTGGCTCGGGCGGTGCTGTCCATGGCAGGAGCCTGCTGTTGATGCCGGCGTGCTGCCATGGGGCTCTGACGGCGGCGCTGTAGGGCGCCAGGGTGGCTTGGAGGGTCCTGGCGAGTGGATGGGAACGAGGCGTGGCCCTGCGGGCGGGCGAAGGCCAGAGGGCAAGACGCGGCGACTCGGTGCACGCGCGTGCAAAACGTGCGCTCTGGGCGCGCCCAGAACACGCACGCCAGGTGCTCGACAGATTGCCAATGCCTGCCAGGGGGCTCTAATCCACATGAGATTTAGCAGGGTGGGGCTATAGACTAAGTTAGATCTATGAGACATGCTGGTTAGGCCACTAGAGCAACTTCCTAATGTAAGTCTAAAAGCATGCCAAAACTGGCCATGCTCCTAACCTGCTTGATGAAATTCCAGGGGTATCTAGGCATCTCTTGAGGTGGCCAAAAACTCCAGGTCATATTCTCTTCAGGTGCAAGTGATGATGGCAAGGTTATTTGGGCAAAACCAGATACTTGTTAGCGCAAGTTTTTGAGGAACTCAAATATGGACAAAAAATAAAGGGCATTATTGCATGGACCAAAAATGCTCCAAAGGATCCAATCTCCTGGACTTAAGGGTTTGATAGAGTGGTCTATAAGCAGGAAAAAGAATCATGGGTAAAAGGGCAAGTTAAAATATGGTTGCAGTAGAAAATACCAAACTGGACCAGAGAGCAAAAGAGGATGATTTACTCAAATCTTCCAAAGAACACTAATGGTTTAATGCATATTGTTGAATTATATACTCCTACTAACATCTCACAGCCTTGGTGAAATTTTTAAAGAAATATTTAAATAGGTTGTAGTGCAAACCACAAACTGGTCTAGATTTGAAAACTTGGGGTAGGGCTCAAAATCTCCAAATGACTAAAAGATATTTCTGCATAAAAGTGATGTGGGAACATCACATGACATCCCCAATTTTTGGTGGAATTTTTAAATAAATTTATCAAAGGTTTATAGTGCAAAAGAGGCTCCAAAACTTATGAAAAAACATTTTAAAAGAAAAAAAACTCAGGAAAATAATTATAGAAATAATTCCACTGATAGGAGAAATGTTTCTTGAGAGGTTATACAAGTCCAACAACATTTTTGAAAAGTTTTCTATTTGGAGGGAAAACTCCACAATTCAGAAGAAAAGAGTGGTTCTGAATCAAAAGAAAATCCAGAATATGAAAATTAAATTTACTGTGGCAAAATTTTAATTAATAAAACATGGTTAAATTTTTGGGGTGTTACATAGTAGTCTCTTTACCGAAGACTTGGTGGTATTTCATCTTGAAAAAAAATGGAACCATGGTGAAGATGTGTCCAAAATATTTTATTTTAATTCCAAATTGTAAGGGTTACTTTGTAATTTGTTGAACCTTGGATCCAAATGAATGCATTTGTAATGGTTTTGAGCATGAATAAAGTTAGATGCGTTTTCTTGAAAAAATGGGATTAATGGTTCGAGGGATAGTCTAGATGACGCTTAATTTTTTATACAAGAATTTTTTGGATTAGATGTGATATTTTTGGAGGGAATTTTTTATATTCTTTTTCAAAAAATCTCATAAATATGATCACAGAATTAGAAATTTTGAAACCGTAACACCATTGTTGCTAGACCAACGAAAATATCACGCCTTTGAATAGTAGGACCAATGTCTCTCTAGCCCGAGGTTGCCCCTGGAGGAATAAAAGGCTACTTTTAATTGCCATCGGGGATGAAACTATCTTTTAGTTGACCACAATAAGTAAGAGAGCTTGTCCTTGCCCACATCAACCAAAAGGTCACACAGGGTTATAGTAGACCATGCAAGCTCCCATTTATACATCCCATTGCATTGGAGTTCCCCTGGCCGTCAGGACCGTATCACTTAGGAGAATCCAATCAGACAAAGAAGAGCTAAAACCGTGCAGTGTGGAGGACAAATTTTGCTGCTCAATCCACACCGACTGTTGCACGTCTGCATCACGCTGGGTGAGAATTCCATTTACCCGCGCCCATCTACTCAGCTAGATGCCGCCACGCTCCTAGAAATTTTGCGAGTAATTGGAAAATTCCTCACATAGGGTTGCACTAGTTGGTGTTGATTGAACAACAAAATTAGAGCTCCATGATGCATGGTTTGAGATCTTCTTTGTATGAATGGATTCTCCTTGGCCGTCGGTCCTGATTGCGTCATGGTTCAAGCATTGGAGCTTCAGTGTGAGAATGAACATGTGCGAGCTTGCATGATTTACTCTACATGCATTGCCTTTTCATTGGTGTGGGGAACCAATAGATCTTTTCGTCCATAGTAGCAACGAGATGTTTTATTTTTATTCACAGACACAACGAAAAGTTTTTTTGTTGGGGCCAATGACAGTGTGCATTTTTTTGGAAATTTTGAATTTTGTGATCATATTTATGGTATTTTCTAAAAAATCTCTACTCCTAATGGAGCAGTTGGTAGTCTTCGTTCCGGAGTTTTTTCGTCTCACCTCCCACCTTCGTCCGTTTTTTTCGTCGGTTATTTTTCGTGTCTCACTTTCGTCTGGTTTTTTGTCTCTCGTCCAATCACCCCTATGATGCTGGTTTTTTGGCTTTAGCTCCCACACAACGAGAAAAAAAATCTAAACATAACTTTACTTTCCATGCGGTACATGAAAGAATCAATCGCGATTAATCTCTAATCAATCTCTAATAAAGACAAAATCTAAATTAATCAACCTTACCATATGTCCCTAAAAAAAGCTTTGACCGTAACGGATGAGCCGCTCGCATCTCTTTTCTCGCACAAGCTGCTCCTCTCCTTGATTGCCCTTGCACGCGCTAGCGTTCTTGCGCCACCGCCGCCGCACAAGAGTTCATTGACCAGCCCGGCCTCTGGTCACTCCGCCCCCCGATTGCCCCATCGATCGCCTTTCGTTTCGTGTAGGTTGCGGCGCCGGCGATGAGCCAGGGTCCTTTTGTGTTGCGCATCCTGGTGATCGAAGGCCGCATGGTGGTTGATTCGCCGTCAATAGTAGTGTCGGAGAGCCAGGGGCCTGTT
>LR738711.1:276250573-276261864 GCA_902687465.1 Secale cereale | reverse complement strand
GGGGGGGGAGTGGGACTGCGATTGTTTGACATCCTTCACAACTCACAACTATTTTTTAATTTTTTAGATAAAAGGCATACGCTTGACTTTATAAATAAAGCCACCAGGCAGAGTAGCAGAACCAACACCCGAGCAACACAGTAACAAGGTAGACAAGTAGAGGAGTACGGATTCATGGCTAACCAACCAAACATGGCACGCATGCCAGAACTAAGATAAACAAAGAAGATGCCATGGTTTAACGACCTTCCAGTTGTTTGCGCGCCAAGGAGGAAGCCGTAGCCCGAATCTTGGATACATAATATCGAAGGCTCATGATCAGCATCCCTAGTCAATGATCTCGATTGCTGCAGGAATATACCAGTTTTAAATAAGCAATCTATAGGATTAGCCGGGAAAACATGCTCAATGGTAAACTTGTTTCTAGTGGTCCACATCGACCAACAAATCGCTGCAAACCGAACCCAGAAGACCCTTTTGGAATTCACAGATAAACAGTTGACCAATCCCCTAAGATCCACAAAAGAAGAGGGGTTCCACGCAACTTGTAGCCAAGAACAAATACAACACCACCCAAATTTAGCCAAGGAACATCGAAAGAAGATGTGATCAGTGTTTTCAAGGTCTCCGCACAAGGCGCATCTGTCCGGCCCCGGGCCGTTTCTTTTCCAGATTTGGTCCACCGCACGATGCTTCCCACAGAATTTTTTTGATATTAGGAGGGATGCGGGCGCTCCAAATGCACTTGTATTTGGAAGTGGGAGAGCCCGAAATAAGTTTAGCATACAAAGACTTAACCGAAAAGTGACCAGAGGCAGAATGGGGCCAGTCCACCGAGTCCTCTTCCTCCGGGAGCAAAGGGAAGCAAGAAATAACACGATGACAGTCTTCCAACTCTTCAGGAGATAGTGTTCTACGAAGGTCCAGATCCCAATGATTCACCGAGAGCTCAAAGATAGAGATCTCTGGGTTAGAGCAGTAGGAAAACAGAACCTGGAATGTCACTGCAAGGGTGGCTTCCCCATGCCACCAATCTAACAAAAATCGAGTAGATTTTCCATTCCTAACTATAAACTTGACCAAAGACTGAAAGATCGGGTGAACTTTAACGAGTTGTTGCCAGAATTGGGAGCCTCCAGAGGACGGTGCGAGCATGGGGCTCGACGTAGGGATGTATTTAGCTTTGAGAATGTTAAGCCACAACGGAGTCTCCACAGAAGACATAATTTTCCACCACCACTTAATGATGAGGCATTTGTTCTTGATGCCATTACTAATAATACCCAGCCCACCACAATTTTTAGGTCTGCAAATAAGCTTCCATTTCACCAACCTATATTTAAGCTTATTGTCGGCCGAATTCCAATAGAAGCCACCCCTGTATTTATTAAACCCAGCGTGTGTCGATCCCAAAAGGAGGTAGAAACCCATTAGGAACATGTGAAGGGAAGAAAGGCAGGCGTTGATTAAGGCAACCTTGACAGCTTGAGTGTTGTAACGGCCTCTCCACGGCAGGACCCGGTTGCTGTAACGCCCATGATGCGGCTATAGCTCCTACGTGTCGAGGCACGACTTAGAGTCACAACCGCATTCTGGAATGGTCTCAAGTGTGGTATCTTTACACAACCCATGTAATGAACAGGATGAAAGAGAGTTTAATAGTTGGCTTACACTCGCCACGTCACACAATTAATACAATAACATACATTCATGAAGAGAACACAGAGTTCGACTACGGACGAAATTAAACAAAGAAAAAGATACCGCACATGCTAATCCCGATCGACACTAGTAGGAACCACTACTGATCGTCGAGGTATGTCGCATACATACGCCCACGTTCTTCATCGAACTCCCACTGAAACTCTTGCACATCTCCTGAGTCAAACTCTGATGTACATGCACCTATTTGTGTAGTAAACTGTGAGTCACGAGGACTCAGTAATCTTATTCCCGGGTATCAAAACTATCAAGGCTTTTAGGTGTCAAGAGGATACAAAGTGGTTGCGGAAAACACTAAGCATTATATGTGGCTAGCTTACAAAGTCAGAGCAAGATGAGAATATGTGCCTACGGTCGCAACTAGTACTGATCAAGAAGTGATTCTGTCTACTTACGTTCATACATGACCCCACCGTGTTCACTTTTCGAACCCCTTCGGAAAGAGACCATCACGGTCACTCACACGTGTAGTGTATTCTTATTTGAGTTACGGTGTCAACTTATCTACAACCGGATATTAACAAATTCCAATCTTCCACATAACCGTGGGCACGGCTTTCAAAAGATCATAACCCTGCAGGGGTGTCCCAACTTAGCCCATCACAAGCTCTCACGATCAGCGGAGTAACAACTCCAAATTGGGAAAACCCGAGTGTTCTCGGAATCCCATGCACAAGATATTTCGACGAAGGTAAAACTAATCCAGCAAGACCTCCTGACATGCCGACACCCTGATAAGAGCCGCACGTATCTCGTCTCGGGCCGCGATCGGATGAACACTACGTACGGCAACCGAAGACCCCAGTAATAGGGTGGCACCGCAAGTGGCTCTAGTTTGGACCAGCACTCATGAGGAGCACTGGCCCGGGGGTTGATCAAGAATCCACGGGTTAATTACTCCCTATACAGTTTTTAGTTATTAGGCAAATGGTAAAACCAAGGTTGGGCCTTGCTGGAAAAGCTTTAAACAGAGCGAATTATCGATGGGGGGGGGCATAAACCCCAACCGTGTTAGGAACACAATATCAAGGAACACAACACCGGTTTATCGGATCCTAAGGCGGCATGAGTGGAACAAAACACCAAGCAAAAGGCCAAGCCTTCCACCCATAACCAAGTATATATGTGCATTAATTAAATAAGATATATATTGTGTTATCCCAAAGAATCCAAGTTCCAACATGGAACATCTTCCATCTTCACCTACAACTAACAATGCTATAAGAGGGGCTGAGCAAAAGCGCAACTCAGCCAACCAATGGTTTGCTAGGAAGGTGGTTAGAGGGTTTCATGGCAACATAGAAGGCTGACAAGACAAGAATGGGCATCGTGACATATCTATAGAGCGGGACAACTAGAAAAGCAAAGATAGATGTGATATCGAGTAACCGTCATCTTGCCTGGGATCCCACAAGGAAGAAGAATGAGTCCATGAAGAATACAAACGGACGTACTCGAACGAATCCTCACAACTCCGGAACAAAACCAAAGCTAACGAGAGAAGCAAACCGGAAAGAAGAAAACAACAAGGTAAACACACAAGCATAAACATGGCATGATGCACAAACAAGTATGATGCATGTCCAGTTTAAAGATTCATGGCATGGTAAAGTGCACAAACAACATTACAAATTAAGTGGAGCTCAATATGCAACGAGTTGCATACTGACGAAACACCACAATCACATATTTAGTTCGCTCTCATTTATGTACAAGTTTAAATGCTGGTCAACATGGAAAGAGGTGAAGCATAAGTAAACTAACTATTTAGGCAATTTAAATGAGGCCGGAAACAGCAAACAACAATTCCGGAAAATCCCCATGCGCATATTTCAAATTTGGGGCTGTTCTGCTTAAAAACAGATTTTAAAGTTATTAAACAGCAAAATAAATGCAACATGTTATTCTACACATTTTTCTACCCCAAAAGCATATAAAGTTTATTAAATTTGGAGTTACGGGTATTTAGTTATGAAATAAATCATTTCAACATGTTATTAAGCAAATAATTCAAACAACAAATTTAAACATGTTAAACAGGGATGAAAGTTGCAAATTATTAATCTACACAAAATTCTAAGCATTTGCATATATAACTTGTTTAATTCCGATGCACGGTTATGGAGTTATTTTATGCATCAAGTGCAAGGACTAAACTGTGAACTGGCAACTCTGCATAATGCTAAATTTGCAGAACTGAGAAAAAATCATGATACGGGCCGCATCTGGCTAGCCCAACAGCGGAAAGGGGGGCATATCAGTGGCTCACCATGGTCCAAGGCCCAGTTCGATGGCGCGTCGGGTTAGGAGGCATGGCAGGCTTGGCGCGAGGTGAGGCGGAGAAGATCCGGTGGCCAGGAGGTTGGGGATGGGTCCAGACCCAGGCGGGGGCAAGGTCTTGGTGGCGGCAGGGAGCTGTGTTGGAGGATCTGGTGGTGATGTTGACTTGCAGAGGGCGTCGCGGCGGGGTCAGGGAAGCTCATGGAAAGGCAAGCGGGAGGAGCGTGAAGAGAAGAACTGGGCGCGGTGAGGTTGATGACCTGGTCGCCGAGGGCAGGGTCCTGGTTGACGACTAACGAGAGCTCGCCGGGGCTCAGGTTGGTGGCGAGTAACGGAAGTCGGCGGGGCGGCAGTTCCCAGCAGCAGAGGATGCCACGACGAGGAGGCAAACGGCGACGAGGCTGGGATGACACGAGGGCGACGAAGGAAGGAGGTCCGGCGACGAGGCGAGGTAGGGGTCCGGCAGGTGCGCAGGCGACGAGGAGCTGGTCGGGGAAGGCTCGACGGGGAGCAAGGAAAACGGCGACCTTGACCTTGGGGCGACGGCTTGGTCGTCGAAGCGGTGGCATGCTCCGGCGCTGGCGGAGGAGGCCGAGGCGACAACAAGATGAAGGACGGCGGGGACGAGGTGGAGCGGCGCTGGTTGGTCGGGGTGGACTCCGCCTTGACCAGGTGGATCAAAAACAGGCTGCAAGAGGAAGGTGGTTGGATGGGTGGATCGGGCAGGATCTCGAGGTGGAAGGAGAGACAAGGTGGACTGGTGGCGGCGGAGGGATTATATGGGACAACCGTCCGAGATTTTAGGTTTGCTCTAGCTATATAGCAAGTGGGTTAGGTTTAGGGGTATCCGTCCCTCCGATCACAATTGGACGGCCGAGAAAAAATAGGTAGGGAGTCCAAATAAAAAAACGGAGATGTTTTAGGGATGTCTGGGATTGATCTGAACCCAACGGTGACGAGTGCCTGGTTCCGGTTTTGGGGAAGTTTTCGGACTAGGTTACGAAGGTGGTCGGTGGCTGTGTAGAGAGGATCAAACATTCGGACAATAAAACAATGGTTGGTCCCGAAAGGGACAACGAAGGCAACGAGGAGAAGCTGGAATTGCGAACGAATACGGGTTTTATGAAACATGCGGATGCAATGCACATGATGCCACGATGAAATGCAACAAACAAAAATAAAACACATGACTGAACTCGGAATAGGTGGAAGTATTCTAGAGCGTCAGTCTTGGGGCGTGTCGGATCTTGGGTTCCGGCAAAACCCTTGTGGTTCGAACTCTAGGGTGCGCACGAAAATCTCACCTTCCGGCCTAGCTCGTCTACTCACCGATTCCTAGGCCTTGCTCGTCAGACCCAAAGAACAAGGGACACAAGGTTTATACTAGTTCGGGCCACCGTTGTGGTGTAATTCCCTAATCTAGTGTGGTGTGGTGGATCTCCTTGCAGGCTGAGGAAGAATTAGTACATGGGGAGAACAACCTCCTGAGGAGAGGTGTTCTTGTGCTCGAGTGATCTTGTGGGTGTCTGGGTAGTCTCAATGATCCAATCCCTTTCTATGGTGGTGGCTAGTCCTATTTATAGAGGCCCGGGTCCTCTTCCCAATATTGAGCGGGAAGGGATCCCACAACGGCCAAATTTGAAGGGTGACAGCTAGTACAAGCTATCCTGACAAAAGGTGGTCTTCGCCTGCCAAAGGCTCTGGTGGTGACGCCATCGTGGGCTCCATGATGACCTCCGCTCTGCCGTCCTGCTGGTCTTGGTCTTGTTGCACCGATATGGAAACCTTTGCCTGACTCCTCGGGACTCCTCGCCTGCGCCTGCTCCTTTAGCACCAAAGAGGAAACTGGCACTCTGCGCCTGCTTGCACCTGCCTGGCCTTGGTCATCACTGCTCACGTCACGAGGGTCTCGTGAGGCTCCCCTGGCCTTGATATCTCCGCACCTCAGGAGACAGCCTAGTGAGGCTGCCCCAGAGGAGGTCTTGCGTCGTCCGCCTGGCGAGGCTCTGCCCCTCGCAAGGGTCTTGAGTGGTTGCTGAAGAGGTTGGGCCATACCAGGCCGCTAGATGAGCCACGTCCTAGGATGCAGGCAGGCAAGTCTGGGTACCCCCATTCCCAGAACGCCGACAATAGCCCCCGGGCCCAAGGTGCGCTCAGGCTTGGCTTCGCGGTGAAGTTAAGGGCCAATTGCGGAGCACCGCGGGCCCCAAAAGCCTGCGGCCTTGATTACCGCGTGGCGATTGACGGGACGTGGGCGCCTCCACTTCCCCATACAACCTCGATTCTTGCCCGGCTGGACGGCCACTGCTACTTGCTCGACTCCACCTCCTTTGCCGGTAGCACGCCCGACGGCTTCCTCGTCTTTTGGATCCCTTCCCCTGGCTTGATTCGACACCAAATCCTTCCGTCACCATGGTCTCCAGCCGAGAGAGGAAGAGGGGGCGGAGTCTTGTACCTTGGCTCCCTCGCCGCCGGCCTTCGGGCCCGCCACCGAGCGGTCGATGGTGATCAACGAAGAGATTATGGATAAGGTGCGCTCGGCACTCGCTGTCAATTCCAATGAGTGGGGGGCTACAGTGGCTTGGTCCACTTCCCGCGCCAGAATTGGCAGGTCGGCAACCGAGGTCCCCCTCCACCTTCATGCCCTTTGGGCAGACTTGATCCCTCCCTTTTCTGATTTCTTTATCGCGATACTCTCGCACTACCAGATCAGCACGCTGCATCTTGATCCTCAATCCATCGTCCTCCTTGTTGTTTTCGCCTTTGTCTGCGAAGCCATGGTGGGCATTGCCCCCTCCATGGCCTTGCTCCGCCACTTTTTCTCGTTACATCTGATGGATGCGCTCCAGTGCTACGGATGTGTGTCCTTCCAGGCCATCGCGGTAACGGCCGGCTTGGGCATTGACTTCAACCTTTCAACGGTCGTCGACGGATTCAGGGGGCGGTGGGTGTTCGTCAATGTCGGGGTGCGCAGCCCCCTACTGCTCCCACCACGGATTTCGGCCGCCCCGAGCTTCGGCTGGAACCATGAGAAGCTCGTCGACCGGAAGCTAGCTCACGTTTGGCTCCGGCTGACCAGGCTGCAGAGGCTTGGGGTAATGGCACCCATGGTGGTGAAGGAGTTCATTCAGCGGCCCATCGCCCCGCTTCAGCGCCACTCTCGGCCGTTGTGGGCCTTCTCATGCTGCGGGGACCGCATGATGCTCCAAGCCTGCTCTTCCTCGCGAGGTACGGCGCACGATGCTCGAGCTCCTGACAGGCGACCCAATGCCAGCCAGCTTGCCAGACGAAGGTTGTCTTCTGTAATGCTGCTCAAACAAGGTGGAGTTCGTGAGGCAGATGCCCTTCTTTGACTAATGGGGGCTTCATTCGGCTGGCCTTGTCGGGTCTCGTGAGAACCCCGTCTGCATGGCTCCCTTGTTTGCCGCTGTCGCGGGGATCGTCCCTAAAGGGGGTGCGGGAGGACGATTGCTGCTGAGTGCTGATGGCGCGGCTACTTCGACGTTGGCGTCTCCTGAGGCTCCTGAAGCACCGTCCCCTGGGGCTCAGCGGAGCCGCCCAGAGAGGATGGCTGAGGTGCAGGTGCTGCCTGGTGCTCCAGAGGCCGAAGCCCCCATGGCCCCCTCGCGTCGCCCCGAGGCGGGGACAGGGGGCCCGGCCGGCCTAGCGCTTCTGGGGGCACCTCCTTCGGAGCCGCCCTGGTCACGCATGATGTTGCCGACCACTTCCGGGGCTTCGGCCGGCTCTGGACGAACTTCGAAGCTCTCCGCAAGAGGAAGAGGTCTCCAAGACGCAGTGATGATGCCTTCCGGCCATTGAAGCAGAGGAAGTACATTGCCATAGACGAGTGAGTAGCTTATCTTTGTAATTCCTTGAGTGCTTTCTTCCCTCCTGCGATAGCTTGGCTTATTAGGGATGATAGACTAATCATATCAATAAGGAATTCCTTCTTTTCGAGAAGCCCATTCGGACAGAACTCCAAAGTTAAGCGTGCTCAGCTTGGAGTAATTTCAGGATGGGTGATCGACCGGGAAGTTGCTCCCGGGTGCGCACGAGTGAGGACAAAGTGCGTAGAAAAGACTAGTATTGATATCTGGAGTCAGTCTAGATCCCGCCCGGAGTAACAAGCACCGGTGGGTGTGTCCGGGCGTTACAAGTTGGTATCAGAGCCGACCCTCGTGGTTACACGGATGTTTGCTGACAGGTGCGTGGTCATGTTGTTCATGACGTTTGTGACCCGTCGTGGCACACGGCATGGCACATGTGCCGGACTGGATGCACATACGTATGTACCAAGAGGGAACGTTCATGTGGCCCGAGGAGGACGTTGGTTCCTCTGAGTGGGGGTGTATGTGATAGCCTGGCTTATTAGGGATGATAGACTACTCATATCAATAAGGAATTCTTTCTTTTTCGGAAGCCCTTTCGGACAGAACTCCAAAGTTAAGCATGCTCAGCTTGAAGTAATTTCAGGATGGGTGACCGACCGGGAAGTTGCTCCCGGGTGCGCACGAGTGAGGACAAAGTGCACAGAAAAGACTAGTATTGATATGTCGAGCCAGTCTAGATCCTGCCAGCAGTAATGATCACCGGCGGGTGTGTCCACGGTGTTACACGTCCTGACCGCGATTCCTCAGGGCCCCTCCTGCCAAGGCGACGAAATCTCCTCGGAAGCAGGACCCTGAGGTCCCGAGCTTCCCGCTAGTCCTGGGCGCCCTCAGCCGATTCGCTACCCTGGCGCGAGGTCACTCACGAGGTCGGATGCGCCGGCCTGGCGCCTCGACCCGCGTTTTTGCCGCTCCTTCTTCTCGGCTCCGCCTGTGGAGTGGCGGACGTGCCGAGGGCTCCCCCCATGGTCATCAAACGTAGTAGGGCCACCTTGGCCCTGGTGTCTTCTTCGAGTGGCGAGTCCTAGCCCCTCAGGGCCCCAGCAGAGGCCCGAGAGACGACTGGGGCAGAGGAGACCCTAGTCACGCCTCCGGGGGAAGACGAGTCTCCTCACGCTTCTTCAACTTCTCTTGGTGCTGAGGAGGGTCCTGGCCTCCTGCTTGAGTCAGCGCGTAGGAGGGGAGCCGCCAGCTGCGAGATTCTCCAGGAGGCGATGAATGCGCTGAATCGGCTTGGGGGAGAGCTTGAGGGAGTTGACGCCTATCTCGAAGCTGAGGGCCTTCAGCTGATGGACGAGTGGCGCCGACTGGGGGTGGCCATTAACCTCGGGCGCCTCCAGCACGAGTGTGCCAACGCAAAGGCTTAGGCATCCCTCGCAGCCTCGCAAGAGGCCTGCGCTAGAGCCCTGGAGGAGGCTAGGGAGGTTGACCGCCGCCGCGAGGCTGCAGAGAGGCGCATGCTGGAGCTTCAGGCCCTGAACGCCACCTTGGAAGAGCGAGTTGAGGCGCGCAAGGCCGCCCTGGCATTGATGAGGGGGACACCCTCCGAAGAGGCGTAGATCTTGCGGCGTGAGGAGGCGCTGATGTTAGAAGCCACAGAGCACAGCCTTGAGCTCGAGCGGCCAGAGGTGAGGGAGCGCCACGTGACCTTGGCCGAAGATGCTGTCTCCGCTTGCGAGGCCAGAGTCCAGGAGGAAATTGACCAGAAGGTGGCGGAGGCCCGCGCTGACCTTACCAAGGGGTATGACTTGAAGTTGGAGCTGCAACGGGCGGAGGCTGATGGGACGACTGCTGCCCTCAGGGTGAAGCTGGAAGAAGTAGAGCAGCGCGAGAGGACCGCCGCGGCAGCCCAGTCTTCTGCCCAGGCTGAGCTAGACTCCATGCATGTGGACTTAGCCTTGCTCCGGCGACAAGTTGATGATGCTGCAGCTCTCGTGTAGCAGAGCAAGGACGAGGCTTGCCGTCAACTACTACTGCGTAATGAGCATGCCCCTATTCTCCAGGCTCTTCGGGTGAAGGCCAACCGGGTGCTGGGGGCCATCTACAACGAGAACGCCCCTCACACCCATGCGGAGGATTACGCTAGACATCTTGTCTTCATCGCCGAGGTTGTGACGCTCCTGGAGAGCCAGGCCGCGAGGGCCCGTCACCTTGTTGAAGAAAAGAGCTGAAGCCTCCTTGGTCATGCGTTCTCCCGGGTCTTCAGCTACCTCCAGAACATTGACCCTGATTTTGACTTCGACGCCGCTATCTCCCTAGTGCCTGGGGCCATCCGGGACAACCTGGCGCACTGGGTGGACGACCATGTGGACACTCTGATCAGGGCCTTTGCCACCGATGATGACGAGGCCGTGGTTGTGGCAGATGAAGGTCGCACAATTGATGACGGCAAAGACATGGCCAGCGATAGCGCTGGCAGTGTACATGAGAGCGACTCGGAGGGCGCGGCGAGCGATGTGTCCGGTTGAGCTTGTACTCCTTTGCCTTGACCCTGCACGCATAGACTTGCATTAGGCCCCGTAGGGTGTGAGAGCGTTTTGATGGGGGGAGCCCCCTATGTGTGTAAACTGATATTCCACTTTCCTTCTTTTGCTGCTTGAATCCGAATCCGAGACATGCGTCCTCGAGGTTTCTGAGCTGAGTTGCCGCTGTAACTCACCTAAATCTTACCTGGCCTCGTACGGGTTACGAGGCCCTGGGTTCGCCTCCCTCCTAGGGTAGATAGCTAGGGGTCCGTGACCTTGAGTCTCCTGAGCAACATGTGGCCCTACTCCGAGGAGAAGGGCTAGGGGTGTTCCGCTGGCCGCGGCAGGATGGATACGCAGCAAATTTGCAGCGCGTAGGCTCTCGCCCCGAGGGGGTCCTACCGGGGTTACAGCGGTCCGCCATGTGGGATCGGCCTTCTGGTCCCTGAGCCAGAGGGCCCGGGGTAAGATCTTCAAGACAGCCAGAAGCGGCAAAATCCAGCATAAATCAACGAAAATTCTCCCCCCCCCCCCATTTCGGCAAGGAGCAAGACTTCAAATTCAATTCAAAAGACACGACAAATCCAATTACAAAGAAAGGCGAGGAAAGCAAATATCCGCGTCCATTACCTATCTAGTCTTCAAGTCTTCTCACCAGCGTGGAACTAAGTGCTGCCACTAGGATGTGGGAGGGAGCCCCCGAGGCCCGAGGGTGGCTCTCCGGAGACTCCGGGGCATGTACAGCCCCACTCATTATTACGTGAGAGTGTCACGAGCGGAGACCTTCACAGGCGTGAGCCTTACTTCATATCGCCATACGAGGGCCCCGCCTTGCGCCACCCCCGACCTCTGTTGGGGCGACCGGAAGCCAGGATAGGACCAAGGACGCAAGGGGGACGCCAGCGGCGCCCTTGGCGACTACGGGCCCACTGTCGGG
>LR738711.1:276230302-276250490 GCA_902687465.1 Secale cereale | reverse complement strand
GTGGGGGGGGGGGGGGGGCTTGGTGATGCTCGCCCCGACAGAGGACCTACTTTCGCATACTTCCCTGCTCCATGCGTCACGGGGGAGGCCGCGGCTCTAGGCCCTCCACGCACAGCCCTCATCGTTCTGCTCCGGTCGAGGGCGGAGCGGCCGCTCTCAGGTCTCCAACCATCACCGTGGTCTGATTCACCTGCAGTCCATTGTTAGCGCATGCCTGCTGCTGTTATACCTGCTGCGCTCTATGGTCGTCGCTGAAGGGGTCAACGGAGCCCCTGGGCGATTCGTGGTAATATTCCCCCTCGAGCGTCCCGCCGTTCCATCTGGGCTCGAGGAAGGCATTGGGGCCTTCCCCGAACACGTACGTCTGGTCCACCATGCGGGGCACGTAAGCTTCGTCGGCCGCCCCACCGGGGGCACCGCCTGAGTGCCCCGCGCCTTGAGCCTCCAGTTGCGGCACCTGGCCTTGGCGGCCGCTGAGTTGTACTCTGGCGTACCCTCATAATGGGCCGCCGGCGCTTGCTCCCGCCTGTGACGAAGTCGCTGTGGTCGGACGGATGGCGCCAACACTCCTATTGGTGTTGTCAGGTCTTCCCATCGCCCCAGGGCGCACGCGAGCCTGTCGGGACCTCACCGGTGCCTCGCCCGTGACCTGGGGCGGGGGTGAGGAATAGAACAGCGGCGCGCCCCCTGCAAGCGCAGCTCAGTAGTTCGGCGACGCGTTCCAGCAGTATGTCGTGGCCGCCCTTGTCCAGCCTACACCGTAACAGCTCTCGCGCCACGATGAGCGCAACCCTCGTATTCGTCTGCTCTCGTCGGGTGTAGGGTGCTGTAGCCGCGGCGTGGTTCGAAGATCGCGTCGTGGAGTGCGTGCGCCGTGACGCCGAGGCGGTGGTTGCAGGTCCACGCCATCCGCGGCCGACGGCGCCAGGCGGTGCGGGGGCCGTCTTGAGTGTGGGGTTGAGGCCTCCATGGGTGGACGGCGCCGCACGCATGGGCCAGGCCGCCCAGCGGTCGACATGAGCCCCATGATCGTCGGTCATCGGGACTGTGGAGCGGTAACGAACCGAACAACGGAACAAAAGATCCGGCGCACCCCCTACCTGGCGTGCCAAATGTCGGATCTTGGGTTCCGACAAAACCCTTGTGGTTTGAACTCTGGGGTGCTCACGAAGATCTCTCCTTCCACCCTAGCTCGTCTACTCGCCAATCCCTACGCCTAGCTCGTCAGACTTGAAGAACAAGGGACACAAGGTTTATACTGGTTTGCGCCACCGTTGTGGTGTAATACCCTAATCCAGTGTAGTGTGGTGGATCGCCTTGCAGGCTGAGGAAGAACTAGTACATGGGGAGAACAGCCTCCTGAGGAGAGGTGTTCTTGTGCTCGAGTGATCTTGTGGGTGTCTGGGCGGTCTCAATGATCCGATCCCTTTCTATGGTGGTGGCTTGTCCTATTTATAGAGGCCCGGGTCCTCTTACCAATATTGAGCGGGAAGTGATCCCACAACGGCCAAATTTGAAGGGGGGCAGCTAGTACAAGCTATCCTGACAAAAGATGGTCTTCGCCTTCCAAAGGCTTTGGTGGTGACGCCGCCGTGGGCTCCGCGATGACCTCCGCTCTGCCGTCCTGCTGGTCTTGGGCTTGTTGCACTGATATGGAAACCTTTGCCTGACGCCTCGGGACTCCTCGCCTGCGCCTGCTCCTTTAGCACCAAAGAGGAAACTGGCACGCTGCGCCTGCTGGCGCCCACCTGGCCTTGGTCATCACTGCTCACGTCACGAGGGCCTCTTGAGGCTCCCCTTGCCTTGATATCTCCGCACCTCAGGAGCCAGCCTAGTGAGGCTGCCCCAGAGGAGGTCTTGCGTCATCCGCCTCGCGAGGCTCTGCCCCTCATGAGGGGCTTGAGTGGTTGCTGAAGAGGTTGGGCCGTATCAGGCCGCTGGATGAGCCACGTCCTGGGCCACAGGCAGGCAAGTCTGGGTACCCCCGTTCCCAGAATGCCGACAGGGCATCACAAGATAGATATTAAAACCACTCCGGTTAAAACAAGATAAAGAAGGAGTAAGAATAAAATAATTCGGACAACACTCCGACTGAAAATGGAAGGAATTAACATGAACTTGACAAGTTGGGATGATAGTTGATTAAATCAACAACACACTGCCACCGAAACAATTAAAAGAATGGCCCAAGGGGTAAGAAACATTTCAGACAACACTCCGGTTGAAAAGAGAGGCAAGATAAGATGAAAAGAACTTGAAAAGAGGACACAACACTCTCGTTAAATGGACCAGAAAGGGAAAGAACATGATCTTGTCAAAACAAGATGATGGGACGAAGATAGCAACACCACAACGCCTCCGGAATAAAAGAATAGATGCTAGATCGTTGGAAAGAAAAGAACTTTGAAGAAAATGACAACTTCTCCCACAAATGAATTTGGAAAGCATCCTTACAAGGATGGATTGAACATAGTTGTTGGAAATTCAATAACGAAAAGAATAAGCTTCATGTGGGCTTATGAAAAACATCACAAAATTGAGGTGAAATTCTGCCACTACGAAATGATTGATTTGAGATGAGCGAAGAGATTAAAATTTTCTTCCACCAAGATGATAAAGAGATAACTTGGATCATTGATAAGCACCACAATAGCACATCCCCAATGAAAGGCTTTAGGTGAAATATATACCAAGAAAACTCCAACGAAGAGATTGACGGGTTTAAATATCTCATTCTTGACCACTTGTGAATCATGAAACATGAAGGGAAATTGTCAAAAATGACATAACACCACCTCAAAAGATAAGGGAGCAAATATTTGCACTTCGAGGATGAATTAAATCATGATGAACCACCATGAAGAACTAGGGTAACAAAAGGATGAGTAGTGGAGGATGAAAAGAATAAGGTTGAAGCCTTGCAATGTGTCGGTGTACTAAGATAGGGGTACCTTAGTACCCCAAGTTGTGCACGGGCAGTGGCAGCTTCCCGCGGCAGGGTCTACCACGTGCTTGCCGGAGACCTCTCTGGTCCTTATCAAGCCATTAAAAACAAAGTATACAAGACAGAAGACCAAGGCCCCGGCAAGTGGAGCTTGCCGGGAAGGCCGTTCCAGGCTCAAGACTGTCACATTAGCACAAGCCCCTGGCAAGAGGAGTTTGCCAGGAAGACCAGAAGATTGCATTTCAGAAGACATGCCTCGGCGCATCTTGCGCCCCGGCAAGACCCGGGGAGCGACAAGCTTCAGGGCCCGGCAAGATCAAGACCCCGGCAAGGTGCTTGCCGGGGGAAGCCTGCACTGTGTGCCCGCGCTCCAGCTCATCGGCCCACGCGTCGCCCTGGGGTCCTTCCAGGGACGCGTGGCGGATGGCTGTGCAGCCTGGGGGACACGGTGGCACTCCACGGTGACGAGGATACCGCCGTGGCGAACGGAGACGCACGGGCGGGCGCTTTTTGGGTCGACGGCGACGGGCATTTAATGCTCTTGTCCCCCACTGTCAAAGTAGGTGATGACCACTGTTCATCCACTGTTCACGCACTGTTCCCGCATTGTTACAACTACCACCAAAGTTACATTTTTGCCCTCCTCTACGTTGACACCTGTCGGTGACCCCTTGAGCTATAAAAGGAGGCCCATGCACAACGTAGAAAGGGTTCGGAACCTAGATAGCTCACTTGCTCGGTGTAGCTAGTCCTTCAAGCTCCCGAGCTCACAAACTTAATACAAACCAAGCAGGAGTAGGGTTTTACGCGTCCGCGCGGCCCGAACCTGGGTAAACTGCCCGCGTGCTCTCCTCGATCTGCTCTTCGTGCTCCCTCCGCTCCCTTACCGCAACGTACAAGGGGCTCCGGTCCCATAGGTGTTCGTGGTGGACAGTTTCCCCCGACATCTTTGGCGCGCCAGGTAGGGGAGCAGGCGGAGCAGCTGCTCCACTCTGAGAGGATCCCCCTCCGCTTGGCGCTGGTGCGCGGGGCGCCTCCGTCGCGGCCGGTGCGCGGGGCGCCTCCGTCGCGGCTTGGCTCGCTCTGGTGGCGCGCGTCGCCCGGCGAGCAGGTTGTTGTCGGGGCGCCTGCGTCCCCGTCGCTGTAGCCGCCTTGCGGAGGCGCTTCATCGGTGTTCGCTTGGGACTCGCCCGGGGCGGGGAGCTCTCCGAGGACGAGGAGGCGTCGTCAAGCCCCAGAGATCCACCAGTATCCTCGTCGGCCCCGGCGTCCTCCTCCTCCTCCTCCTCGGCGGGCCCGCTGGGACCAGCATCCTGCCCTGCGGCCCCGCTCCCTCCGGTGGCTCCGCTCCCTCCAGCACCTCTGCTCCCTCCGACAACCTCGCCCCTTGTGGCGGCCTCGCTCACAACCCCGGGGATCCCAGCATGCCTCAGAGAGGGAACTCTGGCAAGCTCGTCGGGTGGAAGCTTGAGCAGTCTGCGGATCTCTGCCTCCTCTGCTTGGCACGACGCGTCCTCAGCCTCTGCCTCGTCGACGGTGAATCCGAAGTCCCCTGCTGCTGCAGCTGCGGCGGCCTCTTCCATCCGGGAAGCAATATAGGCTATGTCCCGCTCTGTGGTGGCCCGGGTGAGACCCTTGTTCTCCTCGGTGTTCTTCGGCACCTCGACCAAGTTGTCGAAGAAACTCATAATTGCATCCGGCGTGGGCACTATCCAAGTGGGGTCGACGCCGTGAGAGTCACATGCGGGCATCATTGCGCGCAAAGCATCCCGGGCAGTGCTGTTACACAACGGCACCACTCCCCGGGGAGGTCTAAACCACTCCGGATGGGCCGGGTCATGCTTGAAAAGCTCCCGGACCATCCCCTTCAGTTCCAGCGCCGTGAAGTTGTAGTTCAAACCCGGGCGCAGCCTCATAATATCCGCCGCATTGCCGAACTCCCATGCTGGCCTTTTTCTCTCCTGTAAAGGGGAAATGCGGCGGCAGAGGAAATCTGCCCCTACTTCTCTGATGGTCAACTTGGCTACCCGGAGACGAAGTATCCGGACGAGGGCGACGTTGAGCTTGACGTCATCCGGGGCCAACTCGCTCCAGTCCCTGCCGCGCACTATGGCTGCTGTGCGCGGCGCAGTGAAAGGCTCCGGCTGGTCCTCCACTACCCAGCACCAATATGCGCGCCATTCTTCCCACTTGCCGCGGAGTTCTCCTTTCAGATAAGATTCCTTCTTATTCAAGCGGAAGATCCAGGAGATACCCCCGGAGAGGGGAGCGCCGGCCTCTACTCTAGGCATGAAGAAATGGCGAAAAAGCGCTACGTTTGGATAGATCCCTATGTAGTTTTCGCACAGATGTGCGAAAACCGCCACCGTAAGGATGGCGTTGGGGGTGAAGTCTAAGAGATGGAGGTTGTACGTGTTCATGATGTCACAGAAAAACTCCGAGAACGGAGGGCACAAGCCGCAGTGAAAGAAGACAGCGAAGAAGAAATACCCGCCGGGGTACAGATCTCTGGCGGCGGCCGGGTAGACTCTGGTGCGGGGATGCGCCTTGGTCTCCTTGGCCCAGAAGAGGTAGTACTTGTTCCAGAGCTCCCTCGCGCTGAGCCTCGGCGCAAAGACGACGTTCCTCTTCTGCAGAAGAGCAAGCTTCGCCGCCTGCTCTGATTTCTCCTTCTTGGCCTTCTCCGCCTTCGCCTTCTCGGTCTTCGGAGCCATGGCGGAGGCGGCGGGGGAAGGGGCGGAGAAGCTCAACGGCGCCGCGGATGCGGAAGACGGCGGAGGAGGAGGAGTGGAGGCAAAGAGGCGGCGGGGGATTTCTGGAGGATGAAGAAGCAATGAAAGCGCAGGAGGAAAACTGCCCCTGTTTCCTCTGCTTTTAAGGAGGAAGTGGGGGACGCTCCGCATTTCCCATTAAAGAACGTGGCCACGATCTCTCCCACGACGCCGCAATCGACGCGTGCCGTTAGGGAGGGGCGCGGCGGATGCGGAAGGGGAATGACGGCTTGCCGTGGGCCGCGCGTGCCCGTGCACTGTTTTGGGCCTGGCCCAACAGCGCTCGGCACCGTGTGTGGCCCAGGCCCGGGGGCTCCTGTTGGTGTACTAAGATAGGGGTAACTTAGTACCCCAAGTTGTGCACGGGCAGTGGCAGCTTCCCGCGGCAGGGTCTACCACGTGCTTGCCGGAAACCTCTCTGGTCCTTATCAAGCCATTCAAAAACAAAGTATACAAGACAGAAGACCAAGGCCCCGGCAAGTGGAGCTTGCCGGGAAGGCCGTTCCAGGCTCAAGACTGTCACATTAGCACAAGCCCCTGGCAAGAGGAGTTTGCCAGGAAGACCAGAAGATTGCATTTCAGAAGACATGCCTCGGCGCATCTTGCGCCCCGGCAAGACCCGGGGAGCGACAAGCTTCAGGGCCCGGCAAGATCAAGACCCCGGCAAGGTGCTTGCCGGGGGAAGCCTGCACTGTGTGCCCGCGCTCTAGCTCATCGGCCCACGCGTCGCCCTGGGGTCCTTCCAGGGACGCGTGGCGGATGGCTGTGCAGCCTGGGGGACACGGTGGCACTCCACGGTGACGAGGATACCGCCGTGGCGAACGGAGACGCACGCGCGGGCGCTTTTGGGGTCGACGGCGACGGGCATTTAATGCTCTTGTCCCCCACTGTCAAAGTAGGTGATGACCACTGTTCATCCACTGTTCACGCACTGTTCCCGCACTGTTACAACTACCACCAAAGTTACATTTTTGCCCTCCTCTACGTTGACACCTGTTGGTGACCCCTTGAGCTATAAAAGGAGGCCCATGCACAACGTAGAAAGGGTTCGGAACCTAGATAGCTCACTTGCTCGGTGTAGCTAGTCCTTCAAGCTCTCGAGCTCACAAACTTAATACAAACCAAGCAGGAGTAGGGTTTTACGCGTCCGCGCGGCCCGAACCTGGGTAAACTGCCCGCGTGCTCTCCTCGATCTGCTCTTCGTGCTCCCTCCGCTCCCTTACCGCAACGTACAAGGGGCTCCGGTCCCATAGGTGTTCGTGGTGGACAGTTTCCCCCGACACAATGATTTAGATGTATCTTCACGATGAAAAAATTGAGAGGGCTTGGAACTCCGGGAGACAAGACAAACAACTTAAAACCAAGAATTTATTCCTCATGGATAAACTCCGAAGGAAGGGTTAATCATTTGGATGAAACAAGAATAATAATTATGTTATGCGTATCCTTCACCAATTTAAATTGATGAGAAGCAATGGATTTAGCATACTACTTATTCTCGTTGCAAAGAATTAAAGAGAGATCTCGCAGCATCTTGAGAAAATATTCAATGAATCACCGGTAGGATTTTTGAAAGAACGAGTATATGGATATGATAACAAAAGAGGAATCTTGAATGAACCACCGTAGGAATTGAAACGAATGAAGAAAAGAGAACGAATCGCCGGTAAGAATTAGAAAAAGAACAAATGCACTTGAGGAAACTTAGCTAGAAAAGAACAAAGGGATCACGAGCTGAATAGAGTATGCTTGAATAATGCACCAGTACGATTGAAGAACGAGGTATGGAAGGTGAGAATGAATAAATCTTCTGAAATGATGGCCTTCGAAGGATGAAAAATGGACATGACTTATGAAATGCTTCGGATGGGTATGAAAAGATTTCTCACAATCGAAACAATTATGAGGATGGTATAAGGCTAGAACCACGAATCTTCAAGAGAACGGAGCAAGATTTAAGAGAAACTCTTCTTCGGTCTTCAAAATCGGAGAATGACTACGAGATACACCACCATGAATTGTTGAGGCACTCCCGAATGAAGAAAAGAAATGTTGAACCAACGATGAAAAGAATATGAAGCGATCTTAGAGAAGGCATATGACTGATGAAAATTCATTCTTACGTCAAACCTTGAAAAGAATTTGAGAATAGATCCGGAAAAGAAATTAGAAGAGTCAGGTAAGATCCTGGAAAAAGACCCGTGGGTTAGGCCCACTCAAAAGAAACATCGTTGAATGATTTTTGAAAAGAGATTGCACCGGTTGAATCAAATGGCTTGGATGAGGTAACAACCTCGAAATAGCTTGAGTGGACTAAGAATAGAAGCACGATCTTCTAAGATATCTTCAGCACTCCGGAAAAGATTTAGAGGGAGTTGAATAGATAAGAGAGACTTTGGATAAGAAACTCCAACATGGGAAAACAAGTGAAACAAGAGGAAGAGATATGGTCAACACTGAAGCTTGAATTTAGTCCACCACTAAAGAAACGAGAATGGGGAAAGATAAACTGGCGAGAAATCACCGGTTGAAACAAATGCGACAAGAACGAAGAGGCTTCACATGAGTGGAATGGGTACTCGATTAAAGACTCCAGCTCTGAGAAGAAAAAGGGTGGGCGGGTGGGGAAAACAAATACAACTTGGGACGAACGAAACAGACACCATTGAGAAAACCAAGAATTGGTCTTTCACATATTGAAAGGATCGGGTTAACTTGAAGAGAAGCACGCTGGTTAAGAACAATTTAACATGACAATCTCGATGATCAAGAAGGACTTGCACTCCCATGGAAATATGAGAACACCGCTTAGGAAAGGTATGGAATCAACACTTGACATTGAAGCAACTCGAATGCCACAATTAAAAATAAAACAAAGGATTAGGCTTGCAGAATAAGCCGGAACAAATATATGATAGAGATTTTGTCCAAAGTTTTCGTGATGAGGCCCCCGGGCACGACGTTGCAAAGGACATTGCATCCCCGAATCAACATAGCCAAGGATTCATTAAGATGCAACGTAACCAATATAAAATCGACAGTGACAAGAGAATCACTAGACGTGGAACCCCCACCACATATCATGTATTCGTTGGAAGATTACCTAGAGCTACTTGAATTCGCACCTATTAATTCCTGAAACTTTCTAGTTATGCATTATGGTGTTAGGGATACATGGGAAGAATAATATCTCACACAACTAACAAGCCCTACATCTAGCTGTATCCATCCGTCAACACATAACCAGGCACCTTCTGAAACCGTGTACCTCAGACCTTCGAAAAGCATCTACTATACTAGCTGTGGCAATACTCCCGAACTATCCCCCCAGTACTGGGTGACGTCGGGGTCATCTCACCACTAGATACGCATAGAAGAGTTTTCGATGTCGACCACCTCTGGTATTCCGAAACTGCAACGATACACAATGCAAGGACAAGACCTCAAAGCTCAACTCCCTGGGACTAATCCTAAACAGACGGTAGGCACCAAGACATAATTCTCATCACAAATATATCGAAACAATCCCAACAATACCTGCGTGATACTAAAAACATTTAGTGAAAAAGAGGATAGGGAAGTCAAAACATCTACGTCGGGAGTCCTCACCAGAGCAACGAAGGGGGTAAGGAGAAAAAGAATTCCTAATCTCTGATATATATATTCCTAAGACTCAAAACTGTTTTTGTTTCTAGACTCAACATCGGCAGCGGTTCGATCAAGCAGGGGCTCCTAGGTCGGGGATGGCTTTGATTACCAACTTGTAATGCCCAGGATGCAGCTATAGCTCCTACGTGTCGAGGCATGACTTAGAGTCGTAACCACATTCTGGAATGGTCTCAAGCGTGGTATCTTTACACAACCCATGTAATGAACAGGATGAAAGAGAGTTTAATAGTTGGCTTACACTCGCCACATCACAAAATTAATACAATAAGATACATTTATCTAGAGAACACAGAGTTTGACTACGGACGAAATCAAACAAAGAAAAAGATAACGCACAGGCTAATCCTGATCGGCCCTAGTAGGAACCACTACTAATCGTCAGGGTATGTCGCATACATATGCCCATGTTCTTCATCGAACTCCCACTGAAGCTCTTGCACATCTCCTGAGTTAAACTCTAATGTACCTGCACCTGTTTGTGTAGTAAACTGTGAGTCACGAGGACTCATCAATCTTATTCCCAGGTATCAAAACTATCAGGGCTTTTAGGTGTGGAGAGGATACAAAGTGGTTGAAGCAAGCACTAAACATTATATGAGGCTAGCTTACGAAGTCAGAGCGTGATGATAATATGTGCCAATAGTCATAACTAGTAGTGATCAAGAAGTGATCCTGTCTACTTACGTTCATACATAACCCCACCATGTTCACTGGTCGAACCCCTTCGGAAAGAGACCATCACGGTTACTCACACAGGTAGTGTATTCTTATTTGAGTTATGGTGTCAAGTTATCTACAACCAGATATTAACAAATTCCAATCTGCCACATAACCGCAGAAACGGCTTTCGAAAGATCATAACCTTGTAGGGGTGTCCCAACTTAGCCCATCACAAGCTCTCACGATCAGCGGAGTAACAACTCCAAATTGGGAAGACCCGAGTGTTCACAGAATCCCGTGCACAAGATATTTCGACAAAGGTAAAACTAATCCAGCAAGACCTCCCGACGTGCCGACACCCTGATAACAGCCGCGCATATCTTGTCTCAGGCCACGATCGGATGAACACTACGTACGGCAACCGAAGACCCTAGTAACTGGGTGGCACCGCAAGTGGCTCTAGTTTGGACCAACACTCATGAGGAGCACTAGCCCGGGGGTTGATTAAGAATCCACGGGTTAATTACTCCCTATGCAGTTATTAGTTATTAGGCAAATGGTAAAACCAAGGTTGGTCCTTGCTGGAAAAGCTTTAAACGGAGCGAATTATCAAGGGGGGCCCATAAACCCCAACCGTGTTAGGAACACAATATCAAGGAAGATAACGCTGGTTTATCGGATCCTAAGGCGGCATGAGTGGAACAAAACACCAAGCAGAAGGCCAAGCCTTCCACCCATTACCAAGTATATATGTTGATACGTCCAAAACGTATCTATAATTTCTGCTTGCTCCATGCCACTTTTGGGTGATATTGCTATGATATTCATACACTTCCATACACTTTTGATCATATTTGGACTAACCTACTAATCCAGTGCACCCCGGTGCCAGTTTCTGTTTTCGGCTGTTTTTGTATTTCAAGTTTTCACGTTACGAGAACTGCCAGGAAAAATCCAGAAAAATCATATAAAAAATCAGCGTTCCAGAACCTACCTTGCACCCGAAGGACAGCCGGGGGGGGCCCACCAGGGCTCCAGGCGCCCTGGCGGCGCGCCCCCCCTGGGCCGCGCCGGGGGGGGGCACCTGGGCCCCGCGAGCCCCGTCTGGTGCCCCCTTCGGCATATATTTAGAGCGTCCTTCGAAACCCTCGGGACGGGAACTCTTTTTCGTGATCTCATCTCTGTTCCGCCGCCGCCGCCGCTTCCAAGATCGGGAGCACCAGGAGAACTCTTCCCGGCACCCCGCCGGAGGGGAGGATCACCATCGGGAGCTTCTCCACCACCATTGACGCCTCCCGGATGAATTGTGAGTAGTCTCCCTTGGACCATGAGTCCATGACCAGTAGCTATGTGATGTTCTCCTCCCGTTCTTGTGCTTCACTAATTAGTCCTCGTGAGCTGCCCTACATGATCGAGGCACATATGTAATCCTTATGCTGTTGTTATGATGAGTTTGCTGGGATCCGATGGATTATGAGATTATGTTCAGATTGATCTTGAGTAATATATTTGATCTACCTCTATTATATTTATGTTCATAAGTAATTCTTGCATGTTCTCCGTTGTTATTTATTGCTTTGTCCAAGTAATACGTAGTGACTCCAAGAGGAACGTTATGCTCGATTGTGGGTTCATGCCCCTCGATGACTAGCTTGAGTGACAGAAACATGAGTCTAGGGGATGTGCTGTTGCCACAAGGGGGAAAACAACGGTGCTTGTGCCCGCGGGTGCAAGGATTGTTTACTTTACGCAAAGTTCTTTTAATGCAGTTGTCTGTTGCATTGAGTTTACACTATGGGTGGGACTCGCAACTTAATACCAGCGAGATGTCCTGGATAGATATCTCAAGGTGGATGATTAGTAGTAGATATTGATCGATTTCGGTCTACTTACTTTGGCGTACCGCCCATGCTTTGAACCTCAACCTTTCTTGCAATGTAGTCAGCATTGGTTTGCGTTCGTGGTCCTGTCAATTGCCCAGCTGTAATTCGTTTACCTCACATAGTTGTTTTATCGTCTTTTGGGAGAGAGACATCACTAGTGAACATCATGAGACTCCGGTCCATATTACCATCATTGATCACATCCACTATTTACTTTTCACTATTACTTACTATTGCAAACATTATCTATCACTACTATCATTTGCGTTTAATCCTTTGTGAACTACAAGGCCGGAGGGATTGACAACCTCTCTGTACTCGTTGGGAGCAAAGTTATTTGTATCTGTGTGCAGGTCCACGTTGATTGCTAATCCGCGCCGTTAGCAGTTGACACCTACTTGTTGAACTTAGGAGTCTCTGGGGATTCGATCCTTGGCATCTTTGCTAAGGGAAAAACTTCCACAACACTGCATCTTTCACCTTCCACTTGGGGTAACCAACGAGGGGTTAGAGGCCCATCAAGGAGTATTTTCTGGCGCCGTTGCCGGGGACTCCACTCTTCAGGATAGGGGAGTTGCACGCTATCTTTTACCTTTGCTTTTTAGTCTTGTTAGTTTACCTTTCAGTTTTTTGCTTTATTATCTTTTATCAAAAATCACAAAAAAATTATTTACCTTTCTGTTAGTAGTCCTATCTGTTTAGCTAAACATGTTAGGATTTGGTGCCTTGAGGTAATCAGAAGTTCTAGATTTCCATCAAAGGGATGGAGAAAATATGAAGAAGGCATGGGACAGAATTTCTGATGCACATAGGAGAATTATGCCTTGGATACCTATAAAAATTGTGCTTAGGAATTTTTACCAGGGTCTTTTTAAATGGTGTAAACACTCTCTTGACATTATAGCCGAGGGAGATTTCCTAGAGTGTGATGAAGCTAGAGCTCTTGAAATTATACATGGTCTATCTAGTTACTTTGTTTATGATCATAATCTTGATACTATCATAGATAGACTTGTGACTATTGAAAAGACAATGGATGCTCTAGACTTAATAAAGGTAGAGAAACCCGGACCCAATAAGAGAGATATTTTGGAAATAGATAATGACTGGGAGCCTCTTGTTAGGATTAGCATCTCTAATCAAGACTTCCTTGCTTATTGTGATATTAGGTCTATGGTTTCTACTATGCCAAAAACTGTTCATGATTCTTTAAAATTTAACATGGATAGACTACCATCTTATCATGAACACACTAATGGAGATATTTCTGAAATCCAGGGAAGAATAAAAGATGTGCCAGTTAAATTCCTTAAAGGGATTGCAATGATTGATTTCTTCATCATGGAGCCAAACCAAGGAAATATAGTGCTTGGAAGGGACTTCCTCCGAGCGGTAAAAGGCTTCATCGATATAGGTAAGGGACAAATCCGCTTACGCGGGAAGGAAAAAGGTGTGTACCCCTTTCCTAGAAGGAACAAGAGTGAACTTGTTGAGGAACCTTATGAATCAATTTATAACTCCGATTATTATGATGGTTATTGATTCCTCTATGCATTATGCCTAGCTTAAAGGCATAAAAGAAAGCGCTTTTGGGAGGCAGCCCACATGAATAAATTTTTATATTTTGCTTTTGTTGTGTCTTGATGTTTTTTACTACTGTAGCATCATCATTGTATCTTTGCTTTTCATATTTGTGCCAAGTATAGCCTCTGATTGCTAGAAAGTTCAAAAGTTGTGAGGTGCTGTCCAGGAAACAGATTCTGTCCTTGGATAGAAAAATTTGTATAAAATCACCAGATCATCTTTTTGGTCTGATTTTTTTCGACAGTGTTCCCTATATAATTGTATTTCGTGCATCTGTTCTGAGTTTTTTAATTTGAGTTGCAGATGTGCCCCGAACAAATCAATTACTACCTGCTGTTCTGTTTTTCACAGATTCTGTGCTGTGTTACCTTTCCTTCATTTTGCAAACCAAGAGCTTGCTTTTTCTTTGCAAAAACCTTTTGGCAATCTTGAGAAACAGTAGAACTTCAAGAATATCTTTATTTCCAGCAAGGTATAATTATTTTATTAAGGGTACTAACCTCGCTAATCAGATTATGATGAGTTATGTATGAAGGGAGTTTTCAAGTGTGCGAGGGAAGATGATAAAAAGATTCAGGAGTGTCAAGCGCTCAAGCTTGGGGATGCCCCCATGCACCCCCAAGAAATATTCAAGGAGACTCAAGCGTCTAAGCTTGGGGATGCCCCCGTGCATCCCCTTCTCCATCAACATTATCAGTTCGTCTTTCGTTTCGCTATATTTTTATCACTTCATGTGTTAAGTGCTATGCTTGGAGCGTCTTGCTTTTAGTTTTCTTTTTAGTTTTTCATAACGAGTCGGAACTCAGCTTTCTTTATGTGGGAGAGAAACACGCTCCACTTCTACCTAGAACGTAACATAGAATTTTCATGTCTATCTTTGCTGTGTGTGTTCTTTGTCTTTTAATAGCTACTATCATGCTCTGCTCTTAGTATTCATGCTTATCTTTTCAAAGAGCTTTTGTTTAGTTGGTTGCTTGAACTCTCTTTAATTATCATGCTCACCTTATTAAGAGAGTTTTCTTCCGTTGCATTGGTTAATATGTCTATGATAAAGATGCTACGTGCATGATGGCGCTTAGTAGTTCATGTTTTCTTGTGGTTAGTCTCAAATAGCTGGGGGATTCCCAATGTGTTATTGGAATACCAACTTGATTTGTTTGCCAATGATGTGGTATGGTTTAGTAATATCTTCCTTCAAGAATTTATTTTGATTGACTTGGCGTATGCTCACGCATATTTAAGACTGTAAAGAAAGTCTGTCAAGCCTTGATGATCTTTTATTTCTGAGTAGCGATATAACTACCATGCCTGATTCAATATTGCTTTGTCGCTCTGCATGATTATGACCGTCATTTCTCTCTTAGTTGGTCGCTCCCAGTCTTTTGCTAACCTCCACTTGTACTAAGCAGACTAACCTTGCAATACATAGCTCATGGGAAAGTAGCTTAAAAACTATTGTGGTAAAGAATATGTTGCCTATGTATCTTATTTCTTATAAGTTGCTTGCTGAGCGGTAACCATGTTTCTGGGGACGCCATCAACTGTCACACTTTTGTTGAATATCATGTGAGTTGCTATGCATGTTCGTCTTGCCTGAAGTAAGGGTGATTTGCCATGGGTTGAATTAGTATGCATATTGTTACAGAAGAACATTGTGCCGCCAACCAAAGCCATGTATCATGGTGGAAGTTTTAGCTTGGACATTAATCCTCAATCTCTTATGAGAACATGCTTATGCATTAAAGAGGAGTCCATCATCTATTTTCTATGTTGTCCCGGTATGGATGTCCTAAAGTTGAGATCTATCAAAAACGAGAAATCAAATGCGATTTATCTCCTTGGACCTTTGTACAGGTGGCATAGAGGTACCCCTTTGTGACACTTGGTTGAAACATATGTAATGCAATGATAACCCATGGAAACCCGAGCTAATTAGGACAAGGTGCGAGCACTATTGGTATTCGATGCATGAGGCTTGCAACTTATAAGATGTCTTATGCATGACACATATGAAGTACTACTACCGTTGACAAAATTGCTTCTATGTTTTCAAAATAAAAAGCTGTAGCACATAACCATTCTTTTACTTTTATGTTGAGTCTCCACCTTCTTTTAAAAGCACCAACTACTGAGAGCATGATTGTCATTCTGAGTGTAATGTGCATTGTCCCAAAGTAGCATTGTCTTTTGCATGATTGTGATATCGTTTATTTTTAAATCATTGTATCTAGTCATCACTTAAACCTTGAAGGTGCCCCTGCATTTCTGTTTTGCATCACTAAAGGGGGCAAGCTAGATATCACTTTATCATATTTGCACATCATGTTCATTGCAAATCTATTTGATGCTTCAATGTCATGTTGTAAAACTTTCAGTCATTTGTGATTTTCTCATGAGGCAACTTAATTACTATAGAATCATTGTCTTAGTAAGCTTTTGTCATATGACTATGAATAAGTCCTATATGGTTAATAGCATGTCACCACAGAAATTATTCTTGTTATCATTTACCTACTCGAGGACGAGCAGGAATTAAGCTTGGGGATGTTGATACGTCCAAAACGTATCTATAATTTCTGCTTGCTCCATGCCACTTTTGGGTGATATTGCTATGATATTCAGACACTTCCATACACTTTTGATCATATTTGGACTAACCTACTAATCCAGTGCACCCCGGTGCCAGTTTCTGTTTTCGGCTGTTTTTGTATTTCAGGTTTTCACGTTACGAGAACTGCCAGAAAAAATCCAGAAAAATCATATAAAAAATCAGCGTTCCAGAACCTACCTTGCGCCCGAAGGACAGCCGGGGGGGGGGGGGGCACCAGGGCTCCAGGCGCCCTGGCGGCGCGCCCCCCTGGGCTGCGTCGGGGGGGCGCCTGGGCCCCCCTAGCCCCGTCTGGTGCCCCCCTTCGGCATATATTTAGAGCGTCCTTCGAAACCCGTGGGACGGGAACTCTTTTCCGCGATCTCATCTCTGTTCCGCCGCCGCCGCCGCTTCCAAGATCGGGAGCACCAAGAGAACCCTTCCCGGCACCCTGCCGGAGGGGAGGATCACCATCGGGAGCTTCTCCACCACCATGGACTCTTCCCGGATGAGTTGTGAGTAGTCTCCCTTGGACCATGAGTCCATGACCAGTAGCTATGTGATGTTCTCCTCCCGTTCTTGTGCTTCACTAATTAGTCCTCGTGAACTGCCCTACATGATCGAGGCACATATGTAATCCTTATGATGTTGCTATGATGAGTTTGCTGGGATCCGATGGATTATGAGATTATGTTCAGATTGATCTTGAGTAATATATTTGATCTACCTCTTTTATATTTATGTTCATAAGTAATTCTTGCATGTTCTCCGTTGTTATTTATTGCTTTGGCCAACTAATATGTAGTGACTCCAAGAGGGAACGTTATGCTCGATTGTGGGTTCATGCCCCTCGATGACTAGCTTGAGTGACAGAAACATGAGTCTAGGGGATGTGCTGTTGCCACAAGGGGGAAAACAACGGTGCTTGTGCCCGCGGGTGCAAGGATTGTTTACTTTAGGCAAAGTTCTTTTAATGCAGTTGTCTGTTGCATTTAGTTTACACTATGGGTGGGACTCGCAACTTAATACCAGCGAGATGTTCTGGATAGATATCTCAAGGTGGATGATTAGTAGTAGATATTGATGGATTTCGGTCTACTTACTTTGGCGTACCGCCCATGCTTTGAACCTCAACCTTTCTTGCAATGTAGTCAGCATTGGTTTGCGTTCGTGGTCCTGTCAATTGCCCAGCTGTAATTCGTTTACCTCACATAGCTGTTTTATCGTCTTTTGGGAGAGAGACATCACTAGTGAACATCATGAGACTCCGGTCCATATTACCATCATTGATCACATCCACTATTTACTTTTCGCTATTACTTACTATTGCAAACATTATCTATCACTACAATCATTTGCGTTTAATCCTTTGTGAACTACAAGGCCGGAGGGATTGACAACCTCTCTGTACTCGTTGGGAGCAAAGTTATTTGTATCTGTGTGCAGGTCCATGTTGATTGCTAATCCGCGCCGTTAGCAGTTGACACCTACTTGTTGAACCAAGGAGTCTCTGGGGATTCGATCCTTGGCATCTTTGCTAAGGGAAAAACTTCCACAACACTGCATCTTTCACCTTCCACTTGGGGTAACCAACGAGGGGTTAGAGGCCCATCATATGTGCATTAACTAAATAAGATATATATTGTGTTATCCCAATGAATCCATGTTCCAACATGGAACATCTTCCATCTTCACCTGCAACTAACAACGTTATAAGAGGGGTTGAGAAAAAGCATAACTTATCCAATCAACGGTTTTCTAGGTAGGTGGTTAGAGGGTTTCATGGCAACATAGGAGGCTGAGAAGACATGAATGGGCATTGTGCCATATCTATAGAGCGAGAGAAATAGCAAAGCAAAGATATAGGTGATATCGAGGAATGGTCATCTTGCCTGGGATCCCGCAAGGAAGAAGAATGAGCCATGAAGAAGAAAACCGAACGTAGTCGAACGAATCCTCACAACTCCGGAAGGAAACCGAAGCTAACGAAAGAAGCAAACCGGAAAGAAGAAAACAACAAGGTAAACACACAAGCATAAACATGGCATGATGCACAAACAAGTATGATGCATGTCCGGTTTAAAGATTCATGGCATGGCAAAGTGCACAAACAACATTACAAATTCAGTGGAGCTCAATATGCAACGAGTTGCATATTGACGAAACACCACATTCACATATTTAGTTCGCTCTCATTTATGTACACAACAAGTTTAAATGTTGGTTAACATGGAAGTAGGTGAATCATAAGTAAACTAACTATTTAGGCAATTTAAATGAGTCCGGAAACAACAAACAACAATTCCGAAAAATCCCCATGCGCATATTTCAAATTTAGGGTTATTCTACTTAAAAACATATTTTTAAAGTTATTAAATAGCAAAATAAATGCACCATGTTATTCTACACAGTTTTCTACACCAAAAGCATATAAAGTTTATTAAATTTGGAGGTACGGTTATTTAGTTATGAAATAAACCATTTCAACATGTTATTAAGCAAATAATTCAAACAACAAGTTTAAACATGTTAAACAAGGATGAAAGTTTCAAATTATTAATCTACACAAAATTCTAAGCATTTTGCATATATAACTTGTTTAATTCCGATGCATGGTTATGCAGTTATTATATGCATGAAGTGCAAGGAATAAACTGTGAACTGGCAACTCTGCATAATGCTAAATTCACAGAACTGAAAAAATCATGATACGAGCCGCATCTTGCTGGCCCAACAATGCAAATGGGGGCATATCAGTGGCTCACCATGGGCCAAGGCCCAGTTCGATGGCGCGGCGGGTTAGGAGGCCTGGCAGGCTTGGCGCGAGGTGAGGCGGAGCAGATCCGGCGGGCAGGAGGTCGGGGATGGGTCCAGTTCTAGGGCGCGGGGCAAGGTCTTTGTGGTGGCCGGGAGCTGCGATGGAGGATCTGGTGGTGATGTTGACCTGCAGAGGGCGTCTGGGCGGGGTGAGGGAAGCTCACGGAAAGGCAAGCGGGAGAAGCGTGAAGAGAAGAACAGGGCGCGACAAGGTTGATGACCTGGTTGCCAAGGGCAGGGTCCTGGTCGACGACTAACGAGAGCTCGCCGGGGCTTAGGTTGGTGGCGAGTAACTGAAGGCGGCGGGGCGGCGGTTCTCGGCGGCAGAGGAGGCTACGGCGAGGAGGCAAACGGCAACGAGGCTGGGACGGCATGAGGGCGATGAAGGAAAGAGGTCCGGCTACGAGGCGAAGTACGGGTATGGCAGGTGCGTAGGCGAGGACGAGCTGGTCGGCGAAGGCTCAACGGGGCAAGGGAAACAATGGCCTTGACCTTGGGGCGACGACTTGGTCGTCGACGCGGTGGCGCGCTCCGACGCTGGCGGAGGAGGCCGGGGCGACAACGAGATGAAGGACGGCAGGGACGAGGTATAGCAGCGCTGGTTGGTTAGGGGGGACTCCACGTTGAGCAGGTGGGTCAGAAATAGGCTGCGGGAGGAAGGTGGGTGGATGGGTGGATCGGGCAGGATCCCGAGGTGGAAGGAGAGACTAAGTGGAGTTGCGGCGGTGGAGGGATTGGATGGGACAGCCGTCCGAGATTTTAGGGCTGCTCTAGTTATATAGCAAGTGGGTTAGGTTTAGGGCTGTCTCGTCCCTTCGTTCGCAGTCGGACGATCGAGAAAAAAACAGGTAGGGAGTCTAATTAAAAAAACGGAGATGTTTTAGGGTTGTTTGGGGTTGATCCGGACCCAATGGTGACAAGTGCCCGATTCAGGTTTCGGGGAAGTTTTCAGACTAGGTTGCGAAGGTGGTCGGTGGCTGTGTAGAGAGGCTCAAACGGTCGGACAACAAAACAATGGTTGGTCCTGAAAGGGACAACGAAGGCAACGAGGAGAAGCGGGAACTACAAACGACTACGGGTTTTATGAAAACATGCTGATGCAATGCACATGATGCCACGTTGAACTGCAACAAACAAAAATAAAACGCATGACGGAACTCGGAATAGCTGGAAATCTTCTGGAGCGTCGGTCTTGGGGCGTCACAGTTGCCCACCTTTGAAACAAAGGGGCCGAAATCTTCAGCCAGCAATTTGTGTGTGGGGGGGGGGGGGG
>LR738711.1:276111060-276230131 GCA_902687465.1 Secale cereale | reverse complement strand
GATTGGAAGGCCCAGGTGCTTGAAAGGGGAAGAGCCTAGGGAGCAGTTTAATAGATGAGCAACTATGTGGCCTCAACGCCCGAGTCCCCAGTAACAATCACTTCACTCTTGGCAAAGTTAATCTTGAGACCAGATAGGGCTTCAAAGCAGAGGAGAAGGAACTTCAAGTGAGCTATACTTTCATCATTCAGTTCAACCATTATGATGGTATTGTCTACATATTGGAGGTGGGAGATGCCATTAGGGGCAAGGTGGGAGCTGACCGGGGTGATATGACCAGCAGCCGCGACCTGAGTTAGGATATGGGAGAGGGAGTCAGCCACAAAGTTATAAAGAAGGGGCGAAGCTGGGTCACCCTGCCTCAGGCGCCTACCATTGGCAAAAAAGTTACCGATGTTCCCGTTTACCAAGAACGCAGTGTGGCCCCCTATGACCAAATACATTAGTCTGTGACCACTGCCCCATCAAAGCCCTTGGGCAGTAACACCTGACGAAGAAAATTCCAACTGACCATATCATAGGCTTTCTAGAAATCATGCTTTATAATCACCGCTTTGGAGCCACGAACTCGCAGGTCCTGGACAATCTCATGAAGACAAAGGATGCCGTCAAGGATGAACCTGCCTTTGACAAAGGCTGACTGGAAAGGACTAAGAGTGCAATGAGCAATGGGAGATAACCTAGTAGCAAATCCTTTTGCCACGAATTTTGCGAAGTTATTGATGAGGGATATAGGTCTAAACTAAGAGATCATGTCAGCCCCTTTAACTTTAGGAATGAGAGTGAGGACGGCATAGTTTAGATGGGTGATATCGACGGTACCCAACCAGAAGCCTTGGATGATGGCATGGACTAGGCACTGCAGCTGGGGCCAGAATTGCCTGAAGAAAGGGATGTAGAACTCGTCTGGGCCCGAGGCCGAATTGGCGTTAGCGAAACGATTATTTTCAAATATCTCACAAATTCTGCTGTGCTCCCCGACTCCATCTTGACTTTGCCTTGGTGTGTACAACAATATTGGATTAAGCAGTAGCAGTACCCGTGTGTTTTATTGTTGTTGTTGTGCTTGTCCTGTCATTTTTTAGATGAAGTGCGTTGGTCAATTTCTGTTGGAAGCACCAGCTGCAATACCAACAGAAGTGAAGATATGTTACAAATTATTATATGTTTTTCTATGGATGTGTTTGCGCTATGCAGGCTCAAGCTAGATTTTTTACTTCGTGTTGATTGGGCAAACGGCTATCAACACCGATGCATCATCCATCTTTCTAGCGCACTGCCAAGCCGTGCAGGTATGGGAATACCATGGCCAAGGATCAGAAGGTGATTGACCGCGGCTGAGCCATCGGGATGAAAAAGAGGCTTTCTTTTGTGCCCGTACCGCCTTCGACGACAATAAAAGCCCTAAGTATCTTACTTTGATCTCTTCTTCTTTCCGATGATTATTATATATCTATCTGCCAATTCATGACTAAAAACAGTGATTTGATGCATGCCTGGTCTTTTTATTATTGTTAAGTTTCTGTAGCCTGAAACGTGAAACCACACCGAATTTCTCACATTCACGTGCCCTCTAGCGGTCTTGGTATTACTGCTAAGGATGGACCCAGAGTTGGTGATACTTTGTTCACTATAGCTATATGTCAGTCAGCTGAATTTGACTTTAGGTCAGTTGATTTTTCCATTGACTGACGTCTAGCCATTCCCTACATTGTAATCCAGTTTGTACCTCTACACTCGTAGTAATTCATGACCAGATGGTTGTGTTTTTTAGGTTGGACCTTATCTACTTACCAGAGTGGGTTATAGTTTGATCATCATGTATCTCGCTCTGTTATGCATGGGAGTGGAGCATCACCATGGTAGGAGAATTCTGAAAGTGCGTTATATCGATTAGACGGGGGGTGAATAGGCGATTTTTATAAATTCTTCACTGAGGAATTTGCTGTTGAGGAAATTCCTTAGCAAAGAACTACTTGCAGCGGAATAAGTACTCAGATGTAAACATAACAGAATGCAAGCATGGTCATCATGAAGAAATGAAGACAAACACAGAGTATAGAAAGCGTAATCACAGGATAACACAGAATGAAGACAAACAGACTAAAGAAACTGAACTGAGGAAATTAAGAAAGTCTTCAGTCAAAGTCTTCAAACAGATATGAACAAGCACACAACACAGATATGAGGAAGTGAAAGAGTTGAGGAAATAGAACCAGTGAGCTTGGTGAAGACAATGATTTGGTAGACCAGTTCCAAATGATGTCTCAGTTGTACATTTGGTTGGAGCGGCTAGGTATTTAAACCTGAGGACACACAGTCCCGGACACACAATCCAGGACACCAAGTCCTCACCGTATTCTCCTTGAGCTAAGGTCACACAGACCTCGCCCAATCACTCGTGGTAAGTCTTCAGGTAACTTCTGAACCTTCACAGACTTGGTCACTCGGCAATCCACAATTCCTCTTGGATGCTCTAGACCATGACGCCTAACCGTCTGGAAGAAGCACAGTCTTCAAAGGTAACAAGCGTCGGATCCACGCAGGATCAAGAGATTCAGTGATGCTCAATCACTTTTGGGTTTGTAGGTGTTTTGGGTTTGGTTTTGGGTTTTTCCTCACTTGATGATTTTCGCTCAAAGTCCTCGGAGGATGGGTTGCTCTTATGACAAGTGTCAGTTTCTCTCGGAGCAGCCAACCAGCTAGTTGTTGTAGGGGGCGTCTATTTATAGCCTAGGGAGCATCCCAACATGATAAGACATAAATGCCCTTTAATGATATGACCGTTAGGTAGGTAAATACTTTGGGACAGCTGGCGCGTAGCACAGCAACGGTCGGAAATTTGAGTATCAAATTCCTCGGGGCTATCATGTTCCTCACTGTGTAGGCAACTCGCACTGGCAAATTCCTAACTCCTCAGTCAGAAAAAATTCCTCAGAGACCAGAAGAACTTCGTCTCTGTCACTGAAGAATATGACTGAACTGTATGAGATTTCCAATGGCTTCACTCAAAGGGATTGGTAGGTGTAGGATTTTGAGTTGAGCATCACATGGAAATTTTTCCTTAGTATTTCCTCAACCCCCTTTAACAGTACGGTGTTTCCTATGACTCAAGAAAGAGAAAATGAAACTATAAAAACAAAAGTCTTCACGCTTCATGTTCCTCAAATGAATACCAAGTCTTCAGGGTCACACCAATTTCTTCACTTTCAAAGTCTTCAAAAATCCAAAGTCTTCAATTGAAGAACTTCATTTTTAGGGGTCGACTTTCCCTGTAATTTTCAAACTCCTCATGTACTTATAGACCTGTGTACACTCACAAATACATTAGCCCTTTAACCTATAAGTCTTCAATACACCAAAATCACTAAGGGGCACTAGATGCACTTACAATCTCCCCCTTTTTGGTGATTAATGACAATATAGGTTAAGTTTTCAACAGGGATAAACATATGAAGTGTAATTACAGATATTGAGGAATTTGATTGCAAGATATAGAAGAACCCCCCCTGAAGTTGTGCATACTGAGGAATTTGCTTCTGAAGCAATGCACACTTGAAGAGCAGAATCATGGAGATCTCCCCCTATATCTTGTAATTCATAAACGCATTTGACATATAATATGAAGAATTTGAAATGCATGATGAAATATGGTGACTGATGTAACTCAACATGCGTGCATAACATTAATAAGGAATAAGCATGCAGAAATACCACAACAAAAGTATCAGGTCACCATAGAGTTTAAGTTTACAACTCGATCCACAAAGTCATCAGAAGAACGAGAGTTGTAACTTAGCAAAAAAAACTCCCATATATATAGACCCGCTTGAAGACTAACTCAATTTCTCCCCCTTTGTCATCGAATGACCAAAAGGATTGAAATTGAGGACTGACGCCCTTAAAGAATCTCAAGATGATGAAGGAGCGCCAGCGTTGTTGGGGTCGATGGTTGAAGTAGGGCATGCCGCAGTGTCGTCCAGGTCTTCATACTCGTCGGTCTCGCGCGATGAAGAATAAGAGCTGGCCACCAAGGGAGGAACCTTGACCTTCTTGTATTTCTTCGGAGGAGGAGCAGACCAGTCAAAGTCATCCTTGAGACCCATTTTCTTCAGATCTTCTTCGCCATATAGATGAGACAGAACAGCCCAAGTGCGGTTGAGGGTTTCATGTAGGTAGTAATGGTTTTTCTTCACTGCATTATGTGTAGAGGTCATGTTGTGAACAATTGAACCAAACTGACGCTTGACCCATTTGTGGGTGCGATCAACCTTCTGATGAAGACTGAGGAGAAGCTCACGATCAGTGATCACCCTCGGAGCTGTGCCTTGAGGATTTTTCTTGGGAGCGTTGGCGGCAGAGTCATGAGTGGCAGAGTCATCATTGGTGGAACAAGATGCAGCTTTGCGAAACTGGCCATCCAATGGATGAGTGCCTCCATCAAAAACAGCAGTGGCCTTGCCCTTGTCATCAGCTGAGGAAAATGTCCGTTTGAGGACTTCAATTGGGGGCAAGTAGCTGCAATTATTGAGAGTGTCAGCTTTGTAATTCACTGAAGACCTTGTCATGATGAATCTCATAATCCATGGAGCATAAGGCTTCAGGTTGAAAGGGGACAATGCAACATTTGCCATTGTCCTCATGAAGAAATCATGAAAGTTGACGGGAACGCCATGTATGATGTTGAATAGCAGATTCTTCATGATGCCAACGACTTCTTCATCATTCGAGTCGTGGCCCTTGATTGGACTCAATGTCTTCGTCAGAATGCGATAGACAGTCCGTGGCAGAAACAACAATTCCTTCACGAGGAATTTGGTCTGTGGGGCTTGACCTGGCTTCAAAGGCTTCATAAGCACTTGCATGTAGTGATCAGTGAGTTCAGTTTCTTCAAACATGCAACGTGCATCTTCATTTGGAGGACTGAGGGGCAGAGCCTGAAGCAATTCAGAGGCTGGAGCTTTGTAATGAGTGTTTTCAGACATCCAGTCCAGTACCCATGAATTCACATCTTCAGAATTGCCAGTGATGTGCAGGGTTGCATAAAATTGGAGAATCAGTTCTTCATTCCAATCACATATATCCCTGCAAAAACCCAGAAGTCCAGCGTCGGGAAGAACACTAAGGACCGGCACAAAACACAGCAGAGATTCCATATCCACGTGAGGAATATGCTGATGATCGAAGACTTTGTCTTTGTTGTAAAGCACTTAGGAATATAAATTTACCTGACGGGCAGTCCAGAAACGCCTCTTCCTTATGCAAGCAGAGTCATAGGGATTGAAATCAGTGAAGAACACATGCTCGCCGAAGAAATCAACCTTCTTGAAAGATTGCTTCCTTGAGAAAGGATCCTTTGGCTTTGGTTGAGGAGTATCAGTCAATTGCATCACTACCTCTGGATTTGCAATCTCAGGTTCTTTAGTCTGAGGAATTTCTGGTTCCTCTTCAGCGGTAGTCTTCATCGATTCAGCAGCAGCATCAATTTCTTCAGCACTAGTGGCTGGAATGTCTTCATGAATAGACTGTGGGGGATGAGTTTCCTCAGAGCCCAATGGAACAGTTGGTGCCGGTGAATGATGAATTTGTTGTAGTGGCGTGAACAAAGGGGAGTTGGGATGCTGACTATCCCAGAATTCATCAGTCATCACGGGAGTGGCATTCCCAATGTCCATGTCAGAGTCTTGTTCTTCCAATTCTTCAACACCGGCCTCTTCAGCAGTAAACTGAGGCATAGGCGAGGATATGATTGGGGTTGAAGGGATATCATCCACTTCAATTTCTTCATCCGTCTGCATTGAGGAAGCAGCAGAGGGAATGTCTTCATCCGATTCACATGGAATCACATACTCTTCATCGAAAGGAACAAGGTCCTTTGATGGCATAGATGAAATTGGAATGACATCAATTGGATTATCAGCTGAGTTTTTCAATGGCTTCATTTTCTTCAGAGCTGAAGAATCTGAAGACGTTGATGCCTTCCTTTTCTTTACAGCTGCACGCTCTGCAGCCTTTGTCTTCTTCACATCTAATGCAGATGGAAGGATTGGAGTTGGAGTAGGTGCAGGAGCAGCAGAGGAATTTGGTTGAATTTCTGCAGGCACAACTGATGCAGTTGTCCTAACTTCTTTACAATCTTCAGGCACAACCTTGGGAGCTTCAGCTGGCCTGCCATTTTCTTCAGGCGCAACACTAGAGGTTGCCCTGGCAATTTCTTCAGCGGCTGGAGTGGAGTCATCAGCCCTGGGATTTTTTTCAGCAGCCTGATGTTCTTCAGCGGTGCTGGCATGTCCTTCAGCAGACTGAGCAGATGCTTCAGCCTGAGGAATTTCAATGTGTGTCTTACGAGCAGCACTTGAAGAAAAACCTTTGGTCAAATTTACAAATCTGACTTTGGCGCCCAACCAGTCAGCACGATATGCTTCAAATTCATCACTGGGGGTTTTGATTTCACCCTGAATCTTGACTAGTTCTTCAGTTGTCATGTTAACAACATTTTTCTTCAGAAAGCGCTCCTTCTTGTACTGTGTTTTCTTGGTCTGCCTGACCTGTTCAAACTTCCATTTTTCTTCACCTATGAAGGCGGTCAGCATATGACTTTGGCCAGGAGTCAGGTTGAAGTCAGGCATAGGAGTGTTTGGGTCCTTATGCCAGAGATCAATGAAATCAAGGATCACCTTGGGATCGAGCAGCAGCGGTACTTCGCTTCCTTTGGCTCTAGCGGCCTTTTCTTGCCTGTCTCTGATGATTTGAACTAATTCTTCATCATCAGCTTCGTCATCATACGTCACTTGGAAAGCAACTTGCTTCTTATGAGGACTTGGGCGGGAGCCTCGTCCAGCATTTGTCTTTTTCTTCAGCAGCGAGGGACCAACTGAGGAACTTGGTATCGCTGAGGAACTTGGGGTAGCTGAGGAGCTTGCAGAGGCTCCTGAGGCAATGGATATGCCTGCAGTCTTCTAACATGTGGCAAGATGCACTGGAGCGGATGATTTTATTGCAGCATCTGAAGACTTTTGCGGAGGAGCTGAGGACTTTGGAGGAGCAGGAGCAATCTGAGGAATTTGCTGTGAGGGCTTTGAAGAGACTGGCCATGAGGGCATTGCCGAGGAAGAAGCACTTGGCTTGTGAGCAGGCTTCTTAGCCATGGCCTTCTTAGGCTTGGAAGCAGAAGCCTCAGCACGGGCAGCAACAACAGTGTCTTCATTGAATTTCCTCACTACTTCTTTTGCTTGTCTGGCCAACTTGGCCTGGCGCTTAGCCCATTCTCCAGGAAAGTCCTCACCACGCTTGAGGCTTGTGGGATCAGCAACTTGACCATGAGCCGGTGGAGGTCTTGGGCGGGGAGGATTGAGTGCGAATTTCTTCATGTATTTGGGAGTGACATATATGTACTCCCTCCACTCACGTGCCCATCTCCTCTCTATTCTTTGTATGCGCACTTTGCGCTGATTCTTGTCCTCTTTTCTGAATTTTGCCTCATCTGGAGTGCAATAATCAGCATAAATGTCTTCAGGTAGTTCAAAAGCAGTATTGACCTCTAGCTTCTTTCCTTGTTTCTGTGGCTTCTTTCCATCAGCCATTTTCTTCAGGCGAGGAATTTGAACAATTGAATTTTCTGAAGAAGTGTGCAACTTTTCTTCAAGGAACGCTGCAAATGAGTTAAGTTGATGAGAACAAGTGATTCAACAAAGGACATGAGTACCTGTGAACAGAGTATAGTTGCGAGGAATTTGGAGAGGTCATATGCGTTCTCAGAAATTTATGTAAAAAGAACAAGTTTGAGGAATTTGACCAGTCGAGTCTTGAAGAATTTGACTAAGCGTTCTTTGTCTTAGGTTCCAGAGTTGTATAGATTGAAAAATCCACACAATTGAGGAATCTTGAAGAAAATCATAGCTTAGAGAAATCAAATCAAGAACAGATGATATGTGAGGTGTTTAGTGTGTGAAGATTTGACGAAAAAAACACCTTTTGAGAAATTTGAAGAAAATGTTTGAATCAAGGAGGGCAGTAAAAGTAACTTTTAATTACACTAGATGAAGAACACGACGAACTGTGGGATGGAGAAGTGAAGTTCGTCTGTGCAGATCTTCCACGCCCTAACTTGGCAGAAGAAGACAGCTACGGCGGCGGCGGAGTGAAGAAATCCGCGGCCGGCGCGAGTACGACGGCGACGAGATCGAGGCAGTGAAGCTCTTCCTCACCGGCGACGATGGAGTAGCGGCGGCACTAGGGTTGGAGAAGCTCGAGCGGGAGAGTGAGAACGAGGGAGTAAAAAGTGAAGTGAGGGAAGGGGAGGGGTATTTATAGGTGAGATGAAAAAACCGTTCGCCCGAAGAAATAGGACGAATGTTCCCGTAACCCTTCTCATTCGCACGACATGTGTCACCCACGTACTGTGTAGTGGAGATCGTGGGTGAATAAATAAGTATTGTCATGGGATGCGGAATGATTTGAGCGGTAAAATCGAAAATTTTGGAAAGGATATATTTTAACGTTGCGTTCACAATTTCTTTAGCTGACAAGGACATAGTGAAGATTTTGAACAAGTTTCAAATAGAACGCATATGAAGAATTTGTGAATGGAATGGGTTGAGTTTAGCATAGAGGGGGAATGGTCCGATCACATTCACTTAGCAGAAAAAGCAACGTGAAGAAATAGAAATAAGTGAATGTTGTAGAGGACATAAACTCATATATATATATATATATATATATATATATATATATATATATATATATATATATATATATATATATATATATATATATATACATATATATATTTGAACTTTTGTGGTGGCGTGACCCACCGTATAAGAATGATGATTTCAGATACCGCGTACAATTGTCGTAGGGTTCTGAGAATCAAATTCTTCATTAATTTCTTCACACTTAGAGCGTTATTCTTCATTGATTGAAGAAAAAAAATTCTTCATGTGTTGCACATCTAAGTCATCAATTTTGCATAAGTGTTAGGATGAGTGTCCAATTTAAAGAACATTCGAAGATTCTAAGATATTTAGCTCACACCGCAACTTGCTAAATCTATTCTCATCCAAGGGCTTTGTGAAGATATTGGCTAACTGCTCTTCAGTCTTCACATGTTCAATAGAAATGTCGCCCTTCAACACATGATCACGAAGAAAATGATGATGAATTTGAATGTGCTTTGTCTTCGAGTGTTGAACTGGGTTGTGAGCAATCTTGATGGCACTCTCATTGTCACAGAAGAGAGGCACATTCTTGTAACACCCCAAAAATTTAACCTTGCTTTATTAATTAAATTTTGCCATGGCAAATTAAGTTTTTGGTTTTCTGGGTTTTCTTTTCTTCTGAATTGTGGAGCTTTCCCTCCAAATAGAAAACTTTTCAATAATGTTGTTGGACATGTGTACCCTCTCAAGAAAAACATTCCTTCTACCAGGAGAATTATTGCTATAATTATTTTTCCTGAGCTATATTTCTTTTAAAATGATTTTTCATAAGTTTTAAGGTCCCAATTGCACTACAACCCTTTGATAGATTCATTTAAAAATTCCTCCAAAATTTGGGGATGTCATGTGAAGTTCCTACATCACTTTCATGCAAAAACCCATTGGTGTTCTTTAAAAAATTTGAGCAAACCATCCTCTTTTGTTCTCAAGACCAGTTCGGTATTCTCTACTACAACTATATGTTATCTTGCCCTTTTTCCCATGATTCTTTTCCCTGCTTATAGACCACTCTACCAAACCCTTAAGTCCAGGAGATTGGACCCATTGAAACATTTTTAGTCCATGCAATAATGCCCTTTAGTTTCTTGCCAGATTTGAGTTTCTCAAAAACTTGCACTAACAAGTTTCTGGTTTTGCCAAACTAACCTTGCCATCATCTCTTACACCTAAAGAGACTATGATCTGGAGTTTTTGGCCACCCCAAGAGATGCCTAGAAGCCCATGGCATTCTTACAAACACCTTGTGTGCATGGCCAGATTTGACATAGTTTTTAGATTGCATGTTGGACCTGCTAGCTCTGCCTAACCAAAATGTCCACTAATCTCCTAGCTACCTCTAACCTAGGTCTGTTGATTTGCATTGGCATTCAAGCTAGTTTGGGCGCTCTGGCATTTCGTCGAACGATTGCCGTGCGTGCCCGGAGCGCGACCAGAGCGTGCGTTTTGCACGTGCGTGTGCCCGAGCTACTGCGTCTTGCCCCCTGGCCTTCGCGCGCCCGCAGGGCCACGCCTCGTTTTCGTTCACTCGGCCCGCCAAGCCACCCTGGCGCCCTATAGCGCCGCCGTCAGAGCTCTCTTGGCGGCACGCCGGCGTCCACAGCAGGCGCCTGCCATGGACGGCGCCGCCCGAGCCACAGTCGCGCGCTAGCTGCCCCTGGAACAGCTCGAGCTCATCCACTCGACCTGCCAGACCCCGCTAGCCATCGCCACGCGCCCCTAGCTACAGAACGGCGGTTCATCGACATTATCTCCGGCCGCCGCGGAACCAACCTGGAGACTCTATAAATGGTGACCCCAAGCTCGTCTCAACCCTCAGGCGACCTCATTCGATCCTCCTAGTGCTCCCACAGCCAGCAATCGGCGGAGGGAGGCCGTCATCCCCATCGCCAGCCAGTTCGGCCGCCGCCAACCTCCGGTCATGTTCATCACAAGCAAAGCCTCCCCATCCCATCTAGTGGCACCATCCTCTTCCCCTCGATCTTGCGGAGCCACCCCAACTCTCAAACTTGATCGGGAGCCTACGTAGCGCGGATCCCCAATTCTCCCGCAGCCGCCGTCCGCCGCGGAGTTCGCCGCCGGTGACTCCCTTCGTCCCCGCCAGCCTGTCGACCACCGAGAGGACCGCCCTGGACAAGCGGATCCATCCCCGCCCTCATAATCCCGTGGGGAGCCGCCGTTCGTCGACGGTGATAGCCGGAGCCCCGCCTCTGTTCGAACAGAGGAGGAAGAAGACGCGGGCGACTGGTCAAACCTAACCAGTGGGCCCAAGGGACCCATTGTCAGTGACCCAGTGACAACCCGCGCTAGTTTAAGTGGATGCGTATTCCACCAAATACGCTTTCGCTAGAGGAAGACGTAAGCGCTGCCGAACCGTTTTCTTTTTTCTGATTTTTATTAAAAACATATTTGACTAAACTTTGACTAGCTGTAACTTTTTAAATATAAGTCCAATCGAGTTGATTTTTTTTCCGTTGCTTCTCAAATTTTGTCTAGTTTATTTTCAGATTTATTTGAAAATTTTCCAAACAACTTTTTTGTGCAGTTTTGAAACTATGTGTTAATTCAAATTTTCATAAAATAGGATTTTGAAGAAGAAGGCAACTTTCAAAAAGTGCACCCCCACTTGCATACTCTTGAAGGCAAGCATTCTGAACCCTGTCATAATATTTGTGTGCGTTGTTTGATACGATTACAACACCACCTTGACATGGAGCATTTGTTATTTTTTTTGTGATGATATGATCATACGCATGAGTGCATAATGAAGATTCTTTGCTGTTGGAAATGGTTATGCTTGTGATAGTAATCACCCTCGTATGCCTTTCATGCCTACCGAAAGGAATCCGGGAAAGCCTCTGTCTTGTGTAGACACGAGCTTGCCCCAGTCCCTCATCGAGACGGTTGTGTCCGGGATGGCATGGTGAGGTATGATGGGTGGTGATTCCGTCTGTTGGTGTGGAATATATTTGTTATGCTAATCCTGCAAGTAATGCTTTAACCTCCCGAGTCGACCGTTGATCGAGTCTTGTTCCAGTAAACCCCCATACTTCTTTCGTACTACCGCTTGTCCCTGTCATAGGTAGGGTACGGTTCAGTAAGTTGTCAACCCCTTTCTAGCACAAACCGTACAGAGAGGCCATGGTGGTAGATACCGGTTGCATCCGGCAGGCATGCCACCTGGTCCGGGGGCATGGGTGTTTTCGGTTGGAGCCGCAGGGGGTAGCTTCCCGAGTTTGCGCGCGTTATAAATTTTGTGATCCCATGCTAGTCGAGGTTGTAGCCTCCCCACTTAGAGTTTTGCTTAACGGGTGTCGTGGGTGAATCCGGACACCGGTAAGTTAGGCTGGTGTGTGTAGTCAGGTGTGTTTTCAATTAAAAGACCGTGGACAGAATTAGTCCCGATGGACTAAAGGAATCCGTTACTCGTGGGTAAAGAGTACACCCTCTGCAGAGATTAAATCTATTCGAATAGCCATGTCCATGGGTAAGGACTACAGTCTCGGATGGGTCAAGTGTCGGTCTTGGGAGCAGAAACTGCTAAAAGAGAACATGGATCATGACGTGTGACTTGTGATGATTATTATTATTATCATTATGGGCTAACCATTTATATTATTTGAGTTATTGAGTATCCCTGGGACGGTTCTACCTCCTGGATATTCTCTGTGATTATTTTCTTTATAAGCCCTTTATGTGGTGTCGCTCAGACGCCCGACTGTGGCATGTTTGCTATTATTTTCTTTATAAGCCCTTTATGTGGTGTCGCTCAGACGCCCGAGTGTGGCATGTTTGCTATTATTTTCTTTATAAGCCCTTTATGTGGTGTCGCTCAGACGCCCGACTGTGGTATGTTTGCTATTATTTTTCTTTATAAGCCCTTTATGTGGTGTCGCTCAGACGCCCGACTGTGGCATGTTTTCTATTATTTTCTTTATAAGCCCTTTATGTGGTGTCGCTCAGACACCCGACTGTGGCATGTTTGTTATGATTTTCTTTATAAGCCCTTTACGTGACGTTGCTCGGACGCCCGACTGAGGCAATGCTTTATTTTAGTTTCACTCCCTGATGGCATATTCATGTTTTATATGAACAACCTGCTTGCATCGTGGATTATTATTTCGTGACTGATGTTGTGAACATCGAATATTTCCGAGCATGATTTTTTTGTTATATTGTACCTGTGTTCATAATGTTTGCGAGTACATTCAAAGTACTCACTGGCTTGTCCCTGGCTATTGTCTTGTCCAGATTTCTTGCATGGGGAGGAGCGTTGCGATGACCACCCCAGAACCTACGCAATGGTGATAGCAGCCCCGTGAAGATATGAGTTATCCTGGTCAGCTGTTCCTGTGGGAAATGGAGTCCCATAGATACCGATGAAACCACAAACCGCTTTCGCCATCAGCCACTAGAAACCTTGTGTTGTACTCATAGGCCAGAATGGTCTTGTACTACATATTTTGTATTTTTGCTTGGAATTTCGGTATCAAGTTGGTGCCTCATCAGCCAACAGTAATCCTGGGGCTGGTGAGCACAAGGGCCATTTTCAGGGAGTATTATCTCGAAAATCCGGTCTTGACAATTCTTCACGTTGACACCATAGTCCTTGAGAGTTTGCTTAATCCATAACAAGTGAGCACAGCAAGAGCCAGCAGCAATATACTCAGCTTCAGTGGTAGATAGTGATACACAGTTCTGTTTCTTCGAGGACCAACAGACCAAAGATCTTCCAAGGAAATGACATGTACCAGAGGTTGATTTGCGGTCCACATGATCACCAGCATAGTCAGAGTCTGAATATCCAATGGGATCAAAAGCCGAGCCCTTGGGGTACCATAATCCAAGTGTTGGTGTGTGAGCTAGATATCAAAGAATATGTTTCACAGCCTTATGGTGTGATTCCTTCGGTGCGGCTTAAAAACGGGCACACATGCAAACACTAAGCATTATATCTGGCCTAGATGCACATAAGTACAATAAGGAACCAATCATGGAGCGGTATACCTTATGATTGAAGTCAATACCATTTTCATCAGTGCACAGATGGCCATTTGTGGGCATGGGAATTTTGATGCCTTTGCAATCGTGCATGCCGAATTTCCTCAATACATCCTTGAGGTATTTCTCTTGAGATATGAATATACCATTGCGTTGTTGACGAATTTGAAGACCTAGGAAGAATTTCAACTCTCCCATCATAGACATTCGATATTCTTCACTCATCATATAGGCAAATTCATCACTATAGCGTTGGTCAGTACAGCCAAAGATAATATCATCAACATATAAAGAGTTGGATTGAGTGAATCGGGTTTGAAGCCTTTCTTCATGAGGAATTCCTTCAAAGTATCATACCAAGCCCGAGGGGCCTGCTTGAGGCCATAGAGACCCTTATTGAGTTTGAAGACTTTGTCAGGATTCTTTGGATCTTCAAAACCTGGGGGTTGAGCAACATATACTTCTTCCTCAAGCCTACCATTGAGGAATGCACTTTTCACATCAATTTGGTAGAGAATGATATCATGATGGTTAGCATAAGCAAGTAATATGCGAATAGCCTCAAGTCTAGCAATAGGTGCAAAAATTTCATCGAAATCAATTCCTTCAACTTGTGTGTAGCCTTGAGCTACAAGCCATGCCATATTCCTTACCACAAGGCCATTTTCATCTTGCTTGTTGTGGTAGATCCACTTTGTGCCAATGATATTATGCTTGTGAGGATCTGGACGTTTGACCAGTTCCCAGACGTTGTTGAGTTCAAACTGATGTAATTCTTCTTGCATAGCTTGAATCCATTCAGGCTCCATAAATGCTTCATCTACCTTAGTGGGCTCTGTGATAGAGACAAAAGCAAAGTGCCCACAAAAGTTAGATAAATGTGAAGCTTTTGAGCGTGTGAGTGGACCTGATATATTGATGTCGCTGATGATTTTCTCAATCTGCACTTCTTTCGCAACGCGAGGATGAGCTGGTTGTCGTCGAGGAATTTGATCAGCATTTTCTTCAGCACCATTTTCTTCAGCATTTTCCTCAGGTGTAGTAGCTCGACGATCTTCAGGTTCTGGAATGAATTCTTCAGCAGATTCTTCGATAGGAATGACATCCTCGGTAGCCTTGAATTTGATAGTTTCCTCAGGTGCTGGTTCATCTATCACCGCAGGTAGGTGCTCTCTTTGCGAGCTGCTAGTTTCATCAAACCGCACATCTACAGTTTCAACAACCTTGTGAATAACGTTGTTGAAGAATCTGTAGGTGTACGAGTCCTTTCCGTAACCAAGCATAAACCCTTCATGTGCTTTCGGTGCAAATTTTGAGTTGTGATGAGGATCTCTAATCGAACATTTAGCACCGAAGACTTTGAAATAACTCACATTGGGTTTCTTGTCAGTGAGGAGTTCATAGGCAGTCTTTTTGGAGAATTTGTGAAGATATACTTTGTTGATGATGTGGCACGCAGTATCAATTGCATCAATCCATAAACGACGAGGCGTTTTGTATTCATCAAGCATAGTGTGAGCCATCTCAGCAAGAGTTCTGTTCTTGCGCTCCACGACACCATTCTGCTGAGGAGTATAAGGAGCAGATAACTCATGAGTAATACCAAGTTCATCAAGATAGTCATCGAGACCAGAGTTCTTGAACTCAGTTCCATTGTCACTTCTGATATGCTTGATCTTCACACCAAAGTTGGTTGAAGCCCTCGAGGAAAATCGTTTGAAGACTTCCTGCACTTCATGTTTGTAAGTAACAATGTGTACCCATGTATATCTAGAGTAATCATCAACAATAACAAAGCCATATTCAGAAGCATCATTTGAAACTGCAGAATAATGATTAGGGCCGAAGAGATCCATGTGAAGCAATTCGAATGGTCGAGTAGTAGTCATGATAGTCTTCGCTGGATGCTTGGCCTTGGTCATCTTTCCAGCTTCACAGGCACCGCATAAGTGATCCTTGAGGAATTTGACATTCTCAATGCCAATGACATGCTTCTTCTTCGCAAGTGTGTGCAAATTCCTCATGCCTGCATGACCAAATCGTCGATGCCATAGCCAGCCTTCTGAAGCTTTTGCAAGTAGACACACAGCTGGTTGAGGTCCTCTAGAGAAGTCAACAATATACAAGGCTCCTCTCCTAAAGCCTTCGAAGACTATGGAGTTATCAGATTCAATGATCATAGCACAACGATATTTGCCAAAGGCAACAACCATATCCAGATCGCAAAGCATTGAGACAGACATGAGGTTGTATCCTAAGGACTCGACAAGCATGACTTTGTCCATGTGTCGATCCCTAGTGATCGCAACCTTACCTAGACCCAATACCTTACTTTTGCCTTTGTCAGCGAAGATGATATGCTTCAGATGAGATGGTGATAAGGGAGCATCCATCAAGAGATTCTTGTCACCAGTCATGTGATTTGGACATCCACTATCGAGGACCCACTCAGTGGCTTTGGGTTGATCATCCTGCAGATGAATTAGTGCAGCTTACAAACTCATATACTTCATCAGTGAAGAATATGACATCAAATCATCAGATCAATTTCATCAAGTAATGCAACAGATAAAGCAGTATGAGGACGTGAGAAATGAGAGTTCATTTCTTCGTGATTAGCCAGTGTCCTTTCAGGCACTTTTCAGGTCTCCAGCAAATTCTTCAGATGTTTGAGCACGTCTGGAGACCTGACCCTGCAGAAAAGATTAATTCTTTTTATTCACCACCCACATCTGAAGGGGTGGCAAAGAGTTCATCACTCTGCGAGCTCCATACGAGAAAGGTGGCATAGACGCCAGCCCGTTTCGTTTCACATAAGAGGAGTTAGGATAAGCATATGAATAAGCAGAGTAATTCTTCGAGGACTTATGAACATAATGGTTAGAAGAATAATACTCATATTCATAGCCCTTAGCTCTTTCCTGCGTAACAGAGTTGTTAGCACGATGATATTCATATGAGGACTTTGATCCTTTTGAGGAATTTGATCCATATGAGGAATTTGGTCCGTATGAGGATTTTACTCCATCTGAAGATTTTGATCCATATGAAGAATTGGATCTCGGGTTCCTATTCCTCACACGAGGTGTCATGAGGACATTCACTTGAAGATTTTCAAGGTGCCTCTTAGGACCCAGATTTTCTTCATAGTGGGACCATTCCTGCAGTTAGTTCCAACATATCTAGCAAATACTTCACCATTCTGATTTTTGAACAGTTTGTAGTTGGAGTCAAATGACTCATCAGAAGAATGAGGAGATTCACATGTAAAGCCAGATAAATTGGATGGATCAACTGGAGGTCCCTTTGCAGCAACCCATGAGATTTTGGGATACTGCTCAGGATTCCAATATGAACCATCAGCATTAAGTTTCCTCTCAAAGGCAATTCCCTCTTTCCTAGGGTTCCTATTGAGGATCTGCTTTTTAAGCACGTCACAAAGAGTCTGATGCCCTTTGAGGCTTTTGTACATGCCTGTCATGTACAATTCCTTTAGCCTTGCATTGTCAGTGATACTAGCAATGTCCTCAGATGAGGAATTAGTGATAGCAGAGACAATTGAAGAATTTGTAGCAATTGAAGCATTTGAACATTCGGGTGAAGAATTACCAGTTTCTCGTTCAATGCATTTCAAGCATGGAGGAATGAACTCTTCCTGAGAAACGCTGATTTGTTGAGCAAGTAATGAATCGCGCTCCTTCTGAAGATCTTCATAACTCACTCTTAGCTTTTCAAGATCTTGCTTTCTTTGAAGAAATTCATAAGAAAGCTTCTCATGATTAGACAAGAGAGTGTTATGATGACTTTGAAGGTTATCACACTTGGACTGAGGTCTCTGAAGATTTCAGTCAAGATTTTAGATCGATCCATTTCTTCACCCAACATATCATCACTTTTATCTAGCATGTTTTGAATCTTATCAAGAGCCTTTTGTTGTTGCACAGCAATTTTAGCAAGTTTAGAATAGCTGGGCTTAAGGTTTTCATCAGATTCATCCTCACTAGATTCAGAGGAGGGATATTTGAGTACCTTGGCACCCTTTGCCATGAAGCAATAGGTAGGAGCATAGCCATCATTGTCTTCATCAGCCTTGTTGGTGAAATCATTTTCTTCAGAGTTGAAGGTAGACTTGCCGACGAATGCAGTAGCGAGAGATAGACTTGCCACACCAGATTCGGATTCCTCAGATTCCTCCTCTTCCTCATGATCCTCAGATTCAGCTTCAGAGTCCATTTCCTTGCCAATGAATCCCTGAGCCTTTTTGGAGTCGTTCTTCTTGTGAAATGAAGACTTTGAGGATTTTGATGATGAAGATGTTGATGATTTCTTCTTCTTCTTTGCATCATTAGAACTATAATCCTTGTATTTCTTCTTTTTGGATTCCTTTTCCCACTGAGGACAATCTTGAATGTAGTGACCAGGCTTCTTGTATTTGTGACATAGCCGTTTGATGTAGTCACTGGATGATGAATCATTTCTCTTAGTGAACTTTCCAAAGCGACCACGTCTTGAGAACCTTTGGAATTTCTTCACAAGCAATGCTAGCTCCTGGCTCAGTTCTTCAGGATCACCAAGGCTACTACCGGAATCTTCACCTTCAGATTCAGAGACGGCCTTGGCCTTCAGGGCACGTGATCTGCCATAGCTTGGACCATAGAGATCTCTCTTTTCAGCAAGCTGGAACTCATGAGTGTTTAGCCTTTCGAGGATATCAGCGGGATCAAGTGACTTGTAATCACCACACTCTTGAATCATCAAAGCCAGAGTATCAAATGAGGAATCAAGCGATCTCAGCAATTTCTTCACCACTTCATGGTCAGTGATGTTAGTGGCACCAAGTGCTTGAAGTTCATTTGAGATGTCAGTGAGACGATCGAAGGTTTGCTAAACATTTTCATTGTCAAGTCTTTTGAAACAGTTGAAGAGATTGTGAAGAACATCAACTCGAGAGTCACGCTGTGTTGAGACTCCTTCGTTGACTTTGGATAAGCTATCCCAGATGAGCTTCGCAGTTTCCAAAGCACTCACTCTTCCATACTGTCCTTTGCTCAGATGGACACAAATGATATTCTTCGCTTGAGAATCGAGTTGCTTGAATCTCTTCACATCAGCAGCATTTAGAGAAGGTGATACCGAGGGAACACCATTTTCCACAACATACCAGAGATCGTTATCAATTGCCTCAAGATGCATTCACATCTTGTTCTTCCAGTAGGGGTAGTCCGTCCCATCGAAGGTAGGACACCCAGCTCAGACCTTGATCATACATGCGGTCGACATAACTAAAACTCCAGGCGGTTAAACCAAAATCACATAGAACAAGGGAGTACCTTGCTCTGATACCAATTGAAAGTGCGTTATATCGACTAGAGGGGGTGAATAGGCGATTTTTATAAATTCTTCACTGAGGAATTTGCTATTGAGGAAATTCCTTAGCGAAGAACTACTTGCGGCGGAATAAGTACTCAGATGTAAACATAACAGAATACAAGCATGGTCATCATGAATAAATGAAGACAAACACAGAGTACAGAAAGCGTAATCACAGGATAACACAGAATGAAGACAAACAGACTGAAGAAATTGAACTGAGGAAATTGAGAAAGTCTTCAGTCAAAGTCTTCAAACAGATATGAACAAGCACACAACATAGATATGAGGAAGGGAAAGAGTTGAGGAAATAGAACCAGTGAGCTTGGTGAAGACAATGATTTGGTAGACCAGTTCCAACTACTGTCTCAGTTGTACATCTGGTTGGAGCGGCTAGGTATTTAAACCTGAGGACACACAGTCCCGGACACCTAGTCCCGGACACCAAGTCCTCACCGTATTCTCCTTGAGCTAAGGCCACACAGACCTTGCCCAATCACTCGTGGTAAGTCTTCAGGTGACTTCCGAACCTTCACAGACATGGTCACTCAGCGATCCACATTTCCTCTTGGATGCTCTAGACCATGACGCCTAACCGTCTGGAAGAAGCACAGTCTCCAAAGGTAACAAGCGTCGGATCCACGCAGGATCGATCTCTTCAGTGATGCTCAATCACTTTTGGGTTTGTAGGTGTTTTGGGTTTGGTTTTGGGTTTTTCCTCACTTGATGATTTTCGCTCAAAGTCCTCGGAGGATGGGTTGCTCTTATGACAAGTGTCAGTTTCTCTCGGAGCAGCCAACCAACCAGTGGTTGTAGGGGGCGGCTATTTATAGCCTAGGGAGCATGCCGACATGATAAGACATAAATGCCCTTTAATGATATGACCGCTAGGTAGGTAGATATTTTGGGATAGCTGGCGCGTAGCACAACAACGGTCGGAAATTTGAGTATCAAATTCCTCAGGGCTATCATGTTCCTCACTGTGTAGGCAACTCGCACTGGCGAATTCCTAACTCCTCAGTCAGAACAAAGTCCTCAGAGACCAGAACAACTTCGTCTCTGTCACTAAAGAATATGACTGAACTGTATGAGATTTCTAATGGCTTCACTCGAAGGGATTGGTAGGTGTAGGACTTTGAGTTGAGCATCACATGGAAAATTTTCCTTAGTATTTCCTCGACACCCTTTAACAGTACAGTGTTTCGTATGACTCAAGAAACAGAAAATGAAACTATAAAAACAAAAGTCTTCACGCTCCATGTTCCTCAAATGAATACCAAGTCTTCAGGGTCACACCAATTTCTTCACATTCAAAGTCTTCAGAAATCCACAGTCTTCAGTCGAAGAACTTCATTTTTAGGGGTCGACTTTCCCTGTAATTTTCAAACTCCTCATGTACTTATAGACCTGTGTACACTCACAAATACATTAGTCCTTTAACCTATAAGTCTTCAATACACCAAAATCACTAAGGGGCACTAGATGCACTTACAAATTCATCAAATACCACAGCAATGGATGGGAGTGGAGCCTCACCATGGGAGGAGAATTCAACAAATACCACTCCAAACCAAAGTTCTTCATGGAAATCTCGCTTCGTTCAGTTTGTCTTCGACGAAGTAACAATTTTTTGCAGGATTTATTTTTTTGGTTTATGGATCAGTTGATGGAAGAATTATAATTAGTTGGTGTCCCTGTAGCATCTGTGTAATTCACTACCAAAATTTTCATATATAATCTTCTATACTACAGTTTGTTGATTTTGAATTCCGTAGATTGGTTCATATCAGTACCGGTACTAAATAAAAACTTTTCATGCTTTGATATGGGTCCCCTGTTCTAATTTTAGGTGAAGAGTAATCTTTCTTAAAGTTTGTATTGATCTAAAAAATTACTCAGTTTTCATGACCTCTAGCGCTGCACATGGTAAACATCCCGCCACCGCTAGGGACTCTTGGTTGCACCACAAGCTGCAAGGCCTTGTCAACTTGCTCGTGTCACTTCAGTGCTATGGCCTCTCGTTGCTCAAAATAGATAGTTTTGTGCAGGTTTGTCTCACTCACTTTTTCCTGTCTTACTACTATTACTATATGTAGACCATGACACTCAGTTCTAGCAAAAATTGCAACATTACATATTGTCACTGGATGATGTTCATGGTATGTAAGCTTTTGACTTGTTGTCTACTTGTCTTGCACCTTCTTTAAGAGCAGCTACCACATATGATATTCCTCTATTGGTTGTAGTTAAGAATGGATTCCATTACTTAGCATCACGGAACAGGAGAATTGCAGCTGATTGTTGGTCGAAATGAAATTTTCTTGCTCTAGAAATTGTAGCTGGGATGAAGCTCAATGTGATAGGCCAACTTGACATTGATCTTCTCTAAAATTTATATATAAGTTTTTCTTAGATTCAAGCCCCAAGCCCATTGAACCATTGTTTTGCAGATGTGAGCCACACATCAGGTTATATTTCTAATAAATAAATGATTACTAAAATTATTTAATCCATGTTTAGACTAAATGCAAAAAAGTTAATCTAGAAGCTTATCTAATCCTTATTTTCTTTTTTTTCTTTTTTTACTATATTCATGTATTCTATCAAGTATCATTTTGTCGCATTTGCAAAAGACAAGGAATTTTGTGGTAAATAAAGACATGTGATTTTGCTATCATAATTCGTATGGTGCCATCTTTCTTTAGAATATGTTTTGATGAGTTGTTGTTAGTCCTAATTTATTATTTGATTTATGTGTCATACTTTGTCCCTTGCACTCGTCATGGAGGGGGGCAAGAGGGAGAGCAGGGAGGAGTGTGGACACCGTGCTGGCCTAAGAGCAACTCCAACACGTTGACCCAAAGGGACACGTGTTTTGTCCGTCTTTTGTCTGTTTGGGTCGGGCGAGTGGACGAAATTTTCTGTTTATTAATTTGAGTTGGCTGTGTCACCCAAACATGCGGCTGAATTTAACATAATTAAACATTAAACAACATGTCAACCGACGGACAAACTCCACTTAAACATTAGTAAAACATAAAAATAAACTAAAAATAGCACATGCACGCTGTCCTAGGTGTCGCCCTCCTTGTTGTCCCAGGTGAGGTGATGGCTTCTCGCCCCTCGTTGGTTACCCCAAGTGGAAGGTTTGAGATGCAGTGTAGCGGAAGTTTTCCCTTGGCAAAGATACCAAGGATCGATTTCCCCTGAGACTCCTAGTTTCAACAAGAAGGTGTCAACTGCTAACGGCGCCAGATATTAGCAATCAACATGGACCTGCACACAGATACAAATAACTTTGCTCCCAACGAGTACAGAGAGGTTGTCAATCCCTCCGGCCTTGTCGTTTACAAAGGATCAAAAGCAAGTGATAATAGTGATAGGTATTGCTGCAAATAGTAAGTAAAAGCAGAAAGTAAATAGTGGATGTGATCAATGATGGTAATATGGACCGGGGTCCCATGATGTTCACTAGTGATGTCTCTCTCCCAAAAGACGATAAAACAGCTATGTGAGGTAAACGAATTACAGCTGGGCAATTGACAGAATTATGTGCGCAAACCAATGCTAACTATGTTGCAAGAAAGGTAGAGGTTCAAAGCATGGGCGGTACGCCAAGGCAAGTAGACCGAAATCCATCTGCATCTACTACCACTCATCCACCTTGAGATATCTATCCAGAACATCTCGCTGGTATTAAGTTGCGAGTCCCACCCATAGTGTAAACTAAAAGCAACAGACAACTGCATTAAAAGAACTTTGCGTAAAGTAAACAATCCTTGCACCCGCGGGCACAAGCATCGTTGTTTTCCCCCTTGTGGCAATAGCACATCCCCTAGACTCATCTTTCTGTCACTCAAGCTAGTCATCGAGGGGCATGAACCCACAATCGAGCATAACGTTCCCTCTTGGAGTCACTACCTACTACTTGGCCAAAGCAATAAATAGCAACGGAGAACATGCAAGAATTACTTAAGAACATAAATATAAAAGAGGTAAATCAAATATATTACTCAAACACAATCTGAACATAATCTCACAATCCATCGGATCCCAGCAAACTCAACATAGCAACAGCATAAGGATTACATATGTGCCTCGATCATGTAGGGCAGCTCACGAGGTCTAATTAGTGAAGCACAAGAAGGGGAGGAGAACATCACATAGCTACTGGTCATGGACCCATGGTCCAACGGAGACTACTCACAACTCATCCGGGAGGCGTCCATGGTGGTGGAGAGGCTCCCGGTGGTGATCCTCCCCTCCGGTAGGGTGCCGGGAAGAGTTTTGCTGGTGCTCCCGATCTTGGAAGCGCGGCGGCGGCGGAACATAGATGAGATCGCGAAAAAGGGTTCCGTCCTCGAGGGTATCGGGACGCGATATAAATATATGCCAAAGGGGGGCATCAGCGGAGGCCTGGGGGGCCCAGGCGCCCCCCCGGCGCGGCCAGGAGGGGGGCCGCGCCACCAGGGCGCCTGGAGCCCTAGTGGCCCCCCTCCGGCCCTACTTCGACCGTGTGGAAGCTTCCGAAATGCTGATTTTTATATAATTTTTCCGGGATTTTTCTGGCAGTTTACGTGATGGGAAAACCTGAAATACAAAAACAGCAGAAAACAGAAACTGGCACTGGGGTGCACTGAGTTAATAGGTTAGTCCAAATATGATCAAAAGTGTATGGAAGTGTATAAATATCATAGCAATATCACCCAAAAGAGGCATGGAGCAAGCAGAAATTATAGATACGTTTTAGACGTATCAACATCCCCAAGCTTCATTCCTGCTCGTCCTCGAGTAGGTAAATGATAACAAGAATAATTTCTGTGGTGACATGCTATTAACCATATAAGGATTTTTCATAGTCATATGACAAAAGCTTACTGAGACAATGAATCTGTAGTAATTAAGTTGCCTCATGAGAAAATCACAAAGAACTGAAAGTTTTACAATATGATACTGAAACATCAAATAGATTTGTAATGAGCATGGTGTGCAAATATGATAAAGTGATATCTCGCTTGCCCCCTTTAGTGAAGCAAAACATAAATGCAGGGGCACCTCCAAGGTTTAAGTGATGACTAGATACAATAATTTCAGAATAAACGATATCACAATCATGCAAAAGACAATGCTACTTTGGGACAATGCACATTACACTCAGAATGACAATCATGCTCTTAATAGTTGGTGCTTTAAAAGAAGGTCGAGACTTTCGAACCGTGGCTTTTGTTGGCAAGGTTGAAAACCCGTGGTCGGAAACAAAGACAAAACATGTACCAGAGCTCTTGGTTTTAAAAACAGAGGTAATAATTATTTTTTTAGATTATGCATGTTCCGTCAACGAATGCTAGCAGACAACTCAATCACTTCTTGAGATGGACAAGTTTCGAGGAACGGCTCCCGAATGAGGACGATCACATCCTCTTAATCTCCTTTGTTTATCACTGCCAAAGTTTTCTGATTTCTCATGAACAAAGCGTGAAGGAGGGTTTGTTTGTTATATTAATTTTGAGCCGGGCGCACTCTTTGCTAGTTCCTTCTCGTATTATGGGTTTGCACATTAGACATGCAATCCCGGGGTGAAGCTTGTCCAACTTAAAAAGATCATGAATTAACTACTACTTCCTCATGAACTAAAACAGAGGCACAAATAGGAATGCTTCTTTTTGTTTGAATAATTTCGAGATGGTACATGAAAGTCTCTGTTAGGAATGGCAGGTAAATACCATGTATAGGAAGGTATGGTGGACTCATATGGCATAACTGGTTTAAGAGATTTGGATGCACAAGCAGTCAGTCCGCTTAGTACAGGTGGAGGTTAGCAAAAGACTGGGAGCGACCAACTAAAAGAGCAATGACGGTCATAATCATGCAGAGCGACAAAGCAACATTGAATCAGGCATGGTAGTTATATCGCTACTCAGAAACAAAAGATCATCAAGGCTTGACAGAATTTCTTTACAGTCTTTAATATGCGTGAGCATACGCCAAGTCAATCAAAATAAATTCTTGAAGGAAGATATCACTAAACCATACCACATCATAGGCAAACAAATCATGTTGGTACTCCAATAACACATTGGGAACCCCCCAGCTATTTGAGACTAACCATAAGAAAACATGAACTACTAAGCACCATTATGCACGTAGCATTTTTATCATAGACATATCAACCAATGCAACAGAAGCAAACTCTCTTAATAAGATAAGCATGATAACTAAAGAGAGTTCAAGCAACCAACTAAACAAAAGCTCTTTAAAAAGATAAGCATGAAAACTAAGAGCTGAACATGATAGTAGCTATTGAAAGACAAAGAACATACACAACAAAGATAGACATGAAAATTCTATGTTATGTTCTAGGTTGAAGTGGAGCGTGTTTCTCTCCCACACAAAGAAAGCTGAGTTCCAACTCGTTATGAAAAGCTAAAGAAAAATAAAAAGGAAACTAAGAGCAAGACGCTCCAAGCATAGCACATAACACATGAAGTGATAAAAATATAGTGGAACGAAAGACGAACTGATAATGTTGAGGGAGAAGGGGATGCACGGGGGCATCCCCAAGCTTAGACGCTTGAGTCTTCTTGAATGTTTCTTGGGGGTGCATGGGGGCATCCCCAAGCTTGAGCGTTTGACACTCCTGAATCTTTTTATCATCTTCCCTCGCACACTTGAAAACTCCCTTCATACATAACTCATCATAATCTGATTAGCGAGGTTAGTACCCTTAATAAAATAATTGTTCCTTGCTGGAAATAAAGATATTCTTGAAGGTCTACTGTTTCTCAAGATTTCCAAAAGGTTTTTGCAAAGAAAAAGCAAGCTTAAGGTTTGCAAAATGAAGGAAAGGCAAAACAGGACAGAATCTGTGAAAAACAGAACAGCAGGTAGTAAATGATTTTTTCGGGGCACTTCTGCAACTCTAATCAAAAAACTCAGAACAGACGCACGAAATACAATTGTATAGAGCACGCTTTCGAAAAAATTCAGATCAAAAGGATGATCTGGTTATTTTATACGAATTTTTCTATCCAAGGACAGAATCTGTTTCCTGGACAGCACGTCACAACTTTTGAACTTTCTTGCAATCAGAGGCTACACTTGGCACAAAGTTGAAAAGCAAAGATACAATGATGATGCTACTGTAGTAACAACATCAAGACACAACAAAAGAAAAATAAAATTTTATTCATGTGGGCTGCCTCCCAAAAGCGCTTTCTTTTATGCCTTTAAGCTAGGCATAATGCAAAGAGATCAAGTTTTATCAAGAGTAAAAGAATAGCTAGCCCGTATAACGGACTCAAAAGGTAACTTAATCTTCTTTCTAGGGAAGTGTTCCATCCCTTTCTTGAGAGGAAATTGGAATTTTATATTCCCCTCTTTCATGTCAATGATGGCACCAACGGTGCGAAGAAAAGGACGTCCCAAAATAATTGGACAAGAAGGTTCACATTCAATATCCATAATAGTAAAATCAACGGGAACGTAATTGTCATTGACAATGATAAGAACATCGTCGATCCTCCCCAAAGGTTTCTTTATGGAAGAATCAACAAGACGAACACCAAAAGAACAAGAATCAAAAGGTTTCAATTTAAGCATATCATATATTCTTTTGGGCATAACGGAGGTACTAGCTCCAACATCACATAAAGCATAGCAAGAGAAGTTATTCAATTTAATATTAATCATAGGATCCCAACATCTTCTAGCTTTCTAGGTATGGAGGCTTCTACTCTAAGTTTATCCTCCCTAGCTTTGATGAGAGCATTAGTGATATGCTCTGTGAAGGCAAGATTAAGCGTGCTAGTGCGGGGATCTCTAGACATCTTGTGAAGAAAATCAATAACTTCGGTAAGAGTGCAATTATCAAAATCAAGGTCACTACTATCAAGTAAGGTGGTAGTGGTGTCCTTTAGGTTCACTTGTTTGGTAGTTTCTATGGTCATAGCATCACCATTAATAGGTCCATTGGGACCAGGAGTGCATTGGGTGCTAAGAGTTTGGATATCCTCAACAACTTGGATAGTAGCAACAGTGTGGTGGGTAGGAAGGCTCTTAATTCTATCTTCTTCCTCCCTTTCTCTAGCCCATCTCTCTTTAAGTTTAGCCAACATCCTAATGTTTTCATTAATTTGCACTTGAATAGCATTCATAGGAGTGACCTTCCTCTCCTCAAGAGGAAAGGTTCTAATTTTAAGCAATTCTACCTCATGGGCTAAATTGTCTACCTTCGAAGAGAGATCATCTAGTTTGTTTAGTTTCTCTTCTACACTATTATTAAAAGCTTTTTGGGTAGTGATGAAATCTTTAAGCATAATCTCTAGTTCAGTAGTGGAGTTCTTGGTGCTAGGATAAGCATTGTTGTTCCCATAGGAATTAGAGGGGAACGGTCTAGGATTGCTACCAAAATTACTCCTATAAGCATTGTTATTAAAATTGTTTCTAGAGATAAAGTTCACATCTACTTGTTCTTGAGCAATCAAAGAATTTAAAGGAACATCACGAGGATCAATAGAAGATTGCTTCGAAAGTAGAGACATGATCAAGTCACCTTTTTCATTTAGGGTGGAAATCTCCTCGACAAAGTTTACCTTCCTACCTGTTGGAGCGCGTTCGGTGTGCCATTGGGAATAATTGGTCATCATCTCATCGAGAAGCTTCGTGGCAGCACCAAGTGTAGTTGACATAAAGGTTCCTCCCGCGGCCGAATCTAACAAGTTCCGCGAGGTAAAGTTCAAGCCTGCATAAAAAGTTTGGATAACCATCCAAGTAGTCAAACCATGAGTAGGGCAGTTCTTGACAAGAGATTTCATACGTTCCCAAGCTTGGGCAACGTGTTCATTATCCAATTGTTTAAAATTCATTATGTTACTTCTTAGTTGGATAATTTTAGCAGGTGGATAGTATTTTCCAATAAAAGCATCTTTGCACTTGTCCCATGAATCTATGCTATTTCTAGGCAAAGATTGAAACCAAATTTTAGCTCCTCCTCTCAAGGAGAAAGGAAAAAGCTTAAGCTTAACAATATTACCATCTATTTCTTGGTACTTTTGCATATCACAGAGTTCAACAAAATTGTTTAAGCGTAAAGCAGCATCATCTCCAGCACCGGAGAATTGATCTTTCATGACTAGGTTCAGTAAAGCAGGTTTAATTTCATAAGAAGGTGCTGAAGTGGCAGGTGTAGTGATAGGTGTGCAAATAAAGTCATCGTTGTTATGACTAGTGAAGTCACACAACTTGGTGTTCTCGGTGGAACCCATAGTAGCAAGCAAGCAAGATAACTATTTTTGTGATTTTCGATAAAAGACACTAAAGCAAAACTGAAAGGTAAACTAACAAGACTAAAAAGCAAAGGTAAAAGATAGTGTGCAACTCCCCTATCTTGAAGAGTGGAGTCCCCGGCAACGGCGCCAGAAAACTTTGCTTGATGGCTTCTCGCCCCTCGTTGGTTACCCCAAGTGGAAGGTTTGAGATGCAGTGTAGCGGAAGTTTTCCCTTGGCAAAGATACCAAGGATCGATTTCCCCTGAGACTCCTAGTTTCAACAAGAAGGTGTCAACTGCTAACGGCGCCAGATATTAGCAATCAACGTGGACCTGCACACAGATACAAATAACTTTGCTCCCAACGAGTACAGAGAGGTTTTCAATCCCTCCGGCCTTGTCTTTTACAAAGGATCAAACACAAGTGATAATAGTGATAGGTATTGCTGCAAATAGTAAGTAAAAGCAGAAAGTAAATAGCGGATGTGATCAATGATGGTAATATGGACCGGGGTCCCATGATGTTCACTAGTGATGTCTCTCTCCCAAAATACGATAAAACAGCTATGTGAGGTAAACGAATTACAGCTGGGCAATTGACAGAATTATGTGCGCAAACCAATGCTAACTATGTTGCAAGAAAGTTAGAGGTTCAAAGCATGGGCGGTACGCCAAGGCAAGTAGACCAAAATCCATCTGCATCAACTACTAATCATCCACCTTGAGATATCTATCCACAACATCTCGCTGGTATTAAGTTGCGAGTCCCACCCATAGTGTAAACTCAAAGCAACAGACAACTGCATTAAAAGAACTTTGCGTAAACTAAACAATCCTTGCACCTGCGGGCACAAGCACCGTTGTTTTCCCCCTTGTGGCAACAGCACATCCCCTAGACTCATCTTTCTGTCACTCAAGCTAGTCATCGAGGGGCATGAACCCACAATCGAGCATAACGTTCCCTCTTGGAGTCACTACCTACTACTTGGCCAAGGCAATAAATAGCAACGGAGAACATGCAAGAATTACTTAAGAACATAAATATAAAAGAGGTAAATCAAATATATTACTCAAACACAATCTGAACATAATCTCACAATCCATCGGATCCCAGCAAACTCAACATAGCAACAGCATAAGGATTACATATGTGCCTCGATCATGTAGGGCAGCTCACGAGGTCTAATTAGTGAAGCACAAGAAGGGGAGGAGAACATCACATAGCTACTGGTCATGGACCCATGGTCCAAGGGAGACTACTCACAACTCATCCGGGAGGCGTCCATGGTGGTGGAGAGGCTCCCGGTGGTGATCCTCCACTCCGGCAGGGTGCCGGGAAGAGTTCTCCTGGTGCTCCCGATCTTGGAAGCGCGGCGGTGGCGGAACAGAGATGAGATCGCGAAAAAGGGTTCCGTCCTCGAGGGTTTCGGGACGCGATATAAATATATGCCAAAGGGGGGCATCAGCGGAGGCCTGGAGGGGGGCCGCGCCACCAGGGCGCCTGGAGCCCTGGTGGCCCCCCTCCGGCCCTACTTTGACCGTGTGGAAGCTTCCGGAACGCTGATTTTTATATAATTTTTCCGGGATTTTTCTGGCAGTTTACGTGATGGGAAAACCTAAAATACAAAAACAGCAGAAAACAGAAACTGGCACTGGGGTGCACTGAGTTAATAGGTTAGTCCAAATATGATCAAAAGTGTATGGAAGTGTATAAATATCATAGCAATATCACCCAAAAGAGGCATGGAGCAAGCAGAAATTATAGATACGTTTTCGACGTATCATGAGGTCGACGAAGAAAGGCGTCGGCCCAACCCACGGGAATGCGGTCTCCCACATCGCTCGTGACAACTCCTCTGTCGTCTGCTCCGGCGACATCAATGCTATGTGGTGAGCGCGCTCCTCCTGCTCGTGGTGCTCCTCCTCCTATCATGCCTAGCACGCGCGTCACTCCTCCTCACCCTCAGCCCGCATCTGGCGTTTGGCGTCTACGCGCTCGTCCGCCATGCGCAACTGCTTTGTCTTTGAGAGTGATTAAGGAGAAGATAACCACCGTAGGAAAGAAGAGGTGGAGAAAATTGGTATTTGTTGCCATTATATGAATGGCAATAACGTGTCGTCATATTTGACTCACATTTCTAAATTAGAACAATTCTGTGACTGGTGTGTTTTTTTATTCTGTGGCAACGCACGGACAGTCTACGGATCGAAACAAACACTGGGGAGGGGATCAAGGCGGAGAGCGGGGCAGTTGGCGGGAGACTCCTCCTTGAAGGTCTGTGGGGAAATACGGTGCATAGGCGAGAGGGTGTCATGACAAAGGTGAGGCGAGCGTCATCCGGTTTTAAAGGAGAAGGATCAAATGAAAAATGTTCTGCTATGATGGAAAACCGAGAGGGAAGGGGAGGGTCTGACAGGAACACAGACATACTAGGGAGAAATGAGCGCCGATCTTAGGGACGACCTTAATGCATTGTAGCCCGTAGCAACGCACGGGCTTTCTACTAGTAAAATAAAAAAAAAATCTGTTGGAAATGGTAGAGAGGCTTTGAGATATCACCACCCACGAGAGGCATATGCTGCTGGTTTTAATTTAACGTATTTTTAGATGTCAAAAAATTCTAACAATATGTTTCGGGCGTACATCTTGACATTCTATGATAGGGGCAAAGGTGTCCCGTTTTTCGATGAGATGGTGGCTATCGGTTTTGGTGGAGTAGAATTTGACGATCCGGCTATGAACGTGCGACAACATTGCGCCTTATCAATCACTAAATCAACTCAGAGAGGTTGTTGACCACACCAGAGCACGATCAACCTGACCACGACGGTCTATTTCCTATAGGCAAACGATGAATAAGTAAGAAACAGATATTGCAATCTAGATATTACGAATATAAGATGAAAGCTTTATTAATGAAAGTGGGGTTCTGTGACGTCTTGGTCTGGTTATTGAACACAAATGAAGTACGTGAGTTGCAGCTATGGTGAACGTTAATCTAAACAAAACCTAAGTCTGAACGATGCCTTAGGGGCTGTATTTGTAGGGAGAAAGAGATGGGATTTTGTCCCTCTTTGGCAAGGTGGGACTAAGGCACCTCCTGAGTTGTTTCCCCTATAGTACGAGCTCTAAAAAATAGCCTATAAGTAGTATTTCAAAATTACATGGGCTGGTACAAAAATAAGGTGGCGCGGCACCTAAAATAAACCAAGGCGAAATTCATGAAAGGGTGAAAGATCATGGATGTCGCTTAGAGGGGGGTGAATAGGCGCTTTAAAATAATTATGGTAGGCTTGAACAAATGCGGAATAACACTAGCATTTAATTTATTAAGCACAAAATCTAAAACAAGTAGGCTCACCTATGTGCACCAACAACTAGTACATCGAGATGCTATACAAACGGTTTTTAACCCCTTTCCGCGACGACATTTTAAACCGTCACCAAGTGAGTGTGGATGATAGAGGTCCTTCCCACACGACCCAAAAACTGTCAGTGATATGGAGTAGTAATGCATACATTTTGCATAACTAAGCATATGCATTGCGGGCATGTATCCCAAATCTTGACACAATTGTTTATGATATCTCGAATATCCCAAACACTCCATCCTTGCTACTCGTTTGTGATTTCATTACCATCGCAGTCGGACTTCCATGGTGCTACATTTACGATGTGTGCCCCATCACAAACAGTTCACCATTATAGAACGTGTATGATAAGCAGACAATCAGACACATTCACTTTTCCTCGACTATATGTGATTCGATGTAAGAGTGCATAGAGTTATCCCTATAAAACTGCATGTGAAGCTTGAATATATCCCACACAGTTCACCCGTTGTATCCGCGTTAGATGAGGGCCTATCGCACGCGTTCTTCTATGAGCAAAGATTTACGGTGCGCATGACATCATAACCAATCCATAGTTGCAAAGCCTGTGTGATAAGGTGACTTTCACAAATATGTATTGATAAGGAACTATGTGTGCTGCTGTTGTTAATTTCACACGTTTTTCTTGGTTGATCGTGTGTGTAGTAGAGATTCATCCCACATGTAGTGGATCTGAGAAATGTGTCTGGTCTCCATGCTTATCGGAGATGTTTTGCTTTCCCAAACTGTCTGCAATGTACTGCCCATAGAACCTAATTTATCGCTAATTTAATCCCTGCTTTTAAAATCACATATTTTGAATTTGAAAGTAGGCAATCACTTATCTCATATCGAACCATCTTTATTACAAATATAGGTTCAACCACGAATGCATAATTTGATGCACAAGTACATATACTGAAGAACTACAGAAGCACAAAGTAAAGAATGATGAACCACAGTTGTACTAAAGACTGTAAAGAGAGAGGCAAAAGACATTCTGGTTGTTGGAGAAGGTGTAGCAGAAGGCCCATATTGTGCCCTCCTCCATGTGTAATTCACGCACGACTCTAGGCCAGCCCCTTGTGATGGCTGCCCGTCCATCCTTCACTGTCTTCATTACGACTTCTCGATGGTCATTGTAGTCTGAATGAAATACTTTAACCTTCATTGTGTGTCCACCAATCATGTACTTTGCGAGGTAATCTTTAGTAAACTGCTTTGGAACCACTGCAAATGAAAAGTATTCAGACATTGTTGTCAAACAACTCATTTTTGGCAATAAAAAGAGAAGGCTACAGAGTTTGTATTCACCATTCTGCAGCTCACTATTGTGTTGGATAGAGTGTAAACAAATAATTATCAGCTTCCTCACTCCAAGCTGGTTCATGAATACTCCCTCCGTCCTTTGAAGAGTGTACTTCCAACTTTGTTGGAAAGTCCAACATTTTTATGTTTGACTGTCGTGGAATTGTCATGGCAGATGTCCTAGTGTGAGGACTTGTCGTGAGGCCAACACAACTAGGTACTAGCTTGAACGGGGTTGGTCGGAATCGAGAAACGCCATAAAAGACAAGGGTTTAGACAGCTTCGGGCCCCAGGAAATATCATCCAATAATAGCCCTACATGCTCTTTGTGGTTAGGTCTCATTATTATCATGAGGGAGTCCCCGTGTAAGTCGGCTCTCCTCTAGTTGTGTCTAGCCCTAGAGATTATTACTTGTCCCTCTTGGGGTGGCCTGCCCCTCCTAATATAAGTTGAAGGGGCGGCTTACATGTAAAGTCCTAGTAGGATTAGGACTAGCCTATCTTCTATTACAAGCCGGATACAAGTCCGGGTCTTGATTCCTTGTAAGGGAATTATACATCATGCCTTTCCTCTTAAGCCGACCCACCAAAACATAAGCCGGCCTTCCCACGAGTCGCCTTCTGGGCCGTTGAGTCTTGTCGATCGTCTGACCTGCCCGCTTGGTCACTAATAGGTTGTCGAGGATCGGGCGGGTCTCCAGTGAGTCACCAAGTTTCAGACGGGTCTCTGGTGATCCGCCAAGTCTGGCTGGGTCATATTTCCGGCCGGGTCATACCGCGGGGTATATCCCCGACATTGGCCCCCAGTTAAATTTGGATTTATCCATGTTAAACTGATCCTACAACATAAACACAAGACCAGACTTGACAGGTTCTGCTCCGGGTTAAGAATTCTTGTAAGCCGTCACCTCATCATCCTTAATTCCTTGTCATTTCCTTCTTCTAGAAAATCCGGGTCAATGGGCCAGCTTCATAATCAATTTGATGACGTTGGTTTCTCATAGATAAATATTGTGAAGAATAATTCATTTGACTCAGGTCCCAATTCTTAACAAAATATTGGTCTTTTAAAATACTCATCTGATTTTCAGCCGGCTTGAAGATGTAAAACTTGTCGGTTTATCATTGCCAAAATTGTCTTTGTAAATATTGATGGCACCGGGTCATAATTGTTGTTAACGTCAAGCTTGGAAATGTACCTCCCTTATATGCATATCACTTGTAGCCCCAAGTCTTAAGAAGGGAGCGTAGTAATAGCTTAAGACTTGCTTCAAAAAAATGTCGCAACCTTGAATAAACCCGGGTTGTTCATCTCAGTCATTAGTCATAAACTGAATATTCCACATATGTAGCCCCCAAGGACCGGGTTGTCATGCTTCCAGCAACATGGGACTTGTAACTGCCTTATGCTCATAAAAACTTCAACTAGTGTAGCCCCCAAGGGCTGAGTCATTATACAATAATGAGCAAGGACTTTTGTAGATATATATGATCATGTAAACTTTGAACAACAACGTGTAGCCCCCAAGGGTCGGGTCAGGTCAATAACACTGAGCTAGAACTTTATATGTGCTTCATTGAAAATAACATCATATGATGTAACCCCCACCATGAGGCTCGAACCCATGTCCATAAGGTTAAGAGCTTTGTACTCCACCAACTGAGCAATTAACCCTTCAATATAATGGATTAAGGCTTGTGTACCTTGAATTTTTGACAGGAGCAATTGGTAGCCCTCAAGGTCCAGCTCATCACCATGTGATGAGTCAGGTCTTCAATGAGGCAAGTTAAAAATGACCTTGAATTATCCCCCAAGTGTCATGGTGCATGCTTGCAGCGACATGGGTCTTTCGTATTTGATACAATCATGATTTGAATAATGTAGCCCCCAAGTGCCGGGTCGTAAGCCTGCAGCGACTCAGGACTATTCCTTCCATTGCAGAATAAATCATATCCATTGAAAAGGAAATAATAGCCATTGCGCTGAAGCGACTTTGAAAACCTCAATCATAATACTGGTTATTAATAACCATAATAAAAATCCAGCCATGTTGGCTATCCAAGATTTGAAAAATATAATCCGGCATGAAAACCTCAATCATTCAATATCATCATGAAAATCTAGCCAAGTCTGGCTATTAAAGATTTGAATACCTTATTTGTTGACAAGTAAATCCAGAGTTTAAAAACTCAGCGGCTCTTGGTCGATGGCGACTTAATATGCACCCATTGTAATCTAGGATTTTTGTAATTCGGCGGCTTATAGCCTTATTGAAAATCAATAACAGATACCCCTTTTGAAACACCAATTTCAATTTTTGATGATGGGCTTGAACTTAATCATTTATGTAAGTCATAGCTCTGCAAATCCTATAGGATTGATTTATACTGCTGGCTTACATTGCCATCCCAGTGAAGGTAACAATCCAATGATTTATAAGCGCATGATTCCAATGGCGCAATCCAAAATATAATGGCGACTTAACGTCAAAACCATGGCGGGTTATCAAACCTCAGATAACAAAAATAAATATCATACATGTGATACTTATGAACATTGCCAGCTTATTATGCCAGTAAGGGTAATAACCCTGAAGATATGGAGCACAACGCCCTGTTCACTTTAGTCACACCGCCGGCTTATCACGCCATATGCAGCAAGGGGTAATATCCCAAAGCTTAGAGCCAGTAATCAAAGCACATATCCATCATGCACTGGCGACATAACATCTAAAGCCAGACCGAGTTAATAAACTCCGGATAGATTCATATATGAACCATAAGGCATGATAGCCCTTCATCGGTTTTCAACCATGTATTAACATGTCACAAGAGATGAACCTCAAAAATGTTCAAATCAAATATAACTCAAAAAACAAAAAACAAGGCTTTCACAGGCTGCCAAACCTTTAAATCAAGTGCTTTCAAAGGGCCGCACAGCCGCTGAGTTAAGCTTCACTCAACCTTATAAGCCGGGCCTCACATGACCAATTGTCGTTTTAACTTTGACAAGTTCAGGGTCTGTATAAGATTGACTTGCCGAAAGTATGGCGAGTCATTCCAGTCAATCTGGGCGGAGTGGCAGACTTAAAAGGTAGGATAACCCGGGTTTTTTGGTGAATACACCTGGCTTCCAAGCCTATTACAAGGGTCAGAAAACTCTTGTCCGTTGAACAAAGAGCCCCCAAGTAATATTTCATTCCAGGCGTACAAGCCGGATGAATAGGGTAATCACAGCTATGCTCAATGAGCAGGAAGCCCCCAAGTATTTGTAACAAGGCATGTAAGCCGGATCCAGCGGGTAAGCACGGCTATGCTTATTGAGCAGGAAACCCCCAAGTGGCCAATAAGATAAGACAATAAGGCAGGATACCCATGTTTGAACCGCACATCATGGCAGCAAGTTCTTTTTGGCAACCTTTAATTTTTTCTAAGAACTCGAACTTGCGAGAGATGAATCCTTCTTGAGCTGGGACTTTAAACCGGATATTAAGAGCTTCAAAGCTTCGTGAGAGACAGATTTCACTTGAACCAGATTTTAAACCGAATATTGAGAGCTTCGGTGCTTTGCAGGGGACCGATTTCCCTTGAACTGAATTTTAAACAAGATATTGAGAGCTTCAACGCCTTGTGGGAGACAGATTTCCCTTGAACCGGATTTTAAACCGGAATCTTCATTTTGAGCCGGAAATTTTTCTGATGGCCTTTATATTCACACCAATGTAGCAGTAGCCTTCGAGACCAGGTTATTTTCCCTCCAATGATCCGGGGTTCTTAAATCTAGCAAAATTTGCTAAGTCATGTCATCGTAGCCCCCGAGTCTTAAGACGACTCGAGGAGTTGTCTTGAGATTCTTCATACTTGACCACGATATAAACTGGCATATAGTTGAACAGCAGAACGCTGCAATATGTTGAAGCTGGAAAACAAGGTGGCAAGTTGATGACCCTCGCAATACTCATTTTATATCCTTGGCGTTGATAACGCAATGTGAATCCACAGAAGGTTGAGGTCGACTTCGGGGGGTTATAAATGATCCCGTATGAGCTGCGTCAGTTACTCGGCCAATGGTTCATCCCAACTGGCTGTTTGAAGTTTAACCAAATTGTAGTGGCAGCAACTTGTGCGCCTGCCCTTTGAGCTATTTGGTGCAGATGGCGGCTGATAATATATGATAATTTTCCTTCAAATTGTTGAAAGAAAAACCAGGCTACCCAAGCAGTGACTTGCTTATACTCAAAAAACAGCTCATGCAGACAAGTGCGGCCCGATATGCCGATGTAGACCAGACCACGGAGGATGGATGGTAAAGACGACAAATGATAATGATGGCGCGAGCTATACATCCATGACACAACCATCGCTCTTGCAGTGAACAATTGTCCTGCATAAACAATATTGCAGACCAAGACAAAGATAAACTGCTCTTTGACAAAAATAATAAGTTCTAGTAAGATATACTTAAAGGGATATCACCTGATTCGTCCAGACGACAAATGATCCTTTGCGTGGACCAAAATTTTACTCACGGTGCCTTGTGGAATTAGTGCTTCGCCTAATCTTTATCCACTTCTTTAAACCCCACCGGGCAGTCAATACACCCATGAAACACATCCAAATAGAGTCAAAATGACAAGCCAGCAATCAAGCGCAGGCAAAGCTAGCTACGGCATGGTTGATGGATTGGGGGTGGATCAAAGGGGCCGCGAAGCAGAGCGTATCACTGTGCGGACGAACCGACTCGGCGGCTCGACTTGAGCAGAGGCGGCTCAAGGCAAATGAAAACGTGGGGCGGCTGGACGCACAACCAAAGTATGACCATGGTTCCTCGCTTGGTCGTTGTGGTTTGACTGTCTGTGTCTTCCTCCAAGTCGGGGCCTTCCTTTCTCATCGATGGTAACATTACTGGACTCTGCTCGTCCAAATTTATCCAATGTACTATCCTTAGTCAGTTTGTGCGCCTGCATCTGGTAGCTTTTGGAGAGGTCGTAAAAATTGAAGAACAAAGTAGTAGCTTCACGTAATCCATACTAGTCGCAACTATTACTAGTTGAAGTAGTATATGATGTTTTCCTTGGATTTGACCCACTCCGCACGTCACAAACTATGGATGATTCCTTCGGGAGAGCCTTCTGATTTGACGTGTCTCAGTAGCAGTAATTCGGGTCTTGCGTACTTGTCCGTACATGGTGAGACGTGGCCGTGTTTTCTTGACTGGCCACGCGCGGCTACAGCGAAGTTTGCCTCTGACCCAAAAAACGAGACGCCTTCGATGGATTTCTGCAACTGTGCCAGGGGCATCTTCCTATCGGTCTCGGCAACTTTGTGGAACAGCGCAGTAGAAATCAATCCGTACGGATCACCTGATCGCGTGCGGCCACACGTACAACCATAATTTCTCTTGATCTTAATCGCATATGTTCGGTTCCAACTGCACGCTAACGACGTAGATCTTCATGCCGGCTCTTCTTCAACCGGACAAACGCGAGCTTCTCAATACCTGTAAGAGATCCCTCCAAGAACTCATCACCACCGTGCGCAGGCCCCACGGTGGGCGCCAACTGTCGTGGAATTGTCGCCGCAGATGTCCTAGTGTGAGGACTTGTTGTGAGGCCAACACAACTAGGTAGTAGCTTGAACGGGGTTTGTCGAAATCGAGAAGCGCAACACAAGACAAGGGTTTAGACAGCTTTAGGCCCCGTGAAACATCATCCGATAATAGCCCTACATGCTTGTCGGGGGAAACTGTCCGCCACGAACACCTATGGGACCGGAGCCCCTTGTCTGTGCGGTACGAGGGCGGAGGGAGCACGAAGAGCAGATCGTAGCGAGCACGCGGGCAGTTTTACCCAGGTTCGGGCCGCGGTAGACGCGTAAAACCCTACTCCTGCTTAGTTGTGTATTGAGTTGGAGAGCTCGGGAGCTTGAAGAAGCAGCTACACCGAGCGTATGAGTGATCTAGGTTCCGAACCCCCCTCCACGTTGTGCATGGGCCTCCTTTTATAGTGCAAGGGGTCACCGACAGGTGTCAACGTAGGAGAAAGGGTTAAAAACGTAAAAGAGGTGGTAGTTGTAACAGTGCGGGAACAGTGGAGCTACAGTGCGCGAACAGTGGTCGCTACCTACTTTGACAGTGGGGGACAAGGGCATTTAATGCCCGTCGCCGTCGACCCCAAAAGCTCCCGCCCTTGCGTCTCCGTCTGCCACGGCGATGGATCCACCACCGTGGAGTGCCACCGTGTCCCCCAGGCTGCACAGCCATCCGCCACGCGTCCCTGGATAGGCCCCAGGGCGACGCGTGGGCCGATGAGCTGGAGCGCGGGCACACAGCGCAACTCTCCCGGCAAGCACCTTGCCGGGGTCTTGATCTAGCCGGGCCCGGGAGCTTGCCGCTCCCCGGGCCCTCGCCGGGACGCATATAGCGCCGAGGCGTGTCTTCTATGATGGAATCTTCTAGTCTTCCTGGCAAGCTCCTCTTGCCAGGGCCTTGTGCCAGTGAGGTAATCTTGAGCCTGGTACGGCCTTCCCGGCAAGCTCCACTTGCCGGGGTCTCGATCTTCTGTCTTGCATACTTTGTTTTTGAATGGTTTGATATGGAGCAGGAAGGTCTCCGGCGAGCGCGTGGTAAACCCTGCCGCGGGAAGCTGCAACTGCCCGTGCACAAGTTGGGGTACTGAGGTACCCCTACCTCAGTACACCGACAATGCTATTTGTGGCTAGGTCTCATTATGATCATGAGGGAGTTGCCGTATAAGCCGGCTCTCCTCTAGTTGTGTCTAGCCCTAGAGATTATTAGTTGTCCCTCTTGGGGCGAGCTGCCCCTCCTTATATAAGTTGAAGGGGAAGCTTACATGTAAAGTCCTAGTAGGATTAGGACTAGCCTATCTTTTATTACAAGTCCGGGTCTTGATTCCTTGTAAGGGAAATATTCATCATGCATGTCCTCTTAAGCCGACCCACTAGAACATAAGCCGGCCTTCCCACGAGTCGCTTTCTGGGCCGTTGAGTCTTGTCGATCGTATGACCCACCCGCGGGGTCACTAATAGGTCGTCGAGGATCAGGCCGGGTCATATTTCCGGCCGGGTCATATAGAGTTTGTATTTACCATTCTACAGCTCACTGTTGTGTTGGATAAACTGTAACCAAATAATTATCAGTTTCCTCACTTGATGCTGGTCCACGAATACTCCCTCCGTCCTTTGAAGAGTGTACTTCCAAATTTGTTGGAAAGTCAAGCCTTTTTATGTTGACCGTATTTATACAATAATACATCAACGTTTATGCCATCAAATTAGTACCATTAGATTGATAATGAAATATATTTTCATCATATACCTATTTGGTTTCACAAACATTGATATATATTCGCACAAGCTCGGTGAAGCTTTAAGATAGTTTGACCCTCCAACAAAGTTGGAAGTACACTCTTTGAAGGATAGAGGGAGTATCTCATTGCCCCATTCGCAAAAAGGGTCTATGCATGGATCTTTGCGAAGAACATATGTACCTACAAGCATCGAGTCAATATTAGAAGCTAAAAAGTGTCCAGGCCTGGATCTATATGCACTACATTATGGAACGATGCAGGCGGTACAAGCCGAGGGATGAAACTAACCTTGGCTGGAAAATGCTGGCAACTCCCGTTGTTGTCCTTCATAAGTAGTGGAAAGGCATGATAAGTACATCAACCTTAACATCAAAAAAATATAGCCAAGGTAAACAACATCATCTCCAAATGATAGCTTATGTGTTGGTTTCAGCATGCTGTTAAAACGGATATAAAATGGAAGGAAATGTTACCTAAAACAGGCTTTACTACCACCAAATATTGTAATTCAAATGGGTATTGTTGAAAATGAATAGAACATAGCTCATGCTTAGACATCACACGGGATAAATGTGTAAATCTGAAATAAAGGGCATGTGTTAACTACACTAGGTATAACTGGGACCAAATATAGCCATTCAAACTAGTATTGATGAAATCGAGCTGCACAGTTCCGAGTTGCACATAATGAACATCACATTGTGAATAAATGAAATAAACAAGGCATAAATGATCGATATAACAACCAAAAATAGCAATTGAAAACTGGATAGGGGTTCACTGCAACCAACTTAACAAGCAAATACAGATAAACATGGCATATGCTTGAAAACTGAAAAAAAATGCTCACTTCAACCAACCTAACAAGCAAATACAGATAAACAAGGCAGCTGCTTGAAAACTGGAAAAATGCTAATTGCAACCAACATAACAACCAAATACAGATAAACAAGGCATCTGCTTAATAATTGGACAAATGCTCACTGCAACCAACCTAACAACCAAATAAAGATAAACAAGTCATCTACTCACTATAAACAACCTAATATAGCCATTCGTGAAACTGAAGTGGACAATTCATACTTAAACATCACATAGCCCTATTGAACATTACAATTTTGCATAACTGGAACAATTAAACACGGCACAGTTAAAACACCACATGGTAAAAGCGACTACAATGAACAGTATGGGTTGGCTAGCAAGAAAAAGTAAGATTTGCTGATAGGATGTTGCCTCACTTGTCATGGGTGCCGCCTTCCAGTTGGAAGAGCACATACCCATGGTGCACTGTCCGATGTCATGGATGGACTGTTTCACATTGGAAGAACCTTTGTGGATGCCCTCCTCATGGCTGTGGTCGATGAGATCTAACTTGGTAATAGAGGATCCAAAGCGGCCGCCGTAGAACGTGTCCTTCAGAAATGGAAAAATGGGCTTGATGGCGTACAAGGATCGCAAATCCTTGACCGCGTGGCAGAGGAGATCAGTAGCAGGGCCTTTGAAGAGATCGACAGTGGTTGAACCAGAGGGGTTGGGGATGGACCACTTAACCTGTTACATGGCTCGTGTGAAGCCGCCGCTATCGACTGATGGCGCTTGAACTACATCGGTATTCCCCCAAAGAGGAAGGGATGATGCAACATAGCTACGGTAGGTATTTCCTCCTGTGATGAGACCAAGGTTATCGAACCAGTAGGAGGACCAAGCAACACTATGTAAATGGCACCTACACACGAATAACAAATACTTGCAACCCGACGTGTAAGAGGGGTTGTCAATCCCTCCGGGTAATTGATTGGTAAATAGATAGATGAGCAATATCAAATGGAACAACGACAAATAAAATTCAGCGTGGTATTTTTGGGGTTTTGAAATATATATCTGAAAATAAAAGTTGCAAATAGAGGAAAAATAAAATAGCGACATAGATCTAAAAGTATATGATAGGAAAATAGACGCGGGGGTCGTAGATTACACTAGTGGCTTCTCTCGAGAAATAGCAAATGGTGGGTAGATAAATTACTGTTGGGCAATTAATAGAAAAGCGAATAGTTATGACGATATCCAAGACAATGATCATGTATGTACGTGTCACTTCCAAGATTAGTAGACCGACTCCCGCCTGCATCTACTACTAGCTATTACTCCACACATCGACTGCTATCCAACATGCATGTAGTGTATTAAATTCATGGAGAAACAGAGTAATGCAATTAGAAAGATGACATTATGTAGACAAGATCTATTCATGTAGGAATAGACCCCATCTTTTTATCCTTAATAGCAATGATACATGTGTGCCTTGCTGCCCCTTCTGTCACTGGGAAAGGACACCGCAAGATCTAACCCATCACAAAGCACCTCTGCCCATTGCAAGATAAATAGATGAAGCTGGCCAAACAAAACCCAAAAATCGGAGAATAAATATAAGGTTGTAATAAACAAGTATGGATATTAAACCAAGAAAATCTGATCATAAACTCACAATTCATCGGATCCCAACAAACACACCGCACGAAGTCATTACATCAAATAGATCTCCAAGAGGACTTTGTATTGAGAAACAAAGAGAGAAGAAGCCATCTAGCTACTGCCTATGAACCCGTAGGTTTGAGGTGAACTACTCACGCATCATCGGAGAGGCACTAATGAGGATGATGAACCCCTCCGTGATCATGTTCCCCTCCGGTGGTGTCGGTGTCAAATCCGGCGAACGTTGGGGTAGGGGGTCCCGAACTGTAGATCTAGGATCGATGGTAACAATAGATAGGGAACACGGTATTTACCCAGGTTTGGTCCCTCTCAAAGAGGTAAAACCCTACTTCCTACATTATTGTATTGATTGTATATCGTGGTTTATAGAGTAGATGTGCCTCGAGATCAGTATGAGCTAACCCTAGGCTATAGGGGGGTGTCGATTGCTCTGCCTCTAATGACTACACCCTTTGGTTCATACAGACACCGATAGGGTTAGGGTTACCAAAGATATATTACAATAAGGAATAAAGGAGATCCTGCGCCTTCTTGTCTTGGAAGGCACACCACGGCTTCATAGAACTCCTATCACAGTACGGCTCCACCTGTCCGGCCCGTGTACAATGGTCGTCGCCCCGAGGACCCCTTAGTCCATGACTCCCTTAGTAGCCCCCAAACATGCCTCCAAAGCCGAGACTTGTATGTGATACCATCTGTCCGACTAATATCCGGTTTGCGAGGCAGGTTCCTCAGCAAGTCTCCCTTCTGTCCAGTACCAAGTAATGTCCGGAGTCTGAATATCTGCTTTTCTTAACACCGAAGGTAATAGAAATATAGCACGAGTACCAATAGTGTATTAATCTGACAAAATTTTCTCCTTTAATGAAGAGTCGTTTCCGGCCATGACGCCTCCTGGACCGTCAAGGGTCTGGACTGGGGTCGCGTCGCTGACACCAAGTTCTCTGAATCGGTCCCACCGAGTTTGGTAAATTGTGTGTAATGGTTAGATTTTGTGTGGAGGCTATATATACCCCTCCACCCACTCTTCACTCGTGGAGAGAGCCATCAGAACATACATACACTTCCAGCATTCATGTTCTGAGAGAGAACCACCTACTCAAGTGTTGAGATCAAGATATTCCATTCCTACCATATGAATCTTGTTCGCTAGCCTTCCCCAAGTTGCTTTCCACTCAAATCTTTCTTCCACCATATCCAAATCTGTGTGGAGCTGTTTGAGTGTTGGGGAGACTATGATTTGAAGCATTTGAGAAAGGAGTTCATCATCAACACACCATCTATTACCTTTTGGAGAGTGGTGTCTCCTAGATTGGTCAGGTGTCACTTGGGAGCCCCTGACAAGATTGTGGAGTGGAACCAAGGAATTTGTAAGGGCAAGGAGATCGCCTACTTCGTGAAGATCTACCCCGAGTGAGGCAAGTCCTTCGTTGGTGATGGCCATGGTGGGATAGACAAGGTTGCTTCTTCGTGGACCCTTCGTGGGTGGAGCCCTCCGTGGACTCGCGCAGCCGTTACCCTTCGTGGGTTGAAGTCTCCATCAACTTGGATGTACGATAGCACCACCTATCTGAACCAAGACAAAAGCATCTGTGTCTACACTTGTGTTTGCTCCCTCCAAACTCCTCCCTTTACCCTCATATGCAATTGTTTTACTTTCCACTGATATACTCTTAGAATTGCATGTGTAGGTTGATTGCTTGACTTGTGCTAAGTTGCTAAAATCTGCCAAGAATTAAAATTGGGAAAAGGCTTGACTTTTATTTGGTCAAGTAGTCTAATCACCCCCCTCTAGACATACTTTCGATCCTCCAAGTGGTATCAGAGCTTTGGTCTCCATTTTCCTTGATTTCCATAGCTTTGGTGATCATAGCCTTGGTTTCACAACCTAGGAGAGTATGTCGTCTAGCGAGGGAAGTTACCACCGTAGAGGTCCTTACTTTGATGGTACTAATTTTGCTAGTTGGAAGCATAAGATGAAAATGCATATTCTTGGACATAACCCGCCGTTTGGGCTATGGAGTGTATTGGTTTGCAAGGTGAATTCTTCGACGGGAAGGAACCGAATCGTGAAGCTAACGTGGAAGAGTTGAAGATGCTGCAATACAATGCTCAAGCTTGCGATATCCTCTTCAACGGATTGTGCCCCGAAGAATTCAACAAAATCAACCGTCTTGAGAATGCAAAGGAAATTTGGGATACTTTGATTGATATGCACGAAGGTACCGACTCCATCAAGGAATCCAAGTTGGATGTGCTTCAATGTCAACTTGACAAGTTCAAGATGAAGGATGGTGAAGGTGTCGCTGAAATGTACTCTAGGCTTGCTTTCATCACAAATGAGATTGCCGGCTTAGGAAGTGAAGAGATGACCGACAGATTCATCATCAAGAAAATCCTAAGAGCCTTGGATGGAAAATATGATACCGTGTGCACATTGATCCAAATGATGCCCAATTACGAAGATCTCAAGCCAACGGAAGTCATTGGAAGAATTGTTGCTCATGAGATGTCACTCAAAGATAAAGAAGAGCTTCACAATAAGTCTAGTGGTGCTTACAAAGCCTCATGTGATGCTCCTACATCATCAAGTGAGAAACAAGTCTTCAATGAAGAATTGAGCTTAATGATGGAGAACTTCAACAAGTTCTACAAGAATAGAAGCAAACAGAGAAGTTCCAAGTCAAGGTCCTACAATGACAAGAGATCTTCAAGTCGTGATCGGAATACCCGGACACTACTCCAATGAGTGTATGGCTCCCCACAAGAGAAGAGAAGACTCACCAAAAAGGAGAAGTAGAAAAGAAGTTTCACCACCAAGAGAGAGAAGGAGTAGAGATGATCATTATGAACAAAGATCTTCTCGGAGAAGCAAAGATTCGGAAAGGAAGGACGAATCATCAAGGAGCTATACAAGACGAAGACATCAAGCTCCTGTTGGTGAATGGGTATCCGGTTCCGACTCCGATGACCACTCCGAGAGAAGGTACTACTCCGACTCCGAAGATACTCAAGATGAAGATGTTTCCGAAATTGCACTTGTGTCAACCAACTCCTACGATATATTTGACTCACCAAATGAAGGAATTGGAAGATGCTTCATGGCTAAAGGCCCTAAGGTATCACACCACGAGTATCTTGATTTCAATAGTGATGAAGATGACTTGCTAGGAGATAATGATTTACTTATTGGTAGCAATAGTGATGAAACTTTTGATGAAAACTATGATGAAATTGCTATTAATCATGCTAAACAAGATAAAACGAATGACTATGATAAGGACAAGATTGAGCGTCTAACTAAAGAACTAAATACTCTTAAGTTAGCTCATGAAACTACTTTGGAAGATCATCGAGAACTTTTAAAGACTCATGAGAAGTTACACTTTAAAAAGCTCAACCTTGAGCAAGAGCACAAGTTCCTAAAAGCAATCAATGATGATCTTCGTAAGAAAAGTTCTTCTTACATTGCCAAGTGTTTACTCTTGTCTACCTACATGCCACAAGTAAAATCTAGCAACAAAAACAAGAAAGATTCTTCCTCTAGTAGTAACATTAATCATGCTAAATCCAGTGATGTTGCTTCTAGTAGTTCTCTTGATTCCACTAATGATTCTCTTAGCCAAGTTACACTTGAGCAATAAAATAGCTTATTGAAGGGAATTATAGAGAAAGGTGTTTAGAAGATCCTTGCCGGAAGTATGCAATTTGAGGAGATTGTGCGCAAGCAAGGAAGACACCGAAAGAATCAATGTGTTTGTTTTGAACGGAAGTTCAATGCCAATGGAGTTGAGTGGGAGGAAGATCAATACCCCAAGACGAAGTTTGTTCCTCAACAGGAGAAGTATGATCCTACTTGTTTTCAAGGGACACAAGCAGAAGATGATCTTCCACCACAAGACCACAAGCTAAAGGGCAAGGACAAGCTTCAAGAGGAGATTGATGCATTTGAATAAGCTCCTAAGGCCTTGGTCAAGTGGATTCCCAAGACTACGTCAAGTTCTACTACATCAAGTACGATAACAACTTCAAGGATTCCCATAAAGATGGTGTGGATCCCGAAGAAGAAGAACTAGAGAGTTATCGAGGGTGACTCCGCCGACATACTTCACTCATATCATTATGGCGAGGACAAGTGCAAACAACCTCCATATCTTGCACTAGTTCAAGGAGTCACAAACCCTCTTGTTGGTAAGACAAGGGACAAGGTGACCTAATACTTTCGTGGACATGATCATGTGAGTAATTTACTCTATGTCTATGGATATCCTTGTTTGTTCCTTGTGGGACTAACCCGTGTAGGTATTGAAAGTGCAACTCACTCCAATGGATTTCTCCAAATGATCTACATCAACATTGAGCATCTACATCTTCAACACCCACATGAAGTCATCATCGACAAAACCCAAGGTTAGTTCATCCCTCTTAAGGGGGGGTATCACATCTAGGGGGAGCTTTACTCTAACAATTGAGCTAAAGCAACTCTAATGATGTGAACACAACAATGCTTTATGTAAAAGTGGCAACCCCACTTGTGCTCAAACGATGAGTATGACCTATGATCAAATGTTCTCATTTGACTCCTAAGTCAATATACTCATATATAGATGACCAAGTCATCGCCAATTGTTTGATAGATGCTAGAATGGTTGTGCATGCTTTGCCACATGTTTCATTTGCTATCTTATTGTGTGAGCATGTTGAATGCATATTTTTCTCATTCGAGGACATCCATTTGTTGCCTTGATTGCTTGGCTCTTTTCTTTTTGCCAAATGGAGGGACAAGAATGCCTAAAAACACCCTCTAGCTATCTATGCTTTTCTCGTCTCAAACTATATTCATGCTACATCACAAATCTTGATCAAGTCAGATTCGAACCACTCTGTGTGAGGAGCACTCGGAGTCCCCGATTCGTCATAGACTTAAACTCCCAAAACCTCTTGGTGCATTTTGGTATGACCGAGTCATCCACTTCAGGCACACGGAGTTTACTAAGTTGATCTAGGTATTCAATCTTGGTACAACCGATTTGAACTTTTCGATCACACTGAGCTGCAGTAACTGATAGCAGTTTTGCATCTCGGTGCCACCGAGTTGTTCCACTCGGTCACACCGACAGGGTCAGGTTATATATATCGACGAGTTGAATTTTGGAAAACTTTCCAAAATCTTTCGCCCACGCGTGACCTGCTCTGCATCATTGGGTCTCCTGATCATCTCCTCGCCGCCAGTGACCTCCCGCCGCTGGTATCCGCCGCCGTCAACGGAAATATCTGCGGCCGTTGCCGCCATAGCAAGTTCACCGCCGAGTTAGGGTATGAACTTGATTCTTTGTGCTATTCCTTAACTCCGATTCACATCACATTGCTTTGCCATGTTCTGTACCACGTATGAAATCTTCCTATCCAGCAAAAAATCCGTAGAAAGTAGTTTTGATTCGAAAAATTTAGGGTTAGGTTTCCGCCGATCTCATCTCGGACCGACCGAGTTGTAGAAATCGGTCCCACCGATTTGGCTTAGGCCATTGCACTTGCTCTTTTCGGTCTGACCGAAAATTGCAAATCGGTGTGACCGTGTTCAACTCTCTGTGAAACCTTAGCAATATCGGTGCCACCGAACTGTGACTCGGTCTGACCCAGTTCACTAGTTTAGGCTCCAGAATTGCTTCGGTATCACCGAGTTTAACAAATTGGTAGCTCCAAAATTCTTTCTGTAGAGAACTAAAACTAAGTTTTTCTTGTCATCTGTTTTGCAAAAATTCTATGCTTTGTGATGCTCATCCACTCTGCCTCATCTACATCTATTCACAGGGTCAGCTTTCAGTTTGCAATGCCAAGATGTCAGACCAAAGTGATAGCCAGAATGTGTGTGAGGAGCAAGTCAACCTGAGTGAGGGCACTAGTCCCTCTAGCACCTATGATGAGGGTTGTAGGAGCACACCTAGTGATCTTCCTAAGGCAGCCACCAAACCAAGAAAGAAGAGAACCTCAGATACTGAGGATGAGGACTTTGTGGCTGATGAGGCCACTTAAAAGAAGAAGGTGCTCAGGAAGGAGTATGGCACAACCGCTGCAACTAAGCCTAGCTTGAACAAGAAAGCACCTGCCAAGAGGATTCCTATGTCAAAGGCCAAATCATCTACTCAAGAGACTATGGTGCTCACACTTGAATCCAGAGATGATGAGCCAGGAGGAACTAAGAAGAGATCTAGGAAGACAACAACCAGAGTGATTGGCAAGCCATCCATGAGGGATGATGATGATGATGAAGCTGAAGAAGAAGAGGTTCTTGCACTAGCTCCTAAAGCTCAGAAGCTCATGGGTGATGCTATCAAGTCTGGGGCTACTCCTTCTAAGCCCTAGACTGCTCCCAAAGCTGCTCAAGCCACCAAGTCTGCACCCAAGAGAAGCACCAGGAACATTCCAATTTCAGAGAAGAACAAGGCCCCAGTGCCTAAGGTTGCTGAAGAAGCTGAGGCCCAAGTGCTCAGAAAGTTGAAGCCCAAGATCCCTGATCACAATGATGCTCATCTAGTAGCAGAAGACATGAAGTTGAGGAAGGATGCAGGTCTTAGATTGTGGAGAAAGACGGATCCATATGTTGTGAGGAGAAGGACTGATGTGGGCTACATGTTTCACACCAAGGAATAGCAAGACTTCTATGAGACAGTTCTACTCGACAAGAAGCCCATTGTGTGTGATATGAGAAGGGTGGACTACGACTTCATTGATGACAATGCTGATTATTTTCCCAATGTGCATGAAGGCTTCAAAGCATGTGGAGTTGACAAGTTTGTGGCTCAGAAGTTGAAAAAGTGGAATGATGAACTCATCATGCAATTCTACTCCACAGCTCACTTTTATCCTCATGGTAGAATTGTATGGATGTCTGAATGTACAAGGTACCAGTCAACTGTTGCTGAGTGGGCCAAGCTGATTAATGCCCCTAAAGAGCATGAGGACGATTTGGATGTGTATGCCAAGAAGAAGCAAGACCACAACTCCATGGCAAACATGTACAAGGTAATCCCTGATGATGACTTGGAGACACATAAGTTTGGATCTGTACATCCCTTGCAGTCTGGTCTAGCCACTATCAACACAATCTTGAGGCATACATTGTTGCCTAAATCTGGAGATGCAAAGATGATAAGAGGACATTGAATCAACTTGTTGCATATATTTGATGTGCCTCAGAAGTTCAAAGTCATGAGTCTCATTGCTGAAACAATCAAGAGGACAGTTGCAGATCAGAAGAGATCATATGGGTATGCTCCACACATCCAGATGCTCATCAACTCCAAGATGGGCACAGGCACATACCTATTGGACATAGAATATCTTCCCTTGGTGCCTGACTTTGAGGACAACACAGTTGTCATGGATGGGAATGAGCCATCATCAGTGCAAGCACATGAAAGGAGAGAGAAAGCCAAAGCATAGAAAGTTGCCAAGATGCCAAGTGCTGAAGAAGCATCTCAAATGACTCTCAAGTCCAAGCAAGACCAAATGGCATATCTGATTCAAGCAACCGTGAGGACTGAGAAGGGCTTGGCCACCCTTACTCAGAATCAGCAGAGCTTGGAGAGGATCATCGAGACTAAGTTCTATGGTCTTGATCTAAAGGTGACAGAGATCCAGTCTACAGTTGAGTAGCTCTAGGAGGAAGCAGAGAAGAGGAGAGGACATGCTACCACAGATGCATTTCAGTGAGTGCCTCGAGGTCAGAGATCTGCTGTAGTGCCAGTTCCAGACCCAAGAGCTACAACATCAGCACCAGCAGCCTCAGCTTTAGTGCCACCTCCAGCAGCCACTCCACCAGCTCCAGCTACTTCATTTGAAACCTTCGTCCTTGGGGTTCTCTCTACACCACCTCCTGAAGACCGAGCCTGAGAGACACATAGCACTATGCATTTAAAACTTTTTGGTAACTTGTTGCCAAAGGGGGAGAAATATGTATAGATCATAGGTTTCGAGAGAGAGTGTTTTGCCTCTTTGGTCTCTCTTGCTTTTGGTTGAACTTTATTGTGCGTTTGCTTTATACTCTTTGTCCGTGTGTGAGATACTTGTTTGATCATGTGATTGATCATATGCTACCTTAATGCTTGCTTGGATGATACGATCTTTTATTCTCTTATATGATCATTCACTTTGCTTGGTGGTGAGTGCATGTTTTCAGTTTATATCATTTTGAGCGCTCCACCAAGATGTATGTGACATGGAAGAGTAACCCATGATCCTAATCGATTGTGCATTTGCATTCAATCGCAAATTTTAAATAATGCACAAATTTAGGGGGAGCTCTTGTTTATCACATACTTCTCAAAGCGACGATGTATTTCAATCTTATTCATTTGTCGAGGCTTTGATCTAAATGTTGTCATCAATTACCAAAAAGGGGGAGATTGAAAGTGCAACTATCCCCGTGTGGTTTTGGTAATTACTAATGACATATATCTCATTGAACTAATGCTACCTCAAGATGATATTTCAGGAAAGTTCAATGATTGGCATGGCATGGACTAGGAATGTGGACCCCTGAAAATGCTAAGGACAAAGGATTGGCTCAAGCTCAAGACTCTACATTTTCCATTTTATTGATCCAAAATCACGTTGAGTCCATAGGAAAGCCAATACTATTAAAAGGGGACGAGGTGCTTCCTAATGGGTTTCTTGCTCAAAGTCCTCAGTGACATGCTCCAAAACACTCAACCACTTTCTCACATCCACATATGTCCCAAACGTAAAGTCAAACTCGACCCCACCAAAAATATTATATCAGACGGCACCGAGTTCATTTGACATAGCCACTGCCACTAAACCCTAATCACTTCGGCCTCACCTAAATGGATCTCGGTCTCACCGAGATGGGATTGCAAACTCTTTGTTTCTCTTTGTAACATTTCGGTCTCACCAAGAGGAGCGATCGGTCCCACGGAGTTTGCAATGCAAACTCTCTGTTTCCTCTTCTTAACATTTCCGTCTCACCGAAACGAGTGAATCGATCCCACTGAGTTTGCCTGACCAACTCTGTGTAAGCTTATTACCAAAATCGGTCCCACCGAGTTTGTGTAATCGGCCTCCCCGAGATTACGTTATGCCCTAACGCTGATGAAATCGTTCCCACCGAGTTGATCATATCGGTCCCACCAAAATACCTAACGGTCACATTATGAACTAAATCGGTCTTACCGAGTTCTCTGAATCGGTCCCACCGAGTTTGGTAAATTGTGTGTAACGGTTAGATGTTGTGTTGATGCTATATATACCCCTCCACCCACTCTTCACTCGTGGAGAGAGCCATTAGAACATACCTACACTTCCATCAGTCATGTTCTGAGAGAGAACCACCTACTCAAGTGTTGAGAACAATATATTCCATTCCTACCATATGAATCTTGTTCTCTAGCCTTCCCCAAGTTGTTTTCCACTCAAATCTTTCTTCCACCATATCCAAATCTATGAGGAGCTATTTGAGTGTCGGGGAGACTATCATTTGAAGCATTTGAGCAAGGAGTTCAACATCAACACACCGTCTATTACCTTTTGGAGAGTAGTGTCTCCTAGATTGGTTAGGTGTCACTTGGGAGCCTCCGACAAGATTGTGGAGTTTAACCAATGAGTTTGTAAGGGCAAGGAGATCGCCTACTTCGTGAAGATCTACCCCGAGAGAGGCAAGTCCTTCATGAGCGATGGCCATGGTGGGATAGGAAAGGTTGCTTCTTCGTGGACCCTTCTTGGGTGGAGCCCTCCATGGACTCGCGCAGCTGTTACCCTTCATGGGTTGAAGTCTCCATCAACTTGGATATACTATAGCACCACCTATCGGAACCAAGACAAAAACATCGGTGTCCACACTTGCGTTCGCTCCCTCCAAACTCCTCCCTTTACCTTCATATGAAATTGTTTTACTCTCCGCTGCTATACTCTTAGAATTGCATGCGTAGGTTGATTGCTTGACTTGTGCTAAGTTGCTAAAATCTGCCGAAAATTAAAATTGGGAAAATGCTAGATTTTTATTTAGTCAAGTAGTCTAATCACCCCCCTATAGACATACTTTTGATCCTACAATGCTCCATCACGGGATCCTCCCTTGCCAGGAGAGGGCCAAGCCTATGTGGGAGTACGAGCCCGAAGACCCGGCCACTGTGCGACATCTCTTCGGCATGACCCCTGACAAGATATGGGGTCAAATATTCCATCCCTAGGAGGAGTGGCCGACCGAGGGCAAGGATATTGGTCTTTATACCACGAATCCTCCGATGGAGGTGAGTGGCATATTTTTCCGAAGAGTGTCCAGATATTAATGTTACATGAGATCTGATCTAACCTTGTTGCATGGATTTTATAGGGATGGCTTTCCAAGGCCAAGAAGATCAGTGGCCCAACGCCACTTCCGGAGGAGCCCCAATCAGAGCAGCTGGAGAAGATGCTGGCAGTGGTGCCTTACAAGATGCCTGCCAAGAAGGGCAAGAAGCAAGAGGTCCCGGAGACCAGGTAATGCCTCCGCCGCAGGATCCGTTCTGGTGCCCGGTCTGGAGAAGTTGCAGACTCATCCGTACCGGACGGGGGCGAGGAGGAGGAGGATGAAGAGGAGAGTGCCTATTCGCAGTCCAAGAGGAGGCCAGCGTCCTAGGACACCGAGGAGGATCAACCTTCCCCGCCCGCGAAGAGATGACACCGGCCTAAGCTGGTCATACCAGACAGCTCGGGCGACGAGAAGTCCGCGGAGTCTGAGGAGGTTCCGAAGAAGGAACCCAGGGCCAAGCCCTCCGCCAGTAGGTAAGGTTTCTGCATATTCAGCTATCATGCTTTGATTAGTTTGTTTTAGTTGAAGGTTAACCCCTCTGCATTGTAGCCCCCCCCCCCATGAGCGCCCCACCGAGCAAACCTCGGAAGGGACGTCTCCACCCGCTGATCTGGCGGACAGTGGGTCTATGGCACACTCCGCGCCTCCTTTTGCTCCCGAAGAGGCGGAGGAGGTGCGGTCCCGAAGATCACCTCCTTCATCGAACACGGACGAAGAGGTAGATGTTGTGATGGCCGAGGGTAACACTTCAGTCACCGAAAACGAGGAGGGAGCATCCCTCCTGGGCGGTGAAGGAAAAGAGTCTGGGCCATCTGGAGCCCCTCCGTCGACCGCTCCCATGCCCTCAAGACCTTCAATGGCACGGGTTCCTCCCAACAGGGAGGGGGCCGGGGCACCAACACCGGCGACGAACACCTCCGCAAGGGCGGCGGTTTGCTAGCCGGACACGCTGGAGGAGTTGGTGAGCAACTCTGTCATTGTGGAGGTACACCGTACCCTTATGCATGTGGTGATACAGAGTGTTCAGTCCATCCAATCCAGACTGTACGACGTTATTCAAGGCCATCTAACAAGCTTTGAGGTAAGTCAAGTAATGATCTTCCTCGTAATGCGGTTATAGTTGTTTAGTTTAAGTAGGCCGCATACATAGCAGCCCCCGAGACTCCACCAGGAACTCGAAGAGACCTGCAGAGGACCAAAATCGATTGGTTTTCTAATAATGTTGATATTTTGAATGCTGATGCAGACATCTTTCATGGTCACGACGGCTAATGTTGTGGTCTTAGAGGAGATGGATTGAAAACTCAAGCTTTCCGATCAAGAACTGGACATTGTCAACAAGCGGCTTGACGAGGCGCAACGTAAGCTTGGTGCAAATTTGTGTACTTGCCGGATAATGACTGACTGGTCAATAAACTGATCTGTTTACTTTGTGATCTTGCAGCTTCCGCCACCGAGGTCGAGGGCTTGAAGGAGGCCCTGAAGAAAGCTAAGGCCGAGGCGACCAAGAAGGGGGCAGCCGTAGAGAAGGCGCTATCCGAGCTTGAGCTGGCCAGGCGTCCTGCAGAGCAGCATGAATCTTGGGTAACCAAGGTCCAAGTGGAGCTCAAGGATGCCGCCGAGAAACTTGAGGCCCTTGAGAAGGGGCGGGCGGAGCAATCCTCTCGTCTGCCCAAGGTAGAGAAAGACCTCCAAGATGCACGAAGTGACGCCCGAGGTGTCCGGGAGGAGCTTCGGCAGCCTTCACAGATAACCAATGGTAAGGAATATCAACTTCAATGTGTATTCGGAGGCAACAGGTTCGCCCGGCTGACGAGGGTCTGGCGTTCCGCAGGCGTCTTCACTGATCTTCTGAGGAATGCGGCAGCCGCGTCGAGGCACTATGCCACCCACGAGGAGGACTCCATGTAGCGGCTTTTTTGGGCATAGTTTCCGGACACCAAGGGCTCTCCCCTCTTCGGCGATCTGCTGAAGCAGCTGATGGAGATGCATCGGATGTCCGAACTGGCCCTGAAGGACCTCTGTGTCAGCCTGTGGCCAGCCGAGCCTATTCCGGATACCTACTTCGGCCTTGTGCAGAAGTTGCGTGAGGCGCCACTCCGGATTGACGCCGTGAAGCGATCGGCGTGTCTTGAGGGGGCGAGGCTTAAATTTTAGAAGACCATGGTGCATATGCCGAAGATCAATCCAATGCAGATGTCCACTTGTCCCCCGCCCAAGGGAAAAGAGCGTCGCTGCCCCGAACATTATTTCACACAGGTGATGGCTGAAGCACCGGCAATAGAGGGCCAGTGTTCGAAATATGTAATGCTTGAATAGTTTTAGCAAGGTTGTGCCATGTGGGGCTCTATGTACGCGCCCGACGGACTTATTTAATATTGTAGTTGTTAAATTTTGACTCTTGTGTGGTCGTGTGTTTAATTCCGAATGCTACCAGTCGTCGGCTTCAGCCCCCAAGTGAATATCATGAAGGGTGTTTGGTTTCCACACTGTTACCCTTAGCCGGAATCTTGGTGCCCGAAGGCGGTAGTGCGGGAATGAAACCAGGCGATCAGACTATTTAGTTTCACTGCTTTCACTTAGCCTTAGGAGCTTGACGGTGGGGACTAGGGACTAGCCTCCGTTTGATGTACTTGGGGGGCGAAGCCTGCCCTTTCCGACGAAATGGTTTGTGTTAATATGAACCCTTTGTTTACACGGTGAAATCGCCAATGATTCTTAGAGTCAAACCTCGTCATCGGATCACGGATCCATTCATTCCTACTATGACGGTCAGTGTTTGGCTTTTTCTTCCTGAGGTACTTGACCGGGAAAACTAGAAGTACAATTGCAGGGGTTCTCCCTTTGCCCTCTTAGCCAAACGTGCGGAACATAAGGGGCAAGCATAGGAGCCGCGCAACCCAACTATTGACCAACGACATAGTTCGAAACGAATGCATATAGCGCAATATCCGAGACACCGAACACTTGGCGGAAAGCGAGGCCGATCTTGAAACTTTTGAGCTGATATATAAATCTAAAATTGTTGATTGTTCGTACTTTAGTGCTTGGTTGTACGAAGAGTGAGTGAGGAATCCGGCAAGAAACAAAAAGGGTTTATGAGATGCGGATGTCCGAACACCATAAAGGGTATTTTTTATTAATTCTCATAAACTTAGGACGTCCAACCTTACAATTCAAACTACAAAGGCAGTACGTATACGGAAAAAGGAAAAGGAGAAATGTTACAGAGTAAAGGTTAACGCGGGGCCTTGATGCGTTAGTTGAAGCCTTCAATGTGCCCTGCTGCACGTCTGCGCCTTTGCTTCTGATAGGTTGGGGAAAGGACCTTCAATGTGACATTTGTGGGCGAGAGCCCTGTCGATGAAGCTTTATGCTTTTTGGGTGTCCGGGATATGTCTCCGGATCATCCGAAGATGAGGTAATGCCGAAGTTCGATTTGGCCAAATCTGTACTTCGGAACATTTTATGTCACAACTTCCCATGGCACTTTGAGTGCAAAGTTGTGCTGACGAGGCACATGGAGGGCGATGAGTGCAGGTGTGCTGTGGGGCGCCTGTCCCTATTTGCGGCAAATGCATGCGGGTTCAAATGATGTGGAACGGGTTCGGGTCCGTTTGCTATTGTCACTGGCCTTTACGGTGGTTCGGTATCCAGACCTGTACGGGCAGGTGTGGTCTTCGGCCGCTAGGGCCGCAGTGTACTCATCGGTTCGAAGTGAGCGCTCCGTGTTGCTATTGATAGTTATGACGCCTAAAGGACCGGTCATCTTCAACTTGAGGTACGTGTAATGCGGAACGGTGTTGAACTTGGCGAATGTTGTGCGACCGATGAGGGCGTGATAGCCACTGCGAAAGGGTGCGATATCGAATATCAGGCCCTCGCTCCGGAAATTGCCCAGAGACCCGAACACTACTTCGAGCGTTACAGTGCTCGTAATACGGGCCTCCACTCCCAGAATGACCCCTTTAAAGGTGGTATTACTGGGTTTGATTCTTGACAGATCAATCCCCATTTTCCTCACTGTATCCTCATATATATGGTTGAGGCTGCTCCCTCCGTCCATTAGGACACTAGTGAGGTGGAATCTGTCGATGATGGGGTCTAGCGCTAAGGCTGCAGACCCTCCATGGCATATACTGGTGGGATGATCCCTGCGATCGAATGTGCTCGGGCAAGCTGGCCATGGGTTGTATTTTGCTGCCACTGGCTCAATGGAGTATACGTCGCGTAGCGCTCGCTTCCTTTCCTTCTTCGGCATATGAGTTGAGTAAATCATGTTTACTGTCTTGACCTCGGAGGGGAAGGGTTTCTGGCCCCCACTATACGGCATGCGGGGCTCGTCATCGTCCTCGCTTCGTGGGCTTTTTCGCGGGTCTTTGGCTTTGAGTTTGCCGGCATGTTTGATCACCCAACAATTTCGATTGGAGTGATTGGCGGGCTTCTCTATTGTGCCATGGATCTAGCCCGGCCTATCTATAATTGTGTCTAGTCGAGATGGGCCGTCGCCGTTGCCTTTAGGGGCTTTCTTTCGTTGTCTAGACTTCTGGTTTCGAAATCCGGCATTCACTGACGTATCATCACCATCACCATCATTGTGGCGATGTTTATTCTTGCTTCGTCGGGGTTTTCCGTTTCCGTCCCGGACTTCAGAGGTACCTGGTGTGTCAGGGTTTGTGCATTTGCGGACCAGCCAACAATCTTCGCCTGCGCAAAAGCGGGTCATAAGGCAAGTAAGGGCTGCCATAGTTCTTGGTTTGTCCTGGCCAAGTCGTCGCACAAGCAATTCATCCTTGACACTGTGCTTAAAGGAAGCCAAGCCTTCGATGTCTAGATAGTCAATGATCTGATTTTTCTTGGTCAGGAATTGATTCCAGAACTGTCGGGCAGATTCTCCTGGTTGTTGCATGTGATACGATTTAGGTCATCAGCATCTAGAGGTCGGACATAGGTGCCCTGAAAGTTTGCTCGAAAATCATGCTCAAGCTCTTCCCAAAAACCTATAGAGTCTTCGGGTAACCAGTGTCTAGTTGGGCCTTTGAGTTTAAGCGGCAGATATTTGATGGCATCGAGGTCGTCTCCTTGCGCCATGTGGATGTGGAGGGGGAAGTCCTCTATCCATACGGCCAGATCCGTTGGGTGTCAAAACCGACGGAGCTCGGGGTAGGGGGTCCCGAATTGTAGATCTAGGATCGAAGGTAACATGAGATAGGGACACGGTATTTACCTACGTTCAGGCCCTCCCGAAGAGGTAAAACCCTACGTCCTACTTGATTGTATGTCGTGGTTTACAGAGTAGATCTACCTTGAGATCAGTATGAGCTAACCCTAGGCTATAGGGGGATGTCGATTTATCTGCCTCTAATGACTACACCCTTCGGTTTATATATACACCGATAGGGTAAGGGTTACCAAAGATAGATTGCAGTAAGGAATAAAGAAGATCTTGCGCCTTCTTGACTTGGAGGGCACACCAGGCTTCATAGAACTCCTGTCGTACTACGGCTCCACCAGTCCGGCCCTTGTACAATGGGTCGCCCCGAGGACCCCTTAGTTCATGACTCCCTTAGGCGGAGTGCCAGAAAAGGGCTCCAGATTGGATCTCGTGGCTCTAGAACTTGCGGCATCTAGAACAGAATTTCGTTGAACCCTCTAGGGTTTCTGGAGTATTGGGGTATTTATAGAGCGAAGAGGCAGTGCGGGAGGCCACCGAGGTGGGCAGAACCCATCTGGGCATGCCAGGGGGCCCAGGCGCCCCCTAGTGGGTTGTGCTCCCCTTGGAGCCCCCCTCAGGTAGTTCTTTGGCCCATCCTGTGTCTTCTGGTCCAGAAAAATTTGCCAAGAAGTTTCGCTGCATTTGGACTCCGTTTGGTATTGATTTTCCGCGATGTATAAAACAAGCAAAAAAGCAACTAGCAGTAGGCACTATGTCAATAGGTTAGTCCTCAAAAATGATATAAAGTTGCTATAAAATGATTGTAAAACATCCAAGAATGATAATATAATGGCATGGAATAGTAAAAATAATAATAGATATGTTGGAGATGTATCAGCATCACCAAGCTTAATTCCTGCTCGTCTTCGAGTAGATAATGATAAAAATAGAATTTTTGATGTGGAATGCTGCCTAACATGTTCATCACATATTTTTATTTTGTAGCATGGACATTTGGAATTTTATATGGTTGAATGTAATAGTCTAGTTTTGACATGAAGACTTTAATACTCAAGTATATCAACAAGCAACCATGTCTTTCAAAATATCAATACTAAAGCAAGTTATCCCTAGCCCATCATGCTCAATCATTGATCCATTCATGAAACACACTCGCATATTAGCTACATTCAATGCTCAAGTACGATCGTAGTGCCCCTTAGTTGGTGCTTTATAAGAGAAGATGGAGACTCAAATAAAAATAAAAATTGCATAAACTAAACAGAAAGGCCCTTCGTAGAGGGAAGTATGGATTTGTAGAGGTGCCAGAGCTCAAAGCTTAAATTGAGATTTTTTTTGAGAGGCATACTTTTCCCATCAATCAAAACGACTAAGAGTTCCCAGTACTTTCCCTGCTAGATACATCATAGGCGGTTCCCAAACAGAAAATAAAGTTTATTCCTTTTCCACCATTCTTTCACAATCCATGGCTAACCGTATCAACGAGTGCCCTCCATACCAACACTTTCCAAGGAATTTATTATTTGAGAACATAAAGAAAAATTGTTTTTCATTTCGGGACTGGGCATCCCTATTACCGCCGCACTCTCGTGCAATCCCGGTAAATCCAAAACTCACCAGAAAATCTTGAAAGTTGGCATGGTGTCATGACATGGCACATATATGTCATGATAAAAAATTGTCCGATTTGGGCCAAGCTATAATACCAACCTAAGCCTCTTGCAAGAACCCTCGTGGTTTTGATAGGGAAACGTGTCCCCCTTGTGGGCGAAACAATAATCGCTCCCTCTTCTCGCCTTGTATTTTCTTCTAAAGGATGGAACAGCGGGAGACTCGTGCTGAACTTTGAAATTATCCTGGGTTCATTTGGCCATTTCTATACATTAATTGAGTTTTCTAGGCATTTAATGTCCACAATTCAAACTTGAACTACAAATACATGCTCAGTGCACAGACTGGCTAGAAAAATCATACATGTGACCTTGGGTGGATGTCTAGGTCCCATGCAAGGAATGAGAATGAATTTAACCGTCTCGTCGTCCTGGCTCGACCTCAAACATTGGTAATCTCGGTTTTTAAATCCCATTAAATCCAAAACTCACCAGAAAATCAAAAAACTTCGCATGGTGTCACGACATGGCACATATATGTCTTGGTAAAAAAATTGTCCAATTTGGGCCAAGCTTTATTACAAGCCTCTTACAAACCGGACCTTCTCGCAACCCTCGTTGTTCCGGTAGGGAAACGTGCCCCTCCCCATGGGTGAAACGATAATCACTGCCTCTTCTTGACTTGTATTTTGTTTTCTATAGGCAACATAGAATAACATGAGTTTTGTGCTGATATTTCAAATTATCCAGGGTTCGTTTGGCCATTTCATATATTAATTGAGTTTTCTATGCATTTAATGTCCATAATTCAAATTTGAACTACAAGCACATGCTCAAGTGCACCAAAATGGGTTTAAAATCAGACATGTGTACTTGGGTGCATGTTTACATCTCAATGTAGGAATGGGAAAGAATTACAAACGTCTCCTCGACCTCTTTGTACCGAGTGTGTTCCTACAACCATTAAGTGCGGCCATGCATCCCTCTTTTTTATTGGAGTACTACCTCGGTCCTCGTTAATTGGTCCTCTGTGTCTTTTGTGCCAAAATTTAACCATAGTCGATGCGTGTGTGCATCTGTTTGTTTATACATGACAAGTGCGAGAAGTCCGTCGTGCCGGCTCGACGGGACGCGTGCGAGCAGTCTATTGTGCAGCCTCGACAGGACGCGTGCGACCTGTCCACCGTGCAGGCTAGACGGGACATGTGCTGGAAGTCCACCGCGCATGCTCACCGGGAAGCGAGCTCTTTGAACTCGCCATCCACCAGCCGCCCGCCTCTCTCACAACTTCTCCATTAATTGCGGCTGAGCCGCTGTTTCACATGCGGTTAATGAAAGCACCTGGACAGAGGGTGTTTGCTTGTGATATCATGGCCCAACTCAACAATAGTATTTGCTTTGTTTATGTTTTGAACTCGTATTCCGGATAATTTAAAATGCCACATGTGGCAACGGGAAATACAATGACAAATTAAAATGGCAACAGATAATACGACGACAAATTTACAATGACGTGCATAATATTTGTCTTACATCTTCTGGATAATTTTAAGTGCCATATGCGGCAATGCCCGGAAGACACGGGGGCAAGAGAAGAACAAAATCACAGACAACGATATGGGTCGCTACCGTCTCTAGTCCTCCCTGGATCACCGGGCGACAAGACCCTCCAGCTCCTTATTCAATTCCTCACGGCTTTGCTTGACAGCAGGCACGTATTCCTCCACCTCCAGCTTGCACTCTATTGGGATCTTATTTAAGTCACCCATAAGTTCCTCCACGATCGCTTCCAGTGTCTAACCCGAGGCAGTGCTCTGCTCATGCAGCTTCTTCCAGCCGGCAAACTCCTCCTCCTTCTCGGCGAGTGCCTTGACGAGCTTTGCATTGTCACCCATGAGTTGCTCGACGAGGCTGGTCACCGTCTCAACCGAGACATCGCTAATTTCGAGCAGCTTCATCAAGCCTTCAACCAGCTCCTGCTACTTAATTAGGCCAGCGAGAATGTCGTCATCACTAGCCAAGGACTTCAGCACTGCCAGCTCATCACGATTGCCGATGTGGCGAGTGCGCTTGTGAGAGCCCTCGTGTGCTGGTGAGAGCTCGTTCCAGGGCTCTGCGGCGTGCCAGGGCATCGGTGTTGTGGCTTCCACATAGTGGTGGGACCTCTCTAGTGCTTCCGCGGTGTTGGTCTTTGATCCCTGGTTATATGTTGACCCGATGAAACTCCTCCTACCGGTCATGGCGGAACGACTTGAAAGGAAGGACCTTTCTTTGTTGATAAGGAGAGGAATGTGTAGTAATTTATGAGTGGGTAGTTTTTATAGTCCAGTGCTAAGTGGGAACACGTTTAGGTTTGATTGGTGTGTACAGATATGCAATTACATGTTGCATGGTAATCTGGAATGTGATGGGAAACAAGCTAAAAATGTATTGATTGTTTTGGGCTCGAAGCCCGAAACGGTTCCGGAATGGCGTACGTCGGCCCTCGTTCTCCTCGCCGAACACAGATGGAGTACGAAATTGCAATATGCAGGTGTGGTTGCTCACCATTGAGGCGGTACGGCGTGCTCTCCCTGCGCGTGATCTGCTTGTCGTTGTGGCAAATTTACAATGGCAACGGTAATAATTGTCTAACATATTCTGCATAATTTAAGATGCCAGATGTGGGTAGAGGCAGGAAGCATTGGTGTGGATTGCGGGAGACGTCTATAAGGCCATTAATTTCTGCACCGGGCATCTGTGTTGGTAGGTACGACCTAGTATATGCATCCGCCGGCTTGTGGACGACTATTCATTGGTTACTGCTATACACATGTTAACATAAGGAAATGTATGTGTCACTTACTAATAATCGCACACGAGTACTCGCACACGCATTATGTGCAATAGTCCTAGCCATTGCAAGCACCTAGTTTGCAGTTTTCAAAGTTTTTTCTACACACAGAATCGTACACGAATTAACTCCAGTAAGCGTCTATGTTATATATTCTCATCGTAAATAGTTCTCCCGAGAGGGCTGTTTGCCGTGTATCACACACATCTTATTTACGCGCACAACTGCAGGTCAGATACCCTTCGACGAAACTCTGTGAGATGCATTAATCAGAAATGGTGATGTAATAAAACAGTCAAAAAAGATACAAAACCTTTGTGATGGCGGTCACATCAAACACGGTTTAGATTAGAGTTGCGTGTGCGATGCGTGGCAAATTGTTAATCCAGAAGAACTTTTTGCGATCAAGAAAAAAATAGAAGTGGGCAGCCAGATGAGGGTGTGTGCGATATACGACATATAGTTCAGTAGGATGAACTGTGTGTGATTAGGCAACACAATAGAAACGGTCAGCCAGATCAAGGTGTGTGCGATGGAGGGCATAGAGTTCACTCGGATGAACCGTTTGCGATGAGCCAAGACAACTGTCACATCCCTAGTTAGCACTTGCATTAGGACTAGCTAGAGTGTGCATCATGTTTACTTATCAAAGAAACTTGAAATGGGAATGACAGAAACCCCAGCACCCCTCTTCTAACAACTAGGGTTTGATAAAATCTTTTCCAATGTACCCAAAATGCCCTTCAAAAATGTTCATCATTTCTGCCTTGGTCCTAAACCTCTGCCAAAAATGGTGCATAGTTTTCTAGGACATCTAAGGACTCTGGATTAAATCATATGGTATTTGTATATGGGCATTTAAATGCTATAAAATATTTTAAATGCTCAAATAATCATAAACTATAATGTTCCATACTATTCATACTATATACAGTGGGCATGACTAGTTTTATGAGTTATAAAAATGTTCTGACATTTTTAATAATTAAACAAAGTTGCAAAAGAAATGAAACAGAAAAGAAATAGGAAAAAAAGAAAGAGAGAGAGAACTTACCTTGAGCCCAGCACTGTTGCAGGCCGGCCCAGCCCACCCAGCGCCGCTCCTGTCGCCTTCCTCCTCGCGCCAGTAGGCAGCACGCGTGGCCACCGCGCGCCGGCACGCGCCCGGCCACCTCCAGCCTACTTGCCTGCATCCCCGACGGCCTAGACGTCTCCATGCGTCGCCACGCAGCTGCCCCGACCCCTCTCTCACTCCCCCTCGTCCTCATCTCTCTCCCTTGGCTCTCTCCCTCTCACCACCAAGGCCGCCCGTCGCCGTCGCTCGCCGTGGCCGCACCTAGAGCCTCCCCCTCGTCCCGTGACCGTGTCCAGGACGATCGCCGCGACGCCCTCTTCCTCCTCGCCGAGCCACGGATCGCCGGAAGCCCTGCATCGCCTTCACGCCGTCGTCCCCCTCCTCGGATCGCCGGAGCTCCTCGCCGTCGATTAAGAAGCTGCAGAGCGTCCCCGACCTCTCCTTCGAGCTTGTTAGCTCCGCTGTGAGCCCCTACACCGAATCCCTCCCTCCTCCGCTCCGTTTGCACCGCGTAGCTGCTGCTCCGCTGATCACCGAAATCCGTCGCCGCCGTGCTTGCCGCCGGTGATGCTCCGGTGACCATTTGGTCTCGGACACACGCCCATCTTGCTTGCCGCAGCACGTAGATGGAGTAGGTGCCACGCACGCATCGCCTAGGCCACCGTAGCCACGTTTCCACACACGCCTGAATGCCGGCCGCCGCTGCCGAGCTCGTCGTCGTCGCCTCCGGCCACAACAGGCCCGGCGGCTACCACCTCTCGACGCGCGGCAGCAAGGGCTCTCCAACGCGCCCAACCGCGGCTTGAACCGTGCCCTGTAGGCGATTTCCGAAGCTCGCCGTCGTGTTTGGCCTCGCCGGCGTCACATCGCCGGCGAGTTTGACTCGTTTGACCGGGGGGTTGCCCACCCCTGGGTCACTGACGTGTGGGCCACCCCTCCCCTAATTAGCTAGTTTAATTAAGTAAATGTTAATTAAATCAGTTAGTTAGGTTAGTCACTGACTGTGGGCCCAGACCCCACTGACAGTTAATTAGTTCCTAGCTTAACACTAATTAACTTTGCTAATTAGCTATGACACTGACATGCCGGGCCCACATGTCATGTTTGACCAGGACCAGCTCCTGTTGACCTGCTGACGTCAGCATGAGGTCATGCTGACGCAGTAAAGTGTTTCTGGAATTTAAAATAAATCCTAAATGATTTATGAATTTCAGAAAATACTCAAAACTTCTAAAAATCATATAAAATCAACCGTAGCTCAGATGGAAATAATTTATATATGAAAAATGATCAGAAAAATCCAATCTTTCCAATGACACTGGTTTCATGCATGTTTGAGAAAGGTAACCTTGCTGCATACATTAAAACATGATAATGCACTTAATTAAATAATAGTTTGAATTCCAATTTGAATCTTTGATTCAAATAGGCTCAAACCCTTCTGGTTATAGTTGCATTAGCCAAAACACATGCATCTTGCCATGTCATGAGCATGCATCATATTGTTGCATTTGTTTGTCTATTGATTGTATCGCCGATATTCTCCGTGTTAGGTCCTGCTCCCGAGGATACTTGTGCGTATCCAGCTGAAGAGCAGTACCCGACAACCACTCTGTCAGGCAAGCAATCATTGATCATTCCGATACAAACCCAATCTTCTCGCTCCTGCACTCTTTTACTGCATTAAGGCAACAGCGTGTGAACTGCTACTTGCTGCGGTAGTTGAACCCTATTCCCTTGCATGACTGTCATTGCCACAGTAAATAGTTGAAACCCACTAGCATGTGTAGGAGTTGATTGAGCCATGTGATGTGTGATCCACCATGCTATTTGTTTATGTTGCCTGCTATGCTTAGAGTTGTGTCAGGTCTGGTTCATCTGGGTGATGGATCAGAGTGAAATGATCACACCGATAAAGAGAAGGAAGTGTGGAATATGCTTGGTAAAGGTATCGATGAAAGGCCATGTAGGAGTACATGGTGGGTTGTTTCATTGGAATCGTCCATAGGACCCGAGATCTGTATGTGTGGTTCAAGTTTCAGCTACTACCACACATTGGGATCCTTAATTGACCCTCTCGGCTTATTAATTACCCTTGATCTCTGTCCAGGAGTTGCAACTAGTTTCTGGTGTTTATAGATTGCTGGAGGTCATGCACAACGCTGACCCTCGGGGTGGGTTGTGATGCGACAGGTACGTGGAACGGTGTACCAGTTGCCCGTTTGGTGACTCAGGAACCCTGTACACATCGTTTGGGGCCGTGAGCGACACCCCGGTCGGATCTCCCCACGGATGGAACCCAAATAGGCGATAAACCTGGACGAGAGACTTGTGTAGTTAGTCAGGTCGTGGCCGACACCCTCGCTGGGCTTCCGCTTGAAGGTTGCCGAGTACATGTCGAGTAAACGGCGGTAAGTGGTGGAAGCGTGTGTGAAGAGGTACACCCCTGCAGGGATATCAATCTATTCGAATAGCCGTTGTTCGTGGTACGAACTACTTGGTTACTCTTACAGTTCATAGACAAGTTGATGGATACTACTAAAAGCCTCAAGATAAGTGTGAGTGCCATGGATGGCCCTTCCGTTGGATGACGGAAGAGGATCCTCGGTAGCGTATTGTTGTGGTGAGTAGAGGACTCGTGTTCGTAATAACATCTTGCAATCCGTTGAGAGTTGTAGTATAGGTTAGCCAAGGGTCAAAGCTGGCTTTCTGCTATGAACTCCACTACCCCTTTGATAATGTTGCATGTATGATAGGTTCTGTGGTAAGACTTACTGAGTACCTTTGTACTCATGTTTTCTTAATAACTGTTGCAGAGGAGAACCCTGCCCCTGCTGATGGGTTCTACATAGACGTTGACGTCGACGAGTAGCTTGGCACCCAGACGGAGATCTGGAGCTTGTGAAGGGCCTTGTAGATAGCCAGGCTACACCAAGCCTATTTTATTTCCTAAGTTGTCTGTACTCAGACATGTAGCTTCCGCTTGTGCTTGTATGACTGTATGACTTGAGTGTTGGGTCATGTGACCCCTATCTGTATGGATATGTTATGTATGGCTCTTGGAGCCTCTTAAATAAAGTACTTTGAGTCATAGAGTTCTGTTGTGATGCAATGTTGTATTTGCACATATTGAGCATATTGTGTGTATGATTGAAATGCTTGGCATGTGTGGGATCCGACACCTAGTTGTTTTCCTTTGGTAGCCTATCTTACAGGGAAATGCCTCCTAGTGTTTCCAATGAGCCTTGGTAGCTTGCTACTGCTCGGAGCACGTAGGCTGGCCGGCATGTGTCCTTCTTCGTTCCTGTGTCTGTCCCTTAGGGGAAATGTCACACGTTGTTCCTTTAAGTCCATGTAGCTTGCTACGACTTGGGTTCGTACGTTGATGATCGACACGTTCGTTGCTGGGTCATGGATGCCTGTCTCTGTAATTTAGTGCCACTTTTGGTTTATAACTAGCCATGTCGGCCCGGGTTCTCTGTCATATGGATGCTAGCGACACTGTCATATACGTGTGCCAACATGCGCAAACGGTCCCGGGCCAGGTAAGGTGGCACCCGTGGGGTTACCGTGCGTGAGGCCGCAAAGTGATATGACGTGTTACAGCTAGATCGGTGTGACTTAGGATCGGGGTCCTGACAACAACAGAAATAGTTCAACTGAACAAGATGTGTGTGATACGCGGCAAACATGTCTGTAATGAGAAATGTGTGCGAACACCAATAATAACACAGACGATTGCTGCTAATAAGCCGTGTTATTTGCTCTGTCTATAGAAGAATAACATATATATATATATATATATATATATATATATATATATATATATATATATATATATATATATATGGAATAAATTACATAAGTGACTATACAGATCATTCGCACACACCTCAATAAACAATTGCATGCATTCTAAACTAGGAGAAGTGATCGTCTAGTCATCTACTTCTTGTGACGCTCCCGCCACTTCTCTATGGCTCGACCCCTCGTCTGGGGCAGGAAGAAGACACTTCCTCATGTCAACAGTCTGCATGTACATCTTGTAGCTTGTGTACACATCCTTGGCCGCGTACTTGACGTGTTGTTCATCCGGTCTCTGATGCCAGACACTGTGCCAGGTGTTCTTATCCTTCTTGCTCTCATCCTTCATGTTCATGTAGCAGGGGTCGATGATGTCCGAGGCGAGGTCAACCAGGGAGATTTTTTCGTTGTTGTCGTTGCCCCAGACCTTGTAGTGGTCCTGGATGTTGACAAGATTCTGGCATTTCAAGCCTGAAACCTTGAGCGCTTTTAGATCGTTGGTGGTGTCCACCGTAGCAAAATTGTAGTCGGAGCTATCGATAAACCTGGAGAAACACTCGCAAGGCCTTGTGGCCTGGTGGTAGTGGTAGGCAAGGACGTCATGTCGCACGCACAGCTGGGTGACGACAACCTTCTGATCGTGCCCGACACGACCACTGGTGAACTCGAGGTAGAAGTCGACCACTTGGTACTTGTCCTCGGCAAGCAACTGCTCCATATTTTGGATGGAGCTTTCCACCGAGACCGGCTCGTTCGTGTACACCATCGAGAGGGACTTCCCCTTTGTGTGCGTGTCCACTATGTGATGCGTGGTGAACTGCCCCCGTTGTCATCGTCGGCCGCTGGGAGCACCATTGGAGCCACGGGGAGCGCTATTGGAACCGGTGGACGTCCTCTCTATATGTGTCATCATGGGTGTGCTTATTGTGTCATGTGGCACAAGAGATGAAGGTAAATGGCCGCAGGAATAAATGGGGGCCGGGCGGCCTGGATTCTCGGCGCGTTCGCATGGCAGTTTTTGCAGCTGGTAACTGCATCGTGACGCTGTGCTCGGCACAACCGCACGCATAATGGAAGCACAAACGTACGTGATCGTGTGCCGGCCCCAAACACTGGCAGTGTGCGTGGAGGGACAAGGGCAGAACGCCTGGAGGGACGCGAGAGCAGAGCGTGCACGGCGGGACGCGAGTAGAGCGTGCCGCGGACGCCTCAACCGCGAGAAACCACACACATAGAGCAGTTGAACATGCAGAGAATGGTCGTCTACAAGCCGGCCGGCAGTTGCGTCGCTGCGTAGATACCGACCGTATGCTTGATACATCTCCAAAGTATCTATAATTTTTTTATTATTTCATGTTATTATATTATCTACTCCCTCCGTCCGGTGAAGAGTGAACATCTAGAGATTTTAGGACAAATTATGGAGTGAAGTAAAAAATGCATTGGAAAAGTGCAACTCATCATCTCTCCCCTCTTTAATTAACCAACCCCCAATGAGCTAAGTGCATGTAGAAATTAAGAAGACCATGTGTAGCTTGTTATTGGTTTTGATTACCGTGTGATGAGAGAGAAGTATTTTTTTCTACTTTAAAGTGCATTGGAAAGATAGAAGTACACTCTTTTGTGGACAAATTTTAAAGCCAAACGTTCACTCTTTACCGGACGGAGGAAGTATCTTGGATCTTTTAGATGCATTTATATGCTATGTTATATAATTTTTGGGACTAACCTATTAACCCAGAGCCCAGTGCCAGTTTCTGTTTTCCCCTTCTTTTTGAGTTTCGCAGAAAAAGAATATCAAACGGAACGAAAATTTACGGTGATGTTTTTTGGACCAAAAGAAGCCCACGGAGCGCCGGAGGTGGACCAGAAGAGCCACGAGGCCACCACAAGGTTGGGGGGCGCGCCCCCTACCTTGTGGCTGCCTTGTGGGTCCCCTTGACTTGACCCCGACGCGAAAAATTCCTATAAATAGTGAAACCTCCGAAATCAAACCTAGATCGGGAGTTCCACCGCCGAAAGTCTCTGTTGCCATGAAAAACCAATCGGGAGCCCGTTCCGGCACACTGCCGGAGGGGGAAACCATCACCGGTGGCCATCTTTATCATCATGGCGCTCTCCATGACATGGAGGGCGTAGTTTACCCTCGGGGTTGAGGGTATGTACCAGTAGCTATGTGTTTGATCTCTCTCTCTCTCTCTCTCTCTCTCTCTCTCTCTCTCTCATGTTCTTGATATGGCACGATCTTGATGTACCGTGAGCTTTTCTATTATAGTTGAATCATATGGTGTTTCTCCCCCTCTACCTCTTGTAATGGATTGAGTTTTCCCTTTGAACTTATCTTGTCGGATTGAGTCTTTAAGGATTTGAGAACACTTGATGTATGTCTTGCATGTGCTTATATGTGGTGACAATGGGATATTCACTTGATCTACTTGATGTATGTCTTGGTGATCAACTTGCGGGTGAAGTGACCTCGTGAACTTATGCATAGGGGTTGGCACATGTTTTCGTCTTGACTCTCCAGTAGAAATTTTGGGGAACTCTTTGAAGTTCTTTGTGTTGGTTTTGAATAGATGAATCTTAGAATGTGTGATGCATGTCGTATAATCAAACCCGCGGATACTTGTGGTGACATTGGAGTATCTACGTGACATTAGGGTTTTCGTTGATGTGTGTCTTAAGGTGTTATTTTCGTACGAACTCTAGGGCTGTTTGTGACACGTATAGGAATAGCCCAATAGATCGATCAGAAAGAATAACTTTGAGGTGTTTTCCTACCCTACAATAATCTCTTCGTTTGTTCTCCGCTATTAGTGACTTTGGAGTGACTCTTTGTTGCATGTTGAGGGATTTTTATATGATCCAATTAAGTTATCATTGTTGAGAGAACTTGCACTAGTGAATGTATGAACCCTAGGCCTTGTTTCTAAGCATCGTCCTACTTCTCGAGCTTGCGTTGTTTTCCCTCGAAGAGGAAAGGATGATGCAGCACAGTAGCGTAAGTATTTACCTTAGTTTTTGAGAACCAAGGTATCAATCCAGTAGGAGACCACGCGCGAGTCCCTCGCACATGCACAAACAAATAAGAACTTTGCAGCCAACGCGATAAGGGGTTGTCAATCCCTTTATGGTCACTTATGAAAGTGAGATCTGATAGAGATGATAGTTTGATATTTTTGGTATTTTTGGATATAAGAACAGAAAGTAAAAGCGGAAAAGTAAAGTAGATTGTAGATTGATATGTTGAGAATAGACCCGGGGGCTATAGTGTTCTCTAGTGGCTTCTCTCATGATAGCGATATTCTATGGCGGGTAAACAAATTACTGTCCAGCAATTGATAGAAACATGAATAATTATGAGACTATCTAGGCAAGATCATTATATATAGGCATCACGTCCGAGAGAAGTAGACCGAAATGATTGTGCATCAACTACTATTATTCCACACATCGACCGCTATCCAGCATGCATCTAGTGTATTAAGCTCATAAGAACAGAGTAACGCCTTAAGCAAGATGACATGGTGTCGAGGGATAAACTCAAACATAGTGATATAAACCCCATATTTTTATCCTCGATGGCAACAATACAATATGTGCCTTGCTGCCCCTAGTGTCACTAGGAAAGGACACCGCAAGATTGAACCCAAAGCCAAGCACTTCTCCCATTGCAAGAACTATAGATCTAGTAGGCCAAACCAAACCAATAATTCGAAGAGACTTGCAAGGATATTATAATCACACATAAAGAGGTCAGAAAAGAACCAAATATTTCTCATAGATAATCTTGATCATAAACCCACAATTCATCGGATCTCGACAAACACATCGCAAAAAGAGATTACATCGAATAGATCTCCTTGAAGACCGAGGAGAACTTGGTATTCAGATCGAAAGAGAGAGAAGAAGCCATCTAGATACTAGCTATGGAACCGAAGGTCTATGGTAAACTACTCACAACTCATGGTGAGGCGATGATGATGATGTAGAAGCACTCCGTGGTAGGTAGATCCCCCCCTCTGGTGGAGCTCCGAAACAGGCCCCAACATGGGATCTCACGGGAACAAAAGGTTGCGGCGGTGGAACTAGGGTTTTCTCTGTTATTCTGATAGTTTCGGGGTACGTAGGTATATATAGGAGGAAGGAGGGCATCGGGGGCCAGACGGGGTGCCCACGAGGCAGGGGGCGCGCCCTGTAGGGGGGGGGGGGCGCCCCCCACCCTCGTGAATGCCACCTCAGCCCTATTCTATGGTTCTCAAGTCTCCTATGCGTATTTTTCTCCAAAAATATCTCTCCCGAAGGTTTCATTCCGTTTGGACTCCGTTTGATAATTCTTTTCTGTAAAACCCTAAAACTGGCAAAAAACAACAATGTGGACCGGGCCTTAGGGTTAGTAGGTTAGTCCCAAAAATAATATAAAAGTGTATAACAAAGCCCATTAAACATCCAAAACATCATAAATAATAGCATGGAACAATAAAAAATTATAGATACGTTGGAGACGTATCAAGCATCCCCAAGCTTAATTCCTGCTCGTCCTCGAGTAGGTAATTTATAAAAACAGAATTTTTTATGTGGAATGCTAACCAACATAGTTTTTCAATGTAATTCTCTTAATTGTGTCATGAATGTTCAGATCTGAAAGATTCAAGACAAAAGTCTATATTGACATAAGAAATAATAATACTTCAAGCATACTAGCCAAGCAATGATGTCTTCTCAAAATACTATGGCTAAAGAAAGTTATCCCTACAAAATCATATAGTCTGGCTATGCTCCCTCTTCATCACACAAAATATTCATATCATGCACAACCCCGATTTCAGCCAAGCACTTGTTTTCATACTCTATTCTTTCAAACTTCTCAACTTTCACGCAGTACATGAGCGTGAGCCATGGACATAGCACTATGTGGAAAAGAGAGGTGGTTGTGGAGAAGACAAAAAGGAGGGAGATAGTCTCACATCAACTAGGCGTATCAACGGGCTTATGGAGATGCCCATAAATAGATATTAATGTGAGTGAGTAGGGATTGCCATGCAACGGATGCACTAGAGCTAAAAATGCATGAAATCTCAACAAAAGAAGCAAGTGGGTGTGCATCCAACTTTCTTGCTCACGAAGACCTAGGGCATTTGAGGAAGCCCATCGTTGGAATATACAGGCCAAGTTGTATAACGAAAATTCCCACTAGAATATGAAAGTGACTAAACATGAGACTCTCTATCATGAAGAACTTGGTGCTACTTTGAAGCACAAGTGTGGAGAAAGATAGTAGCTATTGTCCCTTTTTCTTTTTTTGGGCCTTTTTTTCTTTGGCCTTTCCCTTTTTTGGAGGGGCTTTATTTATTTAGCCTTTCCTCACATGGGACAATGCTCTAATAATGATGATCATCACACTTTCATTGAATTACAACTTGATATTACAACTCGATACTAGAACAACTATGACTCTATATGAATGCCTCCGACGGTGTACCAGGATGTACAATGAATCAAGAGTGACATGTATGAAACATTATGCATGGTGGCTTTGCCACAAATACGATGTCAACTACATGATCATGCATGGCAATATGACAATATGATGCGTGTCATATGAACGGAACGGTGGAAAGTTGCATGGAAATATATCTCGGAATGGCTATGGAAATGCCATGATAGGTAGGTATGGTGGCTGTTTTGAGGAATATATATGGTGGCTGTTTTGAGGAAGGATATATGGTGGGTGTATGGTACCGGCGAAAGTTGCGCGGTACAAGAGAGGCTAGCAATGGTGGAAGGGTGAGAGTGCGTATAATCCATGGACTCAACATTAGTCATAAGAACTCATATACTTATTGCAAAAATTAACGAGTCATCAAAACAAAGCAATCAAAGCATGCTCCTAGGGGGGAGGTTGGTAGGAGTTAACCATCGCGCGCACCCGACCTCCACACAAAGGTTGACACTTTACAAATACCTCATGCTCTAACTTCGTCACATAGCGGTTCACCATACGTGCATGCTACGGGAATCACTAACCTTAACACAAGCATTTCTCAATTTCATAATAACTCCACTAGCATGACTCTAATATCACTATCCTCATATATCAAAACAATTATCAAGCATCCAACTTCTCATCATATTCAATGCACTTAGTGTGAAAGTTTTTACTACATTGATATTGGATGTCTATCATGTGAAGACTAGTTTTATAGCCTAAGCACATTACCATGCTGTTTTTATAGAATCTCAAAAGGATATAAGTGAATCATGAGAGATCAACAATTTCTACAAAATATTATCACCACCGTGCTCTAAAAGGTATAAGTGAAGCACTAGAGCAAAAACTATTCAACTCAAAAGATATAAGTGAAGCACATAGAGTGTTCTATCAATTCCTAGGCCATATTTAACTCTCTCAAATAGGTGTGTCCAGCAAGGATAAATGTGGCAAACTAACAAGCAAAGACTCAAATGATATACGATGCTCCAAGTAAAACACATATCATGTGGTGAATAAAATATAGCTCCGAGTATAGTTACCGATGGATGAAGACGAAAGAGGGGATGCCTTCCCGGGGCATCCCCAACCTTAGGCTTTTGGCTGTCCTTGAATTTTACCTTGAGGTGCCTTGGGCATCCCCAAGCTTAGGCTCTTGCCACTCTTCGGTCCATAGTCCATCAAAGCAATACTCAAAACTTGAAAACTTCACAACACAAAACTTAGACAAAAATCTCGTTTGCTCCGTTAGTATAAGAAAGCAAACCACTACTCAAAGGTACCGCAATGAATTCATTCTTTGTTTATATTGGTGTTAAACCTACTGTATTCCAACTTCTCTATGGTTCATACTTCCCAATAGTACTCATAGATGCATTGAAATAAGCAAACAACACACGAAAAACAGAATCTGTCAAAAACAGAACATTCTGTAATAATCTGCAGGTTTCGCATACTTCTATAACTCCAAAAAAATCAAACTAATTTGTAAACGTGAGGAATTTGTCTATTAATCATCTGCAAAAAGAATCAACTAAATAGCATGCTCCAGTAAAATCCGATGACCATTCTAGCGAGCACTAACGATTCTGTTTTTCACAGCAAGATCATATAAACTTCACACAAGTCTTCCCAAAGGTTCTACTTGGCACAAACACTAATTAAAACACAAAACCACGTCTAAACATAAGCTAGATGCAATATTTACTCCTAAACAGAAGCAAAAACAAAAAATAATATAAAATTGGGTTGCCTCCCAACAAGCGCTATCGTTTTACGCCCCTAGCTAGGCACGATACATGGATAGATCTAGGGAATGACATAGTGATACGATATATCGCGAAAACTCATCTCATATTCCCTACTTTCAGCAGCAAGTTTCCTTTGTGGCAAGCAAAAGTAATCAAAAGGGCTAAATTTGATGGGACAAAACTCCCCCATATCAAGCTCAGGAGGTATAGGTTCCTCTTTTGGCCCCTTATAGTGAACAACCAACTCATCATTATAGGCATTCTTTTGGCAGAAGGTCATGAGCCTTCATTCAAGGGAGAAGCCTAACCCATTGTTCTGAATAGCAAAGTCATCGTTCAACTCAGAAATTCTATCAACCAGGACATCGGTAGGAACCTTTTTTCTAAGGTTTTCATTAAAAGCAACATGATCAGGAGATCGTAACCGCATTATGTCTTCTTGATTAAATAAGATAGCCTCTATGGGAGGGCGGCCAGCATCTACCCCGTAATGAGCAAAGATTTATTTGGCCTCTTTCATGATAAATCTAAATTCATGAGCCAAAAAGATAGTAGATGCACGCTTAACAGAGGAATGCTCAATATTGGAAAATTCTAGAAAGATTCTCTGAATACATGGATGCATATGGATAAATTGCCTTTCAGTTTCAACTACAAGCATAGATATGGCATCCGCAAGGCTACTAGTTTTGTGAAGAATAGAGCCACCCATAGTGGGCAAAGCACCAACAAAAGTAAAGAAGTCTTGAAGAACTCCTTTTCTAATGATATTACCACTACCAACCGGAATTTCTTAATATGTAAAGTGGTAGTTTCATCCGGGTGGTCAACATGGATGTTGCCCTCAACATTACTACCCTTCTTGATAAAATCTTCCCCCATCTCACACATGGTAGAAGAAGGGCAAGTAAAACGGCAAGGGTGAAGTGGGGGAGAGGAAAACAAGAGGCAAAAAATGTAATGCGAAGGATAAGGGTTTGTGATAGGTACTTGGTATATGACTTTTGCGTAAACCTCCCCGGCAACGGCGCCAAAAATTCTTCTTGCTACTTCTTGAGCTTGCGATGTATTCCCTCGAAGAGGAAAGGGTGATGCAGCACAGTAGCGTAAGTATTTCCCTCAGTTTTGAGAACCAAGGTATCAATCTAGTAGGAGACCACGCGCGAGTCCCTCGCACCTGCACAAACAAATAAGAACTTCGCAGCCAACGCGATAAGAAGTTTTCAATCCCTTTATGGTCACTTACGAACGTGAGATTTGATAGAGATGATAGTTTGATATTTTTTGTATTTTTGGATATAAGAATAGAAAGTAAAAGAGGAAAAGTAAAGTAGATTGTAGATTGATATGTTGAGAATAGACCCGGGGGCCGTAGTGTTCTCTAGTGGCTTCTCTCATGATAGCGATATTCTACGGCGGGTAAACAAATTACTGTCGAGCAATTGATAGAAAAGCGAATAATTATGAGATAATCTAGGCATGATCATTATATATAGGCATCATGTCCGAGACAAGTAGACCGAAACGATTCTGCATCAACTACTATTACTCCACGCATCGACCCCTATCCAGCATGCATCTAGTGTATTAAGCTCATAAGAACGGAGTAACGCCTTAAGCAAGATGACATGATGTAGAGGGATAAACTCAAACATAGTGATATAAACCCCATCTTTTTATCCCGATGGAAACAATACAATACGTGCCTTGCTGCCCCTACTGTCACTGGGAAAGGACACCGCAAGATTGAACCCAAAGCCAAGCACTTCTCCCATTGCAAGAACTATAGATCTAGTAGGCCAAACCAAACCAATAATTCGAAGAGACTTGCAAGGATATTATAATCACACATAAAGAGTTCAGAAAAGAACCAAATATTTTCATAGATAATCTTGATCATAAACCCACAATTCATCGGATCTCGACAAACACACCACAAAAAGAGATTACATCGAATAGATCTCCTTGAAAACCGAGGAGAACTTGGTATTGAGATCCAAAGAGAGGGAAGAAGTCATCGATATACTAGCTATGGACCCGAAGGTCAGTGGTAAACTACTCACAACTCATGGCGAGGCGATGATGATGATGTAGAAGCACTCCGTGGTAGATCCCCCCCCCCTTCGACGGAGCTCTGGAACAGGCCCCAAGATGGGATCTCACGGGAACAGATGGTTGCGGCGGTGGAACTAGGGTTTTCTCAGTTGTTCTGATAGTTTCGGGGTACGTAGGTATATATAGGAGGAAGGAGGGCACCGGGGGCCAGAAGGGGTGCCCACGAGGCTAGGGGGCGCGCCCCCCACCCTCGTGGACAACACCTCAGCCCTATTCTGTGGTTCTCAAGTCTCCCATGCGTATTTTGCTCCAAAAATATCTCTCCCGAAGGTTTCATTCTGTTTGGACTCAGTTTGATATTCCTTTTCTGTAAAACCCTAAAACAGGCAAAAAAAATAGCAATCTAGACTGGGCCTTTGGGTTAGTAGGTTAGTCCCAAAAATAATATTAAAGTGTATAACAAAGCCCATTAAACATCCAAAACATCATAAATAATAGCATGGAACAATCAAAAATTATAGATACGTTGGAGATGTATCACATTGCAATACCGTTTGTGCTCACTTTTACTATTAGATACCTTGCTGTTTTTATATGTTTAGATTAAAAAAACCTATATCTACCATCCATATTACACTTGTATCACCATCTCTTCGTCGAACTAGTGCACCTATACAATTTACCATTGTATTGGGTGTGTTGGGACTCTTTGTTACTTGGTTGCAGGGTTGTTTGAGGGAGACCATCTTCATCCTATGCCTTCCATGGATTGATAAAGCTTAGGTCATCCACTTGATGGAAAATTGATACTGTCCTACAAAACTCTGCGCTTGGAGGCCCAACACGAGTCTATAGGAGGAAGGTTGTGTAGTAGACATCAAGCTCTTTTCTGGTGCCGTTGCCAGGGAGGTGCGTGCTTGAAGGTATATCTTTAGATCTTGCAATTGAATCTTTTAGTTTCTTGTTTTATCACTAGTTTAGTCTATAAAAGAAATCTACAAAAAATGGAATAGAAGTTACCTCATATGCTTCATCTTTTTAATGTCTTTCGTGAAAATGATTGAAAGGAAAATTGTGCTCAAGTGTTAGAAGAAGAAGTTCATAAAATGTTTGGCATAAAACCTTTGAATGATGAGCATGATTGCAATGTTGTTAGTATGAATTCTTGGAATATTCATGATGCTAATGATATGCAAAGCCACAAGCTTGGGGATGCTATGTTTGATGAAGATGATATTTTTAGTTCCCCAAGTTTTGATGAGCAAATTTATTATGATATGCACAATTTTCTAGGACATCCAAAGGTCTCTGGATTAATTCTTATTGTAATTGCATTTGGGCATTTAAATGCTATAAAATATTTTATGTGCCCAAATAATCATAAACTAAAATGTTCCATGCTGTGCATATTATATACAGTGTACATGACTAGTTTTGTGATTTATAAAATGCTCTAGCATTTTTATTAATTCAACAAAGTTGCAAAAGAAATGAAACAGAAAGAAAATAGAAAAGAGGGGAGAGAGAACTTACCTGGCGCCTACAGGCCCACCTGCCGGCCCAGCCCAGCCACCGCTCTAGCGAGCTGCTTGGCTCGGCCAGGCAGGCAGGCAGGTGCTCGACGGCGGCAGCAGCGCGCGCCACGCAGCTGCCCGCCGCCCTGCTTCCTTCCATCGCCGTTCTGGTGGACGGGATCGACCACCCACTCCTCCCCCGAGCTCGCAGACACGCTCAACCCTCCCCAGCTCCTCTCCCTCGCCTTCCCCGCACCATGGCCGACGCCGTCGCGCTCGCGCCGTCGTGGTAGCCGCGACCACCGCTGTCCCCATGCTCCTGAAGGAAATATGCCCTAGAGGCAAAAATAAAGTTGTTATTTATATTTCCTTATATCATGATAAATGTTTATTATTCATGCTAGAATTGTATTAACCGGAAACTTAGTACATGTGTGAATACATAGACAAAACAGAGTGTCCCTAGTAAGCCTCTACTAGACTAGCTCATTGATCAAAGATGGTTATGTTTCCTAACCATAGACATGAGTTGTCATTTGATTAACGGGATCACATCATTAGGAGAATGATGTGATGGACAAGACCCATCCGTTAGCATAGCACTATGATCGTTTAGTTTTACTGCTATTGCTTTCTTCATGACTTATACATGTTCCTATGACTATGAGATTATGCAACTCCCGAATACCGTAGGAACACCTTGTGTGCTATCAAACGTCACAACGTAACTGGGTGATCATAAAGATGCTCTACAGGTGTCTCCGAAAGTATTCGTGGTGTTGGCATAGATCAAGATTAGGATTTGTCACTCCGAGTGTCGGAGAGGTATCTCTGGGCACTCTCGGTAACACACATCACAATAAGCCTTGCAAGCAAAAGACTAATGAGTTAGTCACGAGATGATGTGTTACGGAACGAGTAAAGAGACTTGCCGGTAACGAGATTGAACTAGGTATAGAGATACCGACGATCGAATCTCGGGCAAGTAACATACCGATGAAAAAAGGAACAACGTATGTTGTTATGCGGTTTTGACCAATAAAAGATCTTCATAGAATATGTAGGAGCCAATATGAACATCCAGGTTCCGCTATTGGTTATTGACCGGAGATGAGTCTCGGTCATGTCTACATAGTTCTCGAACCCGTAGGGTCCGCACGCTTAACGTTTGATGACGATCGGTATTATGAGTTTATGAGTTTTGATGTACCGAAGGTAGTTCGGAGTCCCGGATGAGATCACGGACATGACGAGGAGTCTCGGAATGTCCGAGACATAAAGATTGATATATTGGACGACTATATTCGGACACCGGAAGTGTTCCGGAAAAGTTTCGGATTTAACTGGATTGCCGGAGGGGGTTACCGGAACCCCCTACGAGGGGGGATGGTCTATAGTGAGCCTTGAGGAAAGGAGAGAGGCAGCCCATAGAGGCTGGCCGGCGCCCCACCTAGGGATCCTAGTTGGACTAGGATTGGGGGGGCGCCACCTCTCCCTCTTTTCCTTTCCCTCTCTTCCTTCTTGGTGGACTCCTACTAGGAATAGGATTGCAATCCTATTCCTAGTAGGATTGCCCTAGCCGCACCATAGGAGGCCGGCCGGCCCTCCCCTCTTGCTCCTTTATATACGGGGGCAGGGGGGCACCCAAAGACACACAAGTTGAATTGTTCCAGCCGTGTGCGGTGCCCCCCTCCACAGAAACACACCTCGGTCATACCGTCGCAGTGCTTAGGCGAAGCCCTGCGCCGGTGAATACATCATATCCGTCACCACGCCGTCGTGCTGACGAAACTCTCCCGTGAAGCTCAACTGGATCAAGAGCTCGTGGGACGTCATCAAGCTGAACGTGTGCTGAACGCGGAGGTGCCGTATGTTCGGTGCTTGATCGGTTGAATCGCGAAGAAGTTCGACTACATCAACCGCGTCACTTGACGCTTCCGCTTCCGGTCTACGAGGGTACGTAGACACACTCTTCCCTCTCGTTGCTATGCATCTGGTAGATAGATCTTGCATGATCGTAGGAAAATTTTAAAATACTACGTTCCCCAACAGTGGCATCATGAGCCAGGTCTATGCGTAGATGATATGCACGAGTAGAACACAATGAGTTGTGGGCGATACTAGTCATACTGCTTACCAGCATGTCATACTTTGCTTCGGCGGTATTGTGAGATGAAGCGGCCCGGACCGACATTACACGTACGCTTACGCGAGACTGGTTTCACCGTTACGAGCACTCATTGCTTAAAGGTGACTGGCGGGTGTCTGTCTCTCTCACTTTAGCTGAATCAAGTGTGGCTACGCCCGGTCCTTGTGAAGGTTAAAACAGCACATACTTGACGAAACATCGTTGTGGTTTTGTATGCGTAGGTAAGAACGGTTCTTGCTAAGCCCGTAGAAGCCATGTAAAACTTGCAACAACAAAGTAGAGGACGTCTAACTTGTTTTTGCAGGGCATGTTGTGATGTGATATGGTCAAGACATGATGAGTTATACGGTTTTGTATGAGATGATCATGTTTTGTAATGTTATCGGCAACTGGCAGGAGCCATATGGTTGTCGCTTTATTGTATGAAATGCAATCGCCATGTAATTGCTTTACTTTATCACTAAGCGGTAGCGATAGTCGTAGAAGCAATAGTTGGCGAGACGACCACGATGCTACGATGGAGATCAAGGTGTCGCGCCGGTGACGAAGGTGATCATGAAGGTGCTTTGGAGATGGAGATCAAAAGCACAAGATGATGATGGCCATATCATGTCACATATTTTGATTGCATGTGATGTTTATCTTATTATGCTTCTTATTTTGCTTAGAACGACGGTAGCATTATAAGATGATCCCTTACTAAATTTCAAGGTATAAGTGTTCTCCCTGAGTATGCACCGTTGCGAAAGTTCGTCGTGCCGAGACACCACGTGATGATCGGGTGTGATAAGCTCTACGTTCAAATACAACGGGTGTAAGCCAGTTTTGCACACGCAGAATACTCGGGTTAAACTTGACGAGCCTAGCATATGCAGATATGGCCTCGGAACACTGGAGACCGAAAGGTCGAGCGTGAATCATATAGTAGATATGATCAACATAAGATGTTCACCATTGAAACTACTCCATCTCACATGATGATCGGACATGGTTTAGTTGATTTGGATTGCGTGATCATTTAGATGACTAGAGGGATGTCTATCTAAGTGGGAGTTCTTTAATTAATATGATTAAATTGAACTTTAATTTATCATGAACTTAGTCCTGGTAGTATTAGCATATCTATGTTGTAGATCAATAGCTCGCGATGTTGCTCCCCGTTTATTTTTTGATATGTTCCTAGAGAAAACTAAGTTGAAAGATGTTAGTAGCAATGATGCGGAATTGTTCCGTGATCTGAGGATTATCCTCATTGCTGCACAGAAGTATTATGTCCTTGATGCACCGCTAGGTGACAAACCTATTGCAGGAGCAGATGTAGACGTTATGAACGTTTTGACAAAAGCTCGGTATGATGACTACTTGATAGTTTAAGTGCACCATGCTTTACGGCTTAGAACCGGGACTTCAAAAACGTTTTGAACGCCGCGGAGCATATAAGATGTTCCAAGAGTTCAAATTAGTATTTCATACTCATGCCCGTGTCGAGAGGTATGAGACCTCTGACAGTACTTAGCCTACAAAATGGAGGAGAATAGCTCAACTAGTGAGCATGTGCTCAGACTATTTGGGTACTACAATTACTTGAATCAAGTGGGAGTTAATCTTCCAGATAAGATAGTAATTAACAAAGTCCTCTAGTCACTATCACCAAGTTAGTAGAACTTCGTGATGAACTATAATATGCAAGGGATGACGAAAGTAATTCCCGAGCTCTTCGCGATGCTGAAATCGGCGAAGGTAGAAATCAAGAAAGAGCATCAAGTGTTGATGGTTAACAAGACCACTTGTTTCAAGTAAAGGGCAAAGGGATAGAAGGGGAACTTCAAGAAGAATGACAAGCAAGTTGTCACTCCCATGAAGAAACCCAAAGCTAAACTCAAGCCTGAAACTAAGTGCTTCTACTGCAAAGGAAATGGTCACTGGAAGTGAAACTGCCCTAGATACTTGGCGGATAAGAAGGATGGCAAAGTGAACAAAGGTATATTTTGATATACAGATTATTGATGTGTATTTTACTAGTGTTCATAGCAACCCCTCGGTATTTGATACTGGTTTAGTTGCTAAAGAGTAGTAACTCGAAATGGGAGTTGCATAATGAACAGAAACTAGTTAAAAGATGAAGTGACGATGTGTATTGGAAGTAGTTCCAAGATTGATATGATCATCATCGCACACTCCCTATACTTTCGGGATTAGTGTTGAACCTAAATAAGTGTTATTTGGTGTTTGTGTTGAACATGAATATGATTTGATCATGTTTATTGCAATACGGTTATTCATGTAAGTTAGAGAATAATTGTTGTTCTGTTTACATGAATAAAACCTTCTATGGTCATACACCCAATGAAAATAGTTTGTTGGATCTCGATCGTGTGATACACATATTCATAATATTGAAGCCAAAAGATGCAAGGTTAATAATGATAGTGCAACTTATTTGTGGCACTGCCGTTTAGGTCATATTGGTGTAAAGCGCATGAAGAAACTCCATAGTGATGGACTTTTGGAATCACTTGATTATGAATCACTTGGTGCTTGCGAACCATGCCTCATGGGCAAGATGACTAATACTCCGTTCTCCGGAACTATGGAGCGAGCAACAGATTTGTTGGAAATCATACATACTGATGTATGTGGGCCAATGAGTGTTGAAGCTCGCGGCGGGTATCGTTATTTTCTGACCTTCACTGATGATTTGAGCAGATATGGGTATATCTACTTAATGAAGCACAAGTCCGAAACATTTGAAAAGTTCAAAGAATTTCAGAGTGAAGTGGAGAATCATCGTAACAAGAAAATAAGAGTTTCTACGATATGATCGTAGAGGTAAAATATTTGAGTTAGCGAGTTTGGCCTTCAGTAAAAACAATGTCAAATAGTTTCACTACTCACGCCACCGGGAACACCACAGTGTAATGGTGTGTCCGAACGTCACAACCGTACTTTATTAGATATGGTGCGATCGATGATGTCTCTTACCGATCTACCACTATTGCTTTTGGGGTTATGCATTAGAGACAGCTACATTCACGTTAAATAGGGCACCATCTAAATCCGTGGAGATGACAACGTATGAACTGTGGTTTGACGAGAAACCTAAGCTGTCATTTTTTTTAAGTTTGGGACTGCGATGCTTATGTGAAAAAGTTTCAACATGATAAGCTCGAACCCAAATCGGAGAAGTAAATCTTCAGAGGATACCCAAAAAGAAACTGTTGGGTACACCTTCTATCACAGATCCTAAGGCAAGGTCTTTGTTGCTAAGAGTGGATCCTTTCTAGAGAAGGAGTTTCTCTCGAAAGAAGTGAGTGGGAGGAAAGTAGAACTTGATGAGGTAATTGTACCTTCTCCCGAATTGGAAGGTAGTACATCACAGAAACTCGTTCCAGTGATTCCTACACCAATTAGTGAGGAAGCTAATGATGATGATCATGAAACTTCAGATAAAGTTTCTGCTGAACTTCGTAGATCAACCAGAGTTCGTTCCGCACCAGAGTGGTACGGCAACCCAGTTCTGGAAGTCATGTTACTAGACCATGATGAACCTACGAACTATGAGGAAGCGATGATGAGCCCAGATTCCGTAAAATGGCCTGATGCCATGAAATCTGAGATGGGATCCATGTATGAGAACAAAGTGTGGACTTTGGTTGACTTGCCCGATGATCGGCAAGCCATCAAAAATAAATGGATCTTCAAGAGGAAGACCGACACTGACGGTAATGTTACTGTTTACAAAGCTCGACTTGTTGCGAAAGGTTTTCGACAAGTTCAAGGAGTTGACTACGATGAGACTTTCTCACCCGTAGCGATGCTTAAGTCTGTCCGAATCATGTTAGCAATTGCCGCATTTTATGAAATCAGGCAAATGGATAACAAAACTGCATTCTTTAATGGATTTATTAAAGAAAAATTGTATATGATGCAACCCGAAGGTTTTGTCAATCCTAAAGGTGCTAACAAAATGTGCAAGCTCCAGCGATCCATCTATGGACTGGTGCAAGCATCTCAGAGTTGGAATATACGCTTTGATAAGTTGATCAAAGTATATAGATTTATACAGACTTACGGTGAAACCTGTATTTACAAGAAGTGAGTGGGAGCACTACAACCTTTCTGATAAGTATATGTGAATGACATATTGTCGATCGGAAATGATGTAGAATTTTCTGGAAAGCATAAAGGAGTGTTTGAAAGGAGTTTTTCAAAGAAAGACCTTGGTGAAGCTGCTTACATATTGGGCATCAAGATCTATAGAGATAGATCAAGACGCTTGATAAGACTTTCGATAAGTACATACCTTGATAAGATTTTGAAGTAGTTCAAAATGGATCAGTCAAAGAAGGAGTTCTTGCCTGACTTGTAAGGTGTGAAGTTGAGTAAGACTCAAAGCCAGACCACCGCAGAAAAATATAGAGAGAATGAAAGTCATTCCCTATGCCTCAGCCATAGGTTCTATAAAGTATGCCATGCTGTGTACCAAACATGTTGTGTACCTTGCCATGAGTTTGTCAAGGGGGTACAATAGTGATCCAGGAGTAGATCACTGTACAGCGGTCAAAATTATCCTTAGTAACTAGATGACTAAGGAAATGTTTCTCGATTATGGAGGTGATAAAGAGTTCGTCGTAAAGGGTTACGCCGATGCAAGCTTTGACACTAAATCCAGATGACTCTAAGTATCAATCTAGATGCGTATTGAAAGTGGGAGCAATTAGCTAGAGTAGCTCCATGCAGAGCATTGTAGACATAGAAATTTGCGAAATACATACAGATCTGAATGTGACAGACCCGTTGACTAAACTTCTCTCACAAGAAAAACATGATCACACCTTATTACTCTTGGGTATTAATCACATAGCGATGTGAACTAGATTATTGACTCTAGTAAACCCTTTGGGTGTTGGTCACATGGCGATGTGAACTATGGGTGTTATTCACATAACGATGTGAACTATCGGTATTAAATCACATGGCGATGTGAGCTAGATTATTGACTCTAGTGCAAGTGGGAGACTGAAGGAAATATGCCCTAGAGGCAATAATAAAGTTGTTATTTATATTTCCTTATATCATGATAAATGTTTATTATTCATGCTAGAATTGTATTAACCGGAAACTTAGTACATGTGTGAATACATAGACAAAACAGAGTGTCCCTAGTAAGCCTCTACTAGACTAGCTCATTGATCAAAGATGGTTATGTTTCCTAACCATAGACATGAGTTGTCATTTGATCAACGGGATCACATCATTAGGAGAATGATTTGATGGACAAGACCCATCCGTTAGCATAGCACTATGATCGTTTCGTTTTACTGCTATTGCTTTCTTCATGACTTATACATGTTCCTATGACTATGAGATTATGCAACTCCCGAATACCGTAGGAACACATTGTGTGCTATCAAACGTCACAACGTAACTGGGTGATCATAAAGATGCTCTACAGGTGTCTCCGAAAGTATTCGTGGTGTTGGCATAGATCAAGATTAGGATTTGTCACTCCGAGTGTCGGAGAGGTATCTCTGGGCCCTCTCGGTAACACACATCACAATAAGCCTTGCAAGCAAAAGACTAATGAGTTAGTCACGAGATGATGTGTTACGGAACGAGTAAAGAGACTTGCCGGTAACGAGATTGAACTAGGTATAGAGATACCGACGATCGAATCTCGGGCAAGTAACATACCGATGACAAAAGGAACAACGTATGTTGTTATGCGGTTTTGACCGATAAAAGATCTTCGTAGAATATGTAGGAGCCAATATGAACATCCAGGTTCCGCTATTGGTTATTGACCGGAGATGAGTCTCGGTCATGTCTACATAGTTCTCGAACCCGTAGGGTCCGCACGCTTAACGTTTGACGACGATGGGTATTATGAGTTTATGAGTTTTGATGTACCGAAGGTAGTTCGGAGTCCCAGATGAGATCACGGACATGACGAGGAGTCTCGGAATGTCCGAGACATAAAGATTGATATATTGGACGACTATATTCGGACACCGGAAGTGTTCCGGAAAAGTTTCGGATTTAACTGGATTGCCGGAGGGGGTTACCGGAACCCCCTACGAGGGGGGATGGTCCATAGTGGGCCTTGAGGAAAGGAGAGAGGCAGCCCATAGAGGCTGGCCGGCGCCCCACCTAGGGATCCTAGTTGGACTATGATTGGGGGGGCGCCACCTCTCCCTCTTTTCCTTTCCCTCTCTTCCTTCTTGGTGGACTCCTACTAGGAATAGGATTGCAATCCTATTCCTAGTAGGATTGCCCTAGCCGCACCATAGGAGGCCGGCCGGCCCTCCCCTCTTGCTCCTTTATATACGGGGGCAGGGGGGCACCCAAAGACACACAAGTTGAATTGTTCTAGCCGTGTGCGGTGCCCCCCTCCATAGAAGCACACCTCGGTCATACCGTCGCAGTGCTTAGGCGAAGCCCTGCGCCGGTGAATACATCATATCCGTCACCACGCCGTCGTGCTAACGAAACTCTCCCATGAAGCTCAACTGGATCAAGAGCTCGTGAGACGTCATCAAGCTGAACGTGTGCTGAACGCGGAGGTGCCGTATGTTCGGTGCTTGATCGATTGAATCGCGAAGAAGTTCGACTACATCAACCGCGTCACTTGACGCTTCCGCTTCCGGTCTACGAGGGTACGTAGACACACTCTTCCCTCTCGTTGCTATGCATCTGGTAGATAGATCTTGCGTGATTGTAGGAAAATTTTAAAATACTACGTTGCCAACAGCTCCGTCATCGTGTCCGTCCGCTCCGTCGTCATCGACTACGTCGAGCAGGCTGAGCCGCGAGCGCTCGCCCGCTCTGGAGTCGCCCCCAACCCCGTCTTTCCCAACTCCGGCCGCAGAGATCGCCATCGCCGCCCCGCTCAGCTCCGACCTTCCCCGAGCCCGCTTCGACGTTGCTGCAACCACCGTGAGCTCAGCTCCATCCTCTCCCTCTCCGTTAGCTCTCTCCTGCACTGTATGCACCGCACGAGGCTCACTTGCACGCGCCGCCGTGGAGCTTGTCACCGACGAGGCTCCGGCCACTTACCGGCCCGGCCATCGTGCCCACCAGCTTCACTGTCCCGCGTGGATGCTGTAGGACCACTCCACGCGCCTCCACGAGCACCGCACCGACGAGTTCGACCTCGCCCGAACTCCGGCAGCCGCTGGACTCGTCGCCGGCGTCGTTTCTGGCGACCCCGAGGCCAGCCACCACCACCACTTGACGCGGCTCACTTCCAGCTGCCCGTAGGTGTGCTCCGCCGTCGTTTTGGTCGCCGGAGCACAAATCCCACACCCCACCGCCGCGTTTGGTCTCGCCGACGGCTAAACGCCGGCGACTTAGCCCCGTTTGACCAAGGGTTTGACCCCCTTGGGTCACTGACATGTGGGCCCTGCCTGTTAGTCAAACCTAGGTTAGTGGCTAAACTAATCTTAATTAGTTAGTTAACTAACTGTGACACTGACCAGTGGGTCCCACTTGTCAGGATTGACCTGGGCCGCCCTGTTGACTTGCTGACGTCAGCATGATGTCATGCTGACGTAGTAAATGCTTTTCTGGGATTATTTGATTTAAAACAATTCAGGAAATTCCAGATAATGCTTTAATTTTCAAAATATCATATAAATTGAATAGTAGCTCAGATGGAAAAGATTTATATATGAAAATTGATCATAAAAATCCAATCTATCCAATGGCACTGGTTTCATGCATGTTTGAGCAAGTTAACCTTGCTGTTTACATTAAAACATGATAATGCACTTAAATAAATAATAGTTTGGGTTTCAATTTGAATCTTTGATTCAAATGGGCTCAAACCCTTGTGTTTATAGTTGCATTAGCCCAAAACACATGCATCTTGCCATATCATGAACATGCATCATATTGTTGCATATGTTTGCTTATTGATTGTATCGCCGGTGTTCTCTGTGTTAGGTCCTGCTCCCTAGGATACTTCTGCGTATCCAACTGAAGAGCAGTACCCGACAACCACTCTGTCAGGCAAGCAATCATTGATCATTCCGATACAAACCCATCTTCTCGCTCCTGCTCTCTTTTACTGCATTAAGGCAACAGCGTGTGAACTGCTACTTGCTGCGGTAGTTCAACCCTATTCCCTTGCATGACCTGTCATTGCCACAGTAAATAGTTGAAAGCCACTAGCATGTGTAGGAGTTGATTGAGCCATGTGATGTGTGATCCACCATGCTATTTGTTTATGTTTCCTGCTATGCTTAGAGTTGTGTCAAGTCTGGTTCACCTGGGGGATGGATCAGAGTGAAATGATCTTACTCGTTAAAGAGAGGGAAGTGTGGAACATGTTTGGTAAATGTATCGATGAAAGGCCATGTAGGAGTACGTGGTGGGTTGTTTCATTGGAACCGTCCATAGGACCTGAGATCTGTATGTGTGGTTCAAGTTACAGCTGCTACCACACATTGGGCCCTGAAATATGACCCCGCTCGACTTATTGACTGCCCATGTTCTCTGTCCAGGAGTTGCAACTAGTTTCTGGTGTTTGTAGTTTACTGGTGGTCGTGCACAGCGCTGACCCTCGGGGTGGGATGTGATGCGATAGGTACGTGGCCGGGTGTTCCGAGCGCTCGTTTGGTGACTCGGGAACCCTGTACACATCGTTTGGGGCCGTGAGTGACACCCCGGCCGGATCTCCCCATGGATGGAACCCAAATAGGCCATAAACCTGGACGAGAGACTTGAGTGGTTGGTTAGGTCGTGGTCTACACCCACGTCGGCTTTCGCTTGAAGTCTGCCGAGCACATGTCGTGTGCAGACGCTAAGTGGTGGAAACATGTGTGAAGAAGTACACCCCTGCAGGGTTACCAATCTATTCGAATAGCCATTTTTCGCGGTTCGGACTACTTGATTACTCTTACAGTTCATAGACAAGTTGATGGATACTACTAAAAGTCTCAAGACAAATGTGAGTGTCGCGGATGGCCCTTCCGTAGGATGACGGAAGAGGATCCTCGGTGGTGTATTGTTGTGGTGAAGGACTCGTGTACGTGATATTATCTTGCAATCTGTTGAGAGTCGTAGTATAGGTTAGCCAAGAGTCAAAGTTGGCTTTTTGCTATGAACTCCACTACCCTTGTTTATAATGTTGCATGTATGATAGGTTCTGTAGTATGACTTGCTAAGTACCTTTGTACTCATGTTTGCTTAATAACTGTTGTAGAGGAGAACCCTGCCCCTTCTGATGGGTTCTACATAGGCGTTAACGTCGACGAGTAGCTTGCTACCCAGGCGGAGATCTGGAGCTTGTGAAGGGCCTTGTAGATAGTCAGGCTACACCCAGCCTGTTTTATTTTCTAAGTTGTCTGTACTCAGACATGTTAGCTTCCGCTTGTGCTTGTATGATTGTATGACTTGAGTGTTGGGTCTTGTGACCCCTACCTGTATGGATATGTTATGTATGGCACTTCGGAGCCTCTTAAATAAAGTACTTTGAGTCATAGAGTTTTGTTGTGATGCAATGTTTTATTTGCACATATTGAGCATATTGTGTGTATGATTGAAATGCTTGGTATGTGTGGGATCCGACACCTAGTTCTTTTCCATTGGTAGCCTATCTTACAGGGAAATGCCTAGTGCTTCCAATGAGCCTTGGTAGCTTGCTACTGCTCGGAACACGTAGGCTGGCCGGCATGTGTCCTTCTTCGTTCCTGTGTCTATCCCTTAGGGGAAATGTCACGCGTTGTTCCTTTAAGTCCATGTAGCTTGCTACGACTTGGGTTCATACGTTGATGACCGACACATTCGTTGCTGGGTCATGGATGCCTGTCTCTGTAATTTAGTGCCACTTTTGGTTTATAACTAGCCATGTCGGCCCGGGTTCTCTGTCATGTGGATGCTAGCGACACTGTCATATACGTGTGCCAAAATGCGCAAACGGTCCCGGGCCAGGTAAGGTGGCACCCGTGGGGATACCGTGCGTGAGGCCTAAAAGTGATATGACGTGTTACAAGCTAGATCGGTGTGAATTAGGATCGGGGTCCTGAGAGCGTTGGCATCAGAGCCGGACTGCCTGTAGGTTTCTCAAGCCAAACTGGTCGATGTCGAGTCTAGAAAAAATTCTTAGTTATATGTAGGGGAATTGATTGTGGAAGGGAACGTAAGGCTCTTTTTACTTCTTTACCTTATGCCCTTCTGATCTGAGTCAGTCTATTCTTTCTACGGGGGTTTAGGACTAGGCCTCTCATCCTTACTAGGTTCACGTGCTACTAATCCGTAGACTCTTAGGATTGTTGGTTCTAAGCCTCAGTTCAGTTTCTACCCTTCTAGTATGATGATTAGTTGGACCCGGAACCTTGATATGATATTGTTGAGTGGCTATGCTATCATTTGTATGATGTCTCAAAATCTTTTTGAGCATTTACTGTTGTTATGCTGCCCGATTTCTTCCAGAAATACTAATGCCTTTGCATTACTTCGTGTTTCAGATGTCTGGCCGCACACCTCACCAAGTGGTTCGTTTGACTCGGTGCATTAATGTGCTCGGTCACACGGCTATGCTAGTCCTTGTGTTGACTGAGACCGATTACCGCTGGTATCCTGAGTACACCGTGGAGGAACAGTACCGGGATTTCAATGAGAGTCAGTATTTCTGCACAGTCCGGATATACCCCTCATATCCCGGAGCTAACGACCCCATCCATTGGTCTTATGGACTCGGGGTTACTATTGAGATGGCAGTGCAGGATGCCGCTTATTCGATGATGACCATCATCCGGGCTAGGCATGCTCTGCTGCTAAACACTGAGTTCTGTTACATGCCAGCCTCACTTCCCGGAGAGGAAGGCTACTACACTGGTCTGTATACTGACGCTGCTCATGAGGAGCCACTGCTTCAGACTACTGTCCAGATGCTGGAGGATAGGGACCGTGAGGTTCGTGCCCTCCGGATGGAGCTGTATAACACTCGAGCCGCCCACTGGACTACTTTGACACGGCTTGCACCTGCTGTGCACGCTGGATATCTGGATATGCGGGATTTGTACCCCGTGCGGACTCGTCTGCCTGATCGTATGGATTGGCGTGACGTTGGGGGTATTACACCTCCACGTGGGCGTCGGTTACCACCAGCATCAGGCCCGAGGCCACATCCATGTCCCTATGGTCCACAGCCTTCGAGTGCTCGGGAGTTTCAAGATCCATCTGTTCCACTTCCAGGCTATGGTGGTTATCTTTACGAAGATTACTACGGGAATGTCTGAGCTAGACCGTGGCAGTAGTAGTATCGTAGTAGTTGTATTTCCACAGTCATGCATGTCTTGTGGAATATGACTTAGCTAGTACTGAGTTCCGGAGGTGTAGTTAAATAATGTATAGGAGCTTGGAATGCCTCTGATGAGATGTATCGTCTTTCACCGCAGTTGTACTTTAGCCTTGGCTTGTACTAAACTATGTACGGTGTGTATGACCACTGGTGTATATATGGCAGTTTCTATATTACCATGTCGTGCGGATGAACATCTCTGCATCCCGTGTCATCCATTACATTCTGCAGTCCTATGTTAATTTTTGCCATCCTTGTCTAAATCGTTGTTTTGTTTTCCTAGGATGGTCAACACTCGCAGCACTCCCGCTGCTCAGGCGCAGGGTGAGGCTAGTGGGGCTAGAGATGAGAATCTGCCCCAGCCACCGTCCTTGGCTGAAGTTATGCTCGAGGCAGAACGGAACAAGAGAGAGACCAACCGTCTGCTGGAACGCATAGAGCAGAACACTGGGTTTCGTCAGAGGAATGACGTGGTGTCAATCAATGACTTTATCAAGATGTGCCCACCGAAGTTCCATCACTCCACTAAACCTCTGGATGCGGATGACTGGCTTCGTAGTATCACCCACAAGCTACACTCTGCCTGTGTGGCCGAAGCTGACAAGGTTATCTATGCCGCCTACCATCTTGAGGGCCCTGCTAGTCTATGGTGGGAAAACTTTGAGGCTATGCATCCTGCTGGCCAAATCACTACTTGGGCTGAGTTCAGTGAGGCATTCCGTGAACATCACATTCCGAAAGGTATCATGGATCGCAAGCGGGAGGAATTCTGCAATTTCACCCAGGGCCGGTTAACCGTGGATGGCTATAGTCACAAGTTTGGCATCTTGGCACGCTATGCACCTGAGGAAGTATCTACCAATGCCAAGAAACAGGCAAGGTTCCGCAAGGGACTCAACCCTGAACTTCGCCAAGATCTGCGTCTGCATGAGTGCACCTCCTTCCAGAATCTCGTGAACAAAGCTATCAGTGGTGAGACGGGCCAGACTCATTTCGAAGCCACACGCAAGCATCCTCGTGATTTTGGTTCCTCATCCGGCTCTGGCTCTCATAAGCGCCGTGTGTGGGTTCCTAACACTGCTCTGCCACCTAAGTACACACCGAGGCCATCCTATGAGGCACCTCGCCCAACTCAACAGTATGCACCTGCCAAGACTTATGGAGGACCACCTACCAACTTTTCTCCATGCACTGGCACTGTGACATGCTTCAAGTGTGGAGAACCGGGGCACTACATGCGTGAGTGTCCTCAAAACCAGCCAGGAAAGCCCGTTGGCCGTGGTAAGCCAACCGGCAAGGTGAACTTTGTCAAGCCAATCCCCACTGCACGTGGTCATGTCAACTATGTCTCTGCTGCGGAAGCTTATGAGGATCCTAACGTCGTCCTTGGTACGCTTCTCGTTAACTTCCATCCGGCATCTGTTCATTTCGATACTGGAGCATCTCATTCGTTCATATCTGACAGCTATGCTCAAATGCACAACATGACTTTTTGCGACATGCCTACTTCCATGGTTATTCAAACTCCTGGTTCAGAGTGGCAAACCTCTAGGGTAAGCCATGGAAATGAAATTCTTGTCGATAGACTTGTTTTCCTTGCATCACTAATCGCTCTCAAGTCCTCGGACATAAACATCATCTTGGGTATGGACTGGATGACGACTCATTACGCCAAGATTGATGGCTACACTAGGACCATTCAACTTACACATCCATCCGGCAAGACAGTCAATGTCTTGACCCGAATAGCTGAGTGTCAGCTCTACTCTACTAATGCCAGCTCTCTACCAGAACTCGAGGATATTTCGGTAGTCCGTGACTTTCCAGATGTCTTTCCAGAAGAACTACCAGGTGTTCCACCTGACAGAGATGTCGAGTTCGTGATAGATCTTATTCCAGGAACTGTCCCAATCTCTAGGAGACCCTATAAGATGGCACCCCTAGAATTAGCTGAGCTTAAGAAACAACTCGATGAGTCCTTGAAAAGGGTTTCATCCATCCTAGTTCTTCCCCTTGGGCTTGTCCCGTCCTCTTCGTCAAGAAGAAGGATGGAACGGAATGGATGGTTGTAGCTTATCGACCTGTCAATCTGATCACCATAAAGAACAAGTATCTGCTCCCCAGGATCAACGATCTGTATGATCAGCTTGCTGGATCCTCTGTCTTTTCCAAAATGGATTTGAGGTTGGGTTACCATCAAATCAAAATCAAGAATGGGGACATTCCCAAGACGGCTTTTGTTACTCGTTATGGCCAATACGAGTACACCGTCATGTCTTTCGGGTTAACCAATGCCCCAGCCACCTTCTCCCGGCTAATGAATTCTATATTCATGGAGTATTTGGATAAATTCGTCGTGGTATACCTCGATGATATACTCATTTACTCAAAGAACAAGGAAGATCATGCCGAGCATCTAAGGCTGGTATTGACGAAACTTCGAGAGCACCGCCTTTATGCCAAATTCTCTAAGTGTGAATTCTGGTTGCCATAAGTGACCTATCTAGGCCATGTGATCTCTGGTAAGGGTATTGCCGTCAATCCCGAGCGAGTTCAAGCCGTCCTTGACTGGACTCCCCCTGAATCGGTCAAGCAAGTTAGGAGTTTTCTTGGCTTAGCGAGCTATTGCCGACGCTTCGTCGAGAATTTCTCCAAGGTTGCTAAACCTCTAACTGAACCCCTCAAGAAAGATAAAAAGTTTGAGTGGACCCCACAATGCGAGTCCAGCTTTCAGGAACTGAAAAGACGCTTGACATGTGCACCCGTACTGGTACCACCAGACTTTTCTAAGGATTTTATTATCTATTGCGACGCCTCGCGACAAGGACTAGGTTGCATACTCATGCAAGATCATCAAGTGATCGCATATGCATCTCGACAGTTGCGTCCACATGAGGATAGCTATCCTACACATGATCTAGAGCTTGCAGCTGTAGTCCACGCACTCAAAACATGGCGACATTACCTTCTTGGTAATCGCTGTGAAATCTTCACTGATCACCAAAGTCTGAAATACATCTTCACCCAACCGGATTTGAATCTCAGGCAAAGACGTTGGGTTGAGTTGCTCACAGATTACGACTTAGGAATCACTTACACCCCTGGGAAGGCCAATGTCATGGCAGACGCACTAAGTCGTAAGTCTTATTGTAACAACTTGATGTTACAACAAGGACAACCACTTCTCCACGAGGAATTCCGTAAGCTTAACCTTCACATTGTTCGTCGAGGCTTCCTTTCCACTTTGGTGGCAAAACCTACCCTTATGGATCAAATCATAGATGCCCAGAAGCGTGACAAGGGTATATCCCGACTCCAGGAGAGCATTGCTAGCGGAGCCGCTAGAAATTTCTCTACGGATGATCGAGGTGTTGTCTTCTTCGAGAACCGTTTAGTGGTTCCCAATGACCAACATCTGCGGCAGCTGATTCTTAAGGAGGCACATGAATCTCCTCTCACGATTCATCCCGGTAGTACCAAAATGTATCCGGATCTACGCCAGAGATTCTGGTGGACTAGGATGAAGAGAGAAATCACTCAATTCATTACTAATTGCGACGTTTGTCGTCGAGTTAAAGCAAAGCATCAACGGCCCGCTGGCACCCTTCAACCTTTAGCTATTCCTGAATGGAAATGGGATAAGATCGGTATGGACTTCATTACCGGGTTTCCCAGGACCAGGAAAGGGAATAATGCTATTTTCGTTGTTATCGACCACCTCTCCAAAGTAGCCCACTTGCTGCCTGTTCGAGAGAGTATAACCGCTAGCCAGCTAGCAGACTTGTATATCTCTCGGATAGTATCACTACATGGTGTGCCGTTGGAGATTAACTCAGACCGTGGAAATCTTTTCACTTCACGATTTTGGGAAAGTTTCTAGAATGCTATGGGAACTCATCTCTCTTTCAGCACCGCCTTTTATCCTCAGTCAAGTGGTCAAGTGGAACGAGTCAATCAAATTCTGGAAGATATGCTTCCAGCATCTGTCATCTCTTTTGGTATGGATTGGGAGAAGTGTCTTCCATTTGCCGAATTCGCTTATAACAATAGTTATCAAGCCAGCTTGGGCAAGGCTCCCTTCGAAGTTCTATATGGACGAAGGTGTCGAACACCTCTTAATTGGTCAGAAACCGGGGAAAGACAATTCTTTGGTCTGGATATGATCCAGGAAGCAGAAGAGAAAGTTTGCATCGTTCGTGAGAAATTGAAAACTGCCCAATCTCGCCAGAAGAGCCAATATGATAGTCATCATAAGGCTGTGACTTTTGAGGTTGGCGATAAGGCTTACCTTCGGGTTACTCCTCTTAAAGGAAGCCATCGCTTTGGTATCAAAGGCAAATTGGCTCCTCGTTACATCGGTCCTTTTCGCATTCTTGCCAAATGAGGAGAAGTTTCCTACCAATTGGAACTACCTCCGCACCTATCTAGAGTTCATGATGTCTTCCACGTTTCTCAACTCAGGCGTTGCTTCTCGGATCCTATCCGCGGAGTGGACCACGAAACACTTGATCTCCAGGACAATCTCACATATCAAGAATACCCCATTCGTATTCTTGATCAAACCGAGCGTACTACTCGTCGTCGTAATATCAAGTTTCTCAAGGTTCAATGGTCACATCATTCCGAGAGTGAAGCTACTTGGGAAAGGGAGGATCGCCTTCGACTTGAGTAGCCCACCCTCTTTCCGGAGGAACCCGAATCTCGGGACGCGATTCTTTCGAGTGGGGGTGAGTTGTCACATCCCTAGTCAGTGCTTGCTTTAGGACTAGCTAGAGTGTGCATCATGTTTACTTTCCATAGAAACTTAAAATGGGAATGACAGAAACCCCCAGCACCCCTCTTCTAACAACTAGGGTTTAATAAAAGCTTTTCCAATGTACCCAAAATGCCCTTCAAAAATGTTCATCATCTTTTCCTTGGTCTTAAACCTCTGCCAAAAATGGTGCACAATTTTCTAGGACATCCAAAGGTCTCTGGATTAATTCTTATTGTAATTGCATTTGGGCATTTAAATGCTATAAAATATTTTATGTGCCCAAATAATCATAAACTAAAATGTTCCATGCTGTGCATATTATATACAGTGGACATGACTAGTTTTGTGATTTATAAAATGCTCTAGCATTTTTTTTAATTCAACAAAGTTGCAAAAGAAATGAAACAGAAAGAAAATAGAAAAGAGAGGAGAGAGAACTTACCTGGCGCCTAACAGGCCCACCTGCCGGCCCAGCCCAGCCACCGCTCCAGCGAGCTGCTTGGCTCGGCCAGGCAGGCAGGCAGGTGCTCGACGGCGGCACCAGCGCGCGCCACGCAGCTGCACGCCGCCTTGCTTCCTCCCCTCGCCGTTCTGGTGATCGGGATCGACCACCCACTCCTCCCCCGAGCTCGCAGACACGCTCAACCCTCCCCAGCTCCTCTCCCTCGCCTTCCCCGCACCATGGCCGACGCCGCCGCGCTCGCGCCGTCATGGTAGCCGCGACCACCGCCGTCCCCGTGCTCCGTCACCGTGTCCGTCCGCTCCGTCGTCATCAACTACGTCGAGCAGGCTGAGCCCCAAGCGCTCGCCCGCTCTGGAGTCGCCCCCGACCCCGTCTTCCCCAACTCCGGCCGCAGAGATCGCCATCGCCGCCCCGCTCAGCTCCGACCTTCCCTGAGCCCGCTTCGACGTTGCTGCAACCACCGTGAGATCAGCTCCGTCCTCCCCCTCTCCGTTAGCTCTCTCCTGCACTGTATGCACTGCACGAGGCTCACCTGCACGCGCCGCCGCGGAGGTCGTCGCCGACGAGGCTCCGGCCACTTACCGGCCCGGCCATCGTGCCCACCAGCTTCACCGTCCCGCGTAGATGCTGTAGGACCACTCCACGCGCCTCCACGAGCACCGCACCAATGAGTTCGACCTCGCCCGAACTCCGGCGGCCGCTGGACTCGTCGCCGGTGTCGTTTCCGGCGACCCCGAGGCCAGCCACCACCACCACTTGACGCGGCTCACTTCCAGCTGCCCGTAGGTGTGCTCCGCCGTCGTTTTGGTCGTCGGAGCACAAATCCCGCACCCCACCACCACGTTTGGCCTCGCCGGCGGCTAAACGCCGGCGAGTTAGCCCCGTTTGACCAAGGGTTTGACCCCCTTGGGTCACTGACATGTGGGCCCTGTCTGTTAGTCAAACCTAGGTTAGTGGATAAACTAATCTTAATTAGTTAGTTAACTAACTGTGACACTGACCATTGGGTCCCACTGGTCAGGTTTGACCTGGGCAGCCCTGTTGACTTGCTGACGTCAGCATGATGTCATGCTGACACAGTAAATGCTTTTCTGGGATTATTTGATTTAAAACAATTCAGGAAATTCCAGAAAATGCTTTAATCTTCAAAAAATCATATAAATTCAACAGTAGCTCAGTTGGAAAAGATTTATATATGAAAATTGATCAGAAAAATCCAATCTATCCAATGGCACTGGTTTCATGCATGTTTGAGCAAGTTAACCTTGCTGTTTACATTAAAACATGATAATGCACTTAAATAAATAATAGTTTGGTTTTCAATTTGAATCTTTGATTCAAATGGGCTCAAACCCTTCTGTTTATAGTTGCACTAGCCCAAAACACATGCATCTTGCCATATCATGAGCATGCATCATATTGTTGCATCTGTTTCTTATTGATTGTATTGCCGGTGTTCTCCGTGTTAGGTCCTGCTCCCGAGGATACTTCTGCGTATCCAACTGAAGAGCAGTACCTGACAACCACTCTGTCAGGCAAGCAATCATTGATCATTCTGATACAAACCCATCTTCTCGCTCCTGCTCTCTTTTACTGCATTAAGGCAACAGCGTGTGAACTGCTACTTGCTGCGGAAGTTGAACCCTATTCCCTTGCATGACCTGTCATTGCCATAGTAAATAGTTGAAACCCACTAGCATGTGTAGGAGTTGATTGAGCCATGTGATGTGTGATCCACCATGCTATTTGTTTATGTTGCCTGCTATGCTTAGAGTTGTGTCAGGTCTGGTTCATCTGGGGGATGGACCAGAGTGAAATGATCTTACTCGTTAAAGAGAGGGAAGTGTGGAACATGTTTGGTAAAGGTATCGATGAAAGGCCATGTAGGAGTACGTGGTGGGTTGTTTCACTGGAACAGTCCATAGGACCTGAGAACTGTATGTGTGGTTCAAGTTACAGCTGCTACCACACATTGGGCCCTGAAATATGACCCCGCTCGACTTATTTACTGCCCATGTTCTCTGTCCAGGAGTTGCAACTAGTTTCTGGTGTTTGTAGTTTACTGGTGGTCGTGCATAGCGCTGACCCTTGGGGTGGGCTGTGATGCAACAGGTACGTGGCCGGGTGTACCGAGCGCCCGTTTGGTGACTCAGGAACCCTGTACACATCGTTTGGGGCCGTGAGCGACACCCCGGCCGGATCTCCCCACGGATGGAACCCAAATAGGCGATAAACCTGGACGAGAGACTTGAGTGGTTGGTTAGATCGTGGTCTACACCCACGCCGGCTTTCGCTTGAAGTCTGCCGAGCACATGTCGTGTGCAGACGCTAAGTGGTGGAAACATTTGTGAAGAAGTACAGCAGGGTTACCAATCTATTCGAATAGCCGTTGTTCGCGGTTCGGACTACTTGATTACTCTTACAGTTCATAGACAAGTTGATGGATACTACTAAAAGCCTCAAGACAAGTGTGAGTGCCGCGGATGGCCCTTCCGTAGGATGACGGAACAGGATCCTCGGTGGTGTATTGTTTTGGTGAGTAGAGGACTCGTGTACGTGATATTATCTTGCAATCTGTTGAGAGTCGTAGTATAGGTTAGCCAAGAGTCAAAGCTGGCTTTCTGCTATGAACTCCACTACCCTTGTTGATAATGTTGCATGTATGATAGGTTCTGTTGTAAGACTTGCTGAGTACCTTTGTACTCATGTTTGCTTAATAACTGTTGCAGAGGAGAACCCTGCCCCTTCTGATGGGTTCTACATAGACGTTGACATCGACGAGTAGCTTGCTACCCAGGCGGAGATCTGGAGCTTGTGAAGGGCCTTGTAGATAGTCAGGCTACACCAAGCCTGTTTTATTTTCTAAGTTGTCTGTACTCAGACATGTTAGCTTCCGCTTGTGCTTGTATGATTGTATGACTTGAGTGTTGGGTCTTGTGACCCCTACCTGTATGGATATGTTATGTATGGCTCTTCGGAGCCTCTTAAATAAAGTACTTTGAGTCATAGAGTTCTGTTGTGATGCAATGTTGTATTTACACATATTGAGCATATTGTGTGTATGATTGAAATGCTTGGTATGTGTGGGATCCGACACCTAGTTGTTTTCCTTTGATAGCCTATCTTACAGGGAAATGCCTCATAGTGCTTCCAATGAGCCTTGGTAGCTTGCTACTGCTCGGAACACGTAGGCTGGCCGGCATGTGTCCTTCTTCGTTCCTGTGTCTGTCCCTTAGGGGAAATGTCACCCGTTGTTCCTTTAAGTCCATGTAGCTTGCTACGACTTGGGTTCATACATTGATGACCGACACGTCCGTTGCTGGGTCATGGATGCTTGTCTCTGTAATTTAGTGCCACTTTTGGTTTATAACTAGCCATGTCGGCCCGGGTTCTCTGTCATGTGGATGCTAGCAACACTGTCATATACGTGTGCCAAAATGCACAAACGGTCCCGGGCCAGGTAAGGTGGCACCCGTGGGGATACCGTGCGTGAGGCCGCAAAGTGATATGACGTGTTACAAGCTAGATCGGTGTGACTTAGGATCGGGGTCCTGACAGTGGGTTAGACTTAAATGTGCTTGCAATGTGATTCATGATGCTCCCTTTTATATTTCAATTTCCATCTTTACATGAGCATCATTGAATTCATCATGCCTAGCTAAAAAGGTATTAAACAAAAGCTCTTGTTGGGAGACAACCCAATACTTTTACCTATTGTTTTTGTGCGTTCGCATGATTAAGCTACTGTAGTAATCATGTTTTATAGCTTTTGTTCCAATATAGTGCCAAGTAAAGCTTTTGGGATAGTGTGGATGATAGTTGATTTGATTCTGTGCAAAAATAGAAAGTTTTGCCTCCAGTGCAGAAATTTCAATAAATCACTGGAACGTTATAATTAGCTAAAACAATTACACATGATTTAAATACAAATTCCCTATGTTGTCCTAATTTTTCAGAATTTTTAGAATTCCAAAAGTGTACGAAGTTTTTAGATTACTACAGACTATTCTGTTTTTGACAGATTCTATTTTCTATGTGTTGTTTGCTTATTTTGATGAATCCATGAGTAGTATTAGAGGGTATGAACCATGGAGAAGTTGGAATACATTAGATATAAGGCCAATATGAAGTTAGAACCAGTTCACAACAATACCTAAGTGGTGATTTGCTTTCTTATACTAACGGAGCTCATAACATTTTTTGTTGAGTTTTGTGTTGTGAAATTTCAAGTTTCGGGTAACGATTCGATGGACTATGGAATAAGGAGTGGCAAGAGCCTAAGCTTGGGGATGCCCAAGGCTCCCCAAGGAAATATTCAAGTACAGCCAAGAGCCTAAGCTTGGGTATGGCCCGGGAAGGCATCCCCTCTTTCCTCTTCGTCTATCGGTAACTTCACTTGAGATTATATTTTTATTCACCACATGATATGAGTTTTTCTTGGAGCGTCATTTACTTTTGTTTAGATTTGCTTGCTGTTATTTAGAATAAGTTTTAGTATCTTTTGTTTCAATAAAAAAGACAAGTATAGCCTTTACCATGCTTATTTTGCAAGTATACATGTTGGTGTTTGAAAACAGAAAGTTTTCTATCAATGTCTGAATTCTTCTGGACAGTCAGAACGTGATAAAATATTGAAATTTTTACAAAGTTAGCATGAATAAGTTCTCTGTAACGTGGTGTTCACACACAAACACGTCGCCATGTACCCTCGATGCCGGGGTGATGCACTGCAGCTCACGTCGAAGGAGACCCGTCAGGAGGCGCAGTACGCAAGCAATCCGGCGGGCGCTTTTGTAGAAGCGAAACCCCACACGCCCGGGAGGAACCGCGTCAGGGCAGGCGGCGGCTGTCGGCTACCCTGGATCGACCTGATCTCCCCTAGGTCCTCGTGGATTTCCGCCCTGCAACAAGAAGAACAGACGAAGAACGAGGAAGAAGAAGAACTAGGGTTAAGGAGAAAAGATAAAAGATAAAAAGTGGTAGATGATTTGATCGATTGTGTGCTGTTCAATCGGCCGTCACCCCTTAGGTATATAAGAGGCTGCTGGACTTCCCATCCAAGGAAAAGGCTTGGATTCACGTCCAAAACCCTAGTCAAATTCGGATTGGTTTTATCCGAACTTTCCAAAACTGTTCGGTTTAAAATTGGCTGCACTTTGCGGGTCTTTTTGAGGTGGTCAATGACCTCGGATCAAAACGAGCACAAAAGCAATCTTGACTGTTTCGACGAGGCGAATAGGTTTTATGTTGAACTTTTTTTGATCAGAGGTCACCTTGAGGGCCGAATCGCTCGTGCAAAACATGCTATTTCACACTTCCCATCAGACACATGGCTGATAGGGCGCGCCACTTCTGGCTCGTGACAGGGCCGCACTTAGATGGCTCTAACTTCTGCATACGACCTCTGATTAAGACGGTTCTTATATCTAAATCGACCATTTCGACGAGACGAAGACAATTCGTGTAGTACGTTTTCCCATATGAGCCCGTCTTGATAGCGTAATTTACTGAATAGTGTTCTGAATACAAAATCTCAAAACTTCGAACACAATTTAGGCCTTAGAGATGAGATCAGATGGCTATGGACCAAATATGAAAGTGTCTCCTTTTAACAATATGAAGCTTTCTCACTTTGAGCACTTTTCCATTTGAGGCCATCTTAATTATGTTTTCGACCATGCCAAAATCTGGTGTTTTCACATGCCCCCCTGTTTTTCGGCAAAGTTTGGATGCTGAAAAATAATTTGCACAGAGCTTGTTCTAAGGACGATGTCAACACTCCATCAGCCATTTGCATGTGCTTAGGGCGATAACTATATATCAGCCATGTATTTTCTTAGGACGATAATTATATATCGGCCACTTTGATTAGCAACAAAATACAGCTAATCGAATGTATGGTAATGAGGTAAAACCCTTGCATGATGTAAGAAATCATATTGCGCCCATGGATCAAAATAAGTCCATGGAGGGTAACCAATCATACACGAGGATGAATTCCATGGCATCGGTCCTTCATAGTTGGAGAATGTTGATAATGCGTGGACCAAAGATGTTGAAACCTTCGGCTTGGTCCTTCATAGTTTTCACTCTTTTCCTTTTTCACCTTTGCTGCACTTCTTGTAATGAAAGCTTGCACATAATTCTTTTTCTAAGTACTTCTTTTGGAAACCCATGCCATATTCCTTTCTTCAAGTTCTTGTGCGCTAAGTTTTTATAATTTCTTCTTTTGCCAATATGACAAGGCGAGTGGGCACCCCGGCTATGATTTTGTTTGAAACAATGGCAATTCTTATTTTACCTTGTGCACTCTCAACTTCTTCTCTTCAGATTTGGCACTTGATTGACTTGCCTCATTGCCTTTAGTAGCCAATGTCAATACTATAATTGGCTCTTTCTCATTTGAGATTGAATTTGAAGTAGCACTCTTACGACCATCTTTTTTAACACGATAAACTTGTTTGACCACTTCTTTCTTGTTCCTTGATCTTCGGACTGATTCCTTATGATTGAAACAATCTTTGACATGTGATTGTTCATCAAATATTGATCTTCTTGGAGCTGCATAATATTGGCGAGATGGCCTAAAATAAGATGGAGAATGTGCCCTTATATCATACCTGTCCCATGATTGATATGGATCTACATGAGCATAGGGAGGCATCCACGACATTGGCATTGATGGCCCAAAATAAGGATAAGAACATGTTGCATTAAAATTCTCACTTTGTCAATACCGATCTTCATACTTCCGCCTGGGGGTGATCTTATTTTCATTGCATGATTTGGCCGATGAGCATTCTTCTCTTTACTTTTCTTTTGATATTTATCTAATAGTTCAGCGAAGGTGATTTTCCTTCTCTTACACTTGCACTTATTTCGGCCTTTGTTTTCTTTTGGTTTGCTTTCATCGATCATTGGATTTCCTAGCTGCCCCGGTGCTTAGCGTATTCACCGCAACTTTGATGGAATCGCCCTCAAGAATATTATCATTGTGCTCTTGAACAACTTTCTTACTTGAAAGCTTGATCCCATTATCCACGGGCTTTACCTTCTCGTGTTTATATGGATCGGCTTGAAGCAGCCGATACAAAAACCGTTTGCCATCAGGACCAATCGGAATAGACTGGTCACCCTTTCGTGTTTCAACAAGTTTCAATCGTCTTTTATCAATGGCCGATTTAACTATCTGACGAAATATGTCACAATCCTCAAAATTATGCTTGAACAAATGATGTAACCTATAATACATTCGTCCTTGGATTGATGGATTGACATGGTGATCAGGAATTCTAACGTAAATATTTTTCAGCAAAAAATCAAATATTTCACCACACATGCTTGAATTGAAGGTAAACTTTCTATTTTCTAGCCGATCTTGCTGTGAGAACAGCTTTGGAATTAAGAAAACGAATGGTTTAGATTTTACATCACCCCATTCGGCTATGCATTGTGTTTTGGACTCTATCTCCGATGTCTTTGAAAAACAAACTATACTATCATCGGGTTTCTCAATAGAATATAACCTTGGCTTTAAATTTCTGAAATCAAAAGAGTTAGAAGATATGTGTCTCAATTGAGACAATGTGCAAGCCAATTATGAAACAAGCAAAGCTACCGAATTATATATGAAATTTTGATAAAGAAATAGGGGAAACTTTGGCTGCAATTATAAGTCAATATTAGTCTTTATAAATGGCACAATAGATTGACCGATATGCTCTATAACAATTTTATTGCTAACAAGTAAATTACCCTTCTTCATTGGTCTTTCAAAATTACTTATGAGAATTTTCTTATAGAAGCATCAACAATAAAGTTGCGACCAAATCGGAAGATAGGTAAATTACTTGCTAGACATACCTCTTTAAATACGTTGGGAGAGCATGATGGTTGTGTTATTTGAATGATATCTTGTTCCTTTTTCGAATAGCTCCCCAACACCTTGTCATCCTGTTTTTCTAGAATAGATTTGGCATACGTAATATTTGATTCGGTCTTTCCAATAACCGAATTAACTTTGTTATCCGAATCACCACTCTTTTTGGTAATTCTATCCACACTCAATGCTTTCTCTTTTTGACATAATCTAGCTTGTATTGTATCAGAATTTATAGGCTTTCTCTCATTTATCAATTCATGTAGAACAACATTGCATTCGTCCCAAAACGACGCAAGATTTTTCTTAATGACCAAATCTGGATAGATTTGCCCCCCGACACTTTTAGACTCTTTTGGTTATGAGATGTCGCCAAAATTCTGTAATTGTGCAGGGAAAACATTGTATGCTATGATACTAGGTGAAGACACATGTGATCCTATAGAATTTTCACTTATTCGGCTATTAGCATGAAGGTGCGAAGCCAAATTATGAATCCCTATAGTTGCATTTGGTTCGAAAAAAATTAGTAGCATGAGGTGTAGCATATGATGGTTGAGAGTAATTAGCTGGATATCTAGTAGTAGCATAGCCAATTACCCTATTCATCGGCATGTTTGGATTAACATATTGCATGTTAGTTACAGATGAATAAAAAGGTGAAATACTTTGTTGCATGCTATTGGAAGTTCCTACACGAGGTATTTCAACTTGATTGACCAAACTCATCATGTTGTTCATCGGCATAATGATTTCTAGGGTTGCCGATGCATGAGAGTTATGATACATATGTTGTATGTTGCTAAAATCATAAGAATTTTAAGCATGAAGATAATTTTGCATCAGCCCTTGCACATAATTAGATGCATGATTCATAAAACTAGGGCTAGCCAATGCATGGTGCTCATTAGGCGATCTAGCAACAACATATGGATTATTTGCATCTACAAAGGGGAGTTGAGTATTCATGTTACCTTTGTAGATTGAAGCAACTTGATGACGATCTCTTCGTAGCAAGAACAGGCTGCAGACCGTTCAAAGCTTCGTCAGCAGCGAACTGGCCAAAAGTGTGTTCGCACATGAACACATCGCCGTGTACCCTCAACGTCGGGGGTGATGCACCGCAGCTCACGTCGAAGGAGACTCGTTCGGAAGCACGGTACGCAAGCAATCCAGCGGGCGTTTTTGTAGACCCGAAACCCCACACGCCTGGGAGGGACCCCATCAGGGCGCCCGGCTGCTATGGGCTGCTCAAGGTCGACGTGATCGCCCCTAGGGCCTCGGGGATCGCCGCCCTACAACAAGAAGAATAGACGAAGAACGGGGAAGAAGATGAACTAGGGTTAACGAGAAAAGATAAAAAAAATAAAAAGTGGTGGACGATTTGATCGATTGTGTGTTGTTCAATTGGCCGTCAACCCTTAGGTATATAAGAAGCATCTGGACTTCACGTGCAAGGAAAAAGGCTTGGATTCACGTCCAAAACCCTAGTCAAATTTGGATTGGTTTTATCCTAACTTTCCAAATTTGTTCGGTTTAAAACTGGCTGCAATTTGCGGGCCTTTTTGAGGCGGTAAACGACCTGGAATGAAAACGAGCCTAAAAGCAATCTTGACCGTTTCAACGAGGCGAACAAGTTTCATGTTGAACGTTTTTTGATTAGAGTTCATCTTGAGGGCCGAGTCGCTCGTGCAAAATAGGCTATTTCATGCTACCCATCAGACACATGGCTGATAGGGCGCGCCACTTCTGGCTCATGATAGGGCCACAGTCAGATGGCTCTAACTTCTTCATACGACCTTGGATTGAGGCGATTTTTATATCAAAATCGAGTCTTTCGACAAGATGAAGACAATTCGTGTAGAACGTTTCCTCACATGAGGCCGTCTTGACAGCGTAGTTAGTCGAATAGTGTTCTGGATACAAAATCTCAGTACTTCGAACACAATTTCGGCCTTAGAGATGAGATCAGATGGCTATGGACCAAATATCAAAGTTTCTCCTTTTGACGATATGAAACTTGCTCACTTTGAGCACTTTTCCATTTAAGTCCATCTTAATTATGTTTTCGATCATGCCAAAATCTGGCGCCAACACGTGGTAATTCTTATTTTTTAGAGCTAGTGAAGTATGAGAACAATTCCACTCTTTACAGACTGTCATGTTTAGACAGATTGCTGTTGTGTTTGCATATTCTTGCATGTTTAATGATTCTATTTTAGGAGAAGAGTATTAAATATGCAGAAGCATTTAGTATGCAATGTTGAATTATAATTTTAGTGATTTTCTACAATAGAGAATGTTAAGGTTTTGAGTTGATTTATACTAACTTATCTCATGAGTTCTTGTTGAGTTTTGTGTGGATGAAGTTTCTTGAGATTTAGGGAAACCACGACATGAGAGGAATTAAGGAGACCCAAAAGTTCAAGCTTGGGGATGCCCAAGGCATCCCAAGATAATATTTCAAGAAGTCTCAAGCATCTAAGCTTGGGGATGCCCCGGTTGGCATCCCACCTTTCTTCCTCAACAATTATATGTTAGTATCGGTTTAGCCTAAGTTTTTTCTTCTTCACATGATATGTGCTATCCTTGCAATGCCATTTTATTTTGTTTTGCTTGCTGTTTGAATAAAGTAATTAAGATATGAAATTCTTAGATGAGAGACAGTATTCTCATAGCTACTTAATTCTTTGAATACACAATGATCTTCACTTATATCTTTTTGGAGTAGTTTGTTAGTTGCTCTAGTGCTTCACTTATATTATTTTGAGAGTGTCTAAACAACATGGTAATTTGCTTGGGTTATGAATTTAGTCCTAATATGATGGGCACCCAAGGGAGATATAATAAAAGCTTTCATATAGAGCATTGAATCTCGGAAAAGTTTGACTCCTTATAATTGTTTTGAGATGTTAAGATGGTAATATCATTGTGACACCCTGAGTCCGATGTGCCAGGTGTCAGCCAGTTATTCTTCGTCATCGAAATGTCATCTGCTTGCATGCTGCATTTTGCCATGTCATCATGTTCATTGCATCAGCATGTTTTCAAAACTTGCATCCGTCTGAGTCCCCTCGTCCTTTCCATTGTCCGTTCTGAGCCCAGACACACTTGCACGCGCCCGCGGCTCCTCCGAATATTTATTTTATAAGTGGCCGGAAAATGTTCTTGGAATGGGTTGAAACATGTCGTGTGGTCTTACTATGGTGTAGTTAGACCGCCTGTCAAGTTTCGTCGCATTCGGAGCTCGTTTGATAGCCCAACCATTAAACTATAGCGGTACTATTTTTGGAGTAAGCGTCGGATGTTTTCAGTCTCCGAAAACCCCGCGGGTCTCTCTCTTCTCTCTTCTCAGCCCACTGATACGTCCAAAACGTATCTATAATTTCTGCTTGCTCCATGCCTCTTTTGTGTGATATTGCTATGATATTTATACACTTCCATACACTTTTGATCATATTTGGACTAACCTATTAACTCAGTGCACCCCAGTGCCAGTTTCTGTTTTCTGCTGTTTTTGTATTTCAGGTTTTCTCATTACGTAAACTGCCAGAAAAATCCCGGAAAAATTATATAAAAAATCAGCGTTCCGGAAGCTTCCTTGCGGCCAAAGTAGGGCCGGAGGGGGGCCACCAGGGCTCCAGGCGCCCTGGTGGCGCGGCCCCCCTCCTGGCCGCGCCGGGGGGGCGCCTGGGCCCCCCAGGTCTCCGTTGATGCCCCCCTTTGGCATATATTTACACCGCGTCACGAAACCCTCGAGGATGGAACCCTTTTTCACGATCTCATCTCTGTTCCGCCGCCGCCACGCTTCCAAGATCGGGAGCACTAGGAGAACTCTTCCCGGCACCCTACCGGAGGGGAGAACCACCACCGGGGGCCTCTCCATCACCATGGACGCCTCCCGTATGAGTTGTGAGTAGTCTCAATTGGACCATGGGTCCATGACCAGTAGCTATGTGATGTTCTCCTCCCCTCTTTGTTCTTCACTAATTAGACCTCGTGAGCTGCCCTACATGATCGAGGCACATATGTAATCCTTATGCTGTTGCTATGTTGAGTGTGCTGGGATCCGATGGATTGTGAGATCATGTTCAGATTGTGTGTGAGTAATATATTTGATTTACCTCTTTTATATTTATGTTCTTGAGTAATTCTTGCAGGTTCTCCGTTGCTATTTATTGCTTTGACCGAGTAGTAGGTAGTAACTCCAAGAGGGAACGTTATGCTTGATTGTGGGTTCATGCCCCTCGATGACTAGCTTGAGTGACAGAAACATGAGTCTAGGGGATGTGCTGTTGCCACAAGGGGGAAAACCACGGTGCTTGTACTCGCGGTTGCAAGGATTGTTTACTTTACGCAAAGTTCTTTTAATGCAGTTGTCTGTTGCTTTGAGTTTACACTATGGGTGGGACTCGCAACTTAATACCAGCGAGATGTTCTGGATAGATATCTCAAGGTGGATGATTAGTAGTAGATGCAGATGGATTTCGGTCTATTTACCTTGGCGTACTGCCCATGCTTTTGAGTCTCAACCTTTCTTGTAGCATAGTTAGCATTGGTTTGCGCACATAATCCTGTCAATTGCCCAGCTGTAATTCGTTTACCTCACATAGCTGTTTTATCGTCTTTTGGGAGAGAGACATCACTAGTGAACATCATGGGACCCTGGTCCATATTACCATCACTGATCACATCCACTATTTACTTTCTGCTTTTACTTACTAGTTGCAATTATACCTATCACTATTATCTCTTGCGTTTGATCCTTTGTAAACGACAAGGCCGGAGGGATTGACAACCTCTCTGTACTCGTTGGGAGCAAAGTTATTTGTATCTGTGTGCAGGTCCAAGTTGATTGCTAAGTATCTGGCACCATTAGCAGTTGACACCTTCTTGTTGAACCTTGGAGTCTCAGGGGAATTCGATCCTTGGTATCTTTGCCAAGGGAAAACTACCGCTACACTGCATCTCAAACCTTCCACTTGGGGTAACCAACGAGGGGCGAGAAGCCATCAAGCAAAGTTTTCTGGCGCCGTTGCCGGGGACTCCACTCTTCAAGATAGGGGAGTTGCACGCTACCTTTTACCTTTGCTTTTTAGTCTTGTTAGTTTACCTTTCAGTTTTGCTTTAGTATCCTTTATCGAAAATCACAAAAATAGTTATCTTGCTTGCTTGCTGCTATGGGTTCCACCGAGAACACCAAGTTGTGTGACTTCACTAGTCATAACAACGATGACTTTATTTGCACGCCTATCACTACACCTGCCACTTCAGCACCTTCTTATGAAATTAAACCTGCTTTATTGAACCTAGTTATGAAAGATCAATTCTCCGGTGCTGGAGATGATGCTGCTTTACACTTGAACAACTTTGTTGAACTCTGTGATATGCAAAAGTACCAAGAAATAGATGGTAATATTGTTAAGCTTAAGCTTTTTCCTTTCTCCTTGAGAGGAGGAGCTAAAATTTGGTTTCAATCCTTGCCTAGAAATAGCATAGATTCTTGGGACAAGTGCAAGGATGCTTTTATTGGAAAATACTATCCACCTGCTAAAATTACCCAACTAAGAAGTAACATAATGAATTTTAAACAATTGGATAATGAACACGTTGCCCAAGCTTGGGAACGCATTAAATCTCTTGTCAAGAACTGCCCTACTCATGGTTTGACTACTTGGATGGTTATCCAAACTTTTTATGCAGGCTTGAACTTTACCTCGCGGAACTTGTTAGATTCGGCCGCGGGAGGAACCTTTATGTCAACTACACTTGGTGCTGCCACGAAGCTTCTCGATGAGATGATGACCAATTATTCCCAATGGCACACCGAACGCGCTCCAACAGGTAGGAAGGTAAACTCTGTCGAGGAGATTCCCTCCCTAAATGAAAAATTTGACTTGATCATGTCTCTACTTTCGAAGCAATCTTCTATTGATCCTCGTGATGTTCCTTTAAATTCTTTGATTGCTCAAGAACAAGTAGATGTGAACTTTATCTCTAGAAACAGTTTCAACAACAATGCTTATAGGAGTAATTTTGGTAGCAATCCTAGATCGTTCCCCTCTAATTCCTATGGGAACAACAATGCTTATCCTAGCACCAAGAACTCCACCCAAGGAGATAGAGACATGCCTGGTTATGAGAAACTTCTAGAAATAGAGAAGGCCACTAAGAACTACATGCACACCCAATATGAACAAAACAAAACCTTCTCGAGGCAATTAAATGAGCATACTGCTATCTTGCGAAACATTGGTAGACAACTAGAGAGCCTAAATATTTAGATTTCTAACCTCCAGACTAGGCTCACCATCACTGAGACCCAAGTTTCCAATATGTCCCACACACAAGCCACTTTGATAAACCAAATGGCAGCTAAACCCGAAGTAGTTGCACCCCTAAAGGAGGAAGAAGATAGAATTGAGAACCTTCCTACCCACCAAACTGTTGCTACTATCCAAGTTGTTGAGGATATTCAAACTCTTAGCACCCAACGCGCTCCTGGTCCCATTGGACCTATTAATGGTGATGCTATGACCATAGAAACTACCAAACAAGTGAGCCTAAAGGACACAACTACCACTCTACTTGATAGTAGTGACCTTGATTTTGATAATTGCACCCTTACCGAAGTTATTGATTTCCTTCACAAGATGTCTAGAGATCCCCGCACTAGCACGCTTAACCTTGCCTTCACCGAGCATATCACTAATGCTCTCATCAAAGCTAGGGAGGAGAAACTTAGAGTAGTAGCCTCCATACCTAGAAAGCTAGAAGATGGTTGGGATCCTATGATTAAAATTAAGTTGAATAACTTCTCTTGCTATGCTTTATGTGATGTTGGAGCTAGTACCTCCGTTATGCCCAAAAGAATATATGATATGCTTAAATTGAAACCTTTTGATTCTTGTTCTTTTGGTGTTCGTATTGTTGATTCTTCCATAATGAAACCTTTGGGGAGGATCGACAATGTTCTTATCATTGTTAATGACAATTACGTTCCCGTTGATTTTACTATTATGGATATTGAATGTGAACCTTCTTGTCCAATTATTTTGGGACGTCCTTTTCTTCGCACCGTTGGTGCCATCATTGACATGAAAGAGGGGAATATAAAATTCCAATTTCCTCTCAAGAAAGGGATGGAACACTTCCCTAGAAAGAAGATTAAGTTACCTTTTGAGTCCGTTATACGGGCTAGCTATTCTTTTACTCTTGATAAAACTTGATCTCTTTGCATTATGCCTAGCTTAAAGGCATAAAAGAAAGCGCTTTTGGGAGGCAGCCCACAATGAATAAAATTTTATTTTGCTTTTGTTGTGTCTTGATGTTGTTACTACAGTAGCATCATCATTGTATCTTTACTTTTCAGCTTTGTGCCAAGTGTAGCCTCTGATTGCAAGAAAGTTCAAAAGTTGTGACGTGCTGTCCAGGAAACAGATTCTGTCCTTGGATAGAAAAATTCGTATAAAATCACCAGATCATCTTTTTGGTCTGAATTTTTTCGACAGCGTGCTCTATACAATTGGCTTTCGGGCATCTGTTCTGAGTTTTTTGATTTGAGTTGCTGAAGTGCCCCGAAAAAATCATTTACTACCTGCTGGTCTGTTTTTCACAGATTCTGTCCTGTTTTGCCTTTCCTTCATTTTGCAAACCTTGAGCTTGCTTTTTCTTTGCAAAAACCTTTTGGCAATCTTGAGAAACAGTAGACCTTCAAGAATATCCTTATTTCCAGCAAGGAACAATTATTTTATTATGGGTACTAACCTCGCTAATCAGATTATGATGAGTTATGTATGAAGGGAGTTTTCAAGTGTGCGAGGGAAGATGATAAAAAGATTCAGGAGTGTCAAACGCTCAAGCTTGGGGATGCCCCCATGCACCCCCAAGAAATATTCAAGAAGACTCAAGCGTCTAAGCTTGGGGATGCCCCCGTGCATCCCCTTCTCCATCAACAATTATCAGTTCGTCTTTCGTTTCACTATATTTTTATCACTTCATGTGTTATGTGCTATGCTTGGAGCGTCTTGCTTTTAGTTTCCTTTTTAGTTTTCTTTAGCTTTGCTTGCTTTTCATAACGAGTTGGAACTCAGCTTTCTTTGTGTGGGAGAGAAACACGCTCCACTTCAACCTAGAACATAACATAGAATTTTCATGTCTATCTTTGCTGTAATGCCCCGGATGTAATACTTTCCCTTTTGGGCATATAATATATCTCTGGCTTCATCTATTCCACCCAGTTTGGAGTTCGTTTGCTACCCCAACAGTTATTCTCGTGGGCTCAAAGTGCCTCCACTTTGAGACCCAAGACACCCCTCCAACAGCCCACCAAACCACTCCAAACCCCTCCTATCATCTAGGCCATCCAATTCTAATCGCGTGGCCGAAAACCACACTCCATTTGGGCAACCCTAGCTCCTTGTGCCTATATATTTGTCCACCTCCCACAATTTTTGCCCCAAATCAAGGAAACCCTAGCCCCCACCTTCTCCTTCCTCCAGCCACCACCACCTCGTCGGAGAGTTCGCCGGAATCCCGCCGGAGTTTCGCCGGAGTACCTCCACCTCGCCGGAAAACACCTCTCCTCACCTCCTCTCACTCACCACCGCCGCCTCCGGCCTCTCCTTGCCACCGGGCCGGCCACCTCCGCCGCCTCCTCCGGCCGGCCAGGGCGCCAGCCACCTCCACCGCAGTTCGCACCGCCGCCGTTTCCTTCGAACAGCAGGCGCCGCCCGACCAGATCGGTCTCGATCGGGGTCAATGCCCGATCCCGCGCCGCCTTCCCTTCGGTAGCCAGATCCGATCCACTCGATCGGTCCAGCTCACCCCTTGGGCCTCAGCCGCCGGACGCCCGAGCTGGGCCGGCCTCCACTTCGCAGCCGCCAGGCTCCCGCGAGGCCAGCAGCCTCCCGCGCCGCCTTCCCTTCGCCAGGCCTCTGCCACAGCGGCCCGAGCCGCCGGGTCGCTCCTCCAGGTGCCGCGTGGCCTCCCTTCGCCAGGCTGCGTCCGCCGCTGGGCCGAGCCAGCGGGCCCGAGGCCTCCAGCCGCCACCTCGCCTGGGTGGGCCGAGGCGCCACCCCGCAGATCTAGCCGCGTGGGCCGTCGCCGCAGTTCCCGGCCCGCTCGCCGGATCTGCTCCTCCAGCCGAGGCCCGTCTTCGCCAGCTCCCGGGCCAGATCCACTCCTCCGGCCCGCATCTTCAGATCTAGGTTGAACCCTAATTTCTCTAAGTCCCTGGATTGATGTGTGCTGATGCTATTTTCCAACTGTGATAACTTTTTGTGTGGTGATCCGTTTTGCGCAAATGACATGTCCAGACGTTCGTGGTGACTTGCACTACGTTTCATTCCATTGTGCCATGCATGTTTGAGATCATCTAGATGCTTAATTTTCTGTTGCAAGAGTGCATCCCGTTATAAACTGCTGTTAGTGATGTTTTTATGCCATCTTTGCTATGTGATATCTTTTAGCTCGCTTATCCAAATGATGCAAATGACATGTCCACGTGTTCATCTTGTCATGCTCTACATGATGTTTGCTTAGACTTGCATGATAGAATTAATCTTGCCATGTTTATCTCCATTGCAAAATGCCATGTGGCTGTGATGTTGTGAAACTTGTTATGAAATGCCAACTTGAGGAGCTCATTGCTATCGTTGTGTTTATCTCCATGATGCATGCGTACATGTTTTGGAATCACCATCATGGGTATTTTGATGTGGTGCTTACCACTTGCCATGTTTAGTTTTGAGGTGACTTAAACTTGCTCTCAAAGATGCCATGAAGAAACTGCTGTTTTAACACTTAGTGAAATTTCACTAAGTCTGGAATCTGTAATTTCCAGATGCCATGTTTGCTTGTTGTTCTAGGACAAACCATGATAGTTTTGGGGTGACTCTTGATGGTTCTTGTAGTATATATTGTTGGCTATCCATTCATGCTCTCACATGCTTATTTGAGTGGCTGTAGCATATTTACCTTTTGCTCCAAAGTTGCAATAAATTACTGCTGTCAGGATTTTGTTGTCAAGTTCAATATGTCCAAGCTTGTTGCTATTGATCCGTGGCTCCTTTGGGGGTGCCCCAATGGACTTATTTGCTGTAGGATATATCTAGTTTATGTTCATGCTCTTTGCCATGATGTTTGAGTGATGTAGCTTATTTATCTAGTGCTCCGAAGTTGCTATGTTGCTGTAATGTTCAGCTTGTGCATATTTCTTGTTTCGGGCATAACTTTTAGCCCGTAGCTCCGATTCCAGCGAGTCTTATATGAAACTTGATTGATTTTCCGTGTAGATTCATAATATCCTGTTGTTATCATGTTTTGAAGTATTTTGCTTGAGTGCTATTTTCCCGTGCTCCGTGTGCTCCCTTAGTGCATCAATCATGCATCCTTCATTTTGGTGTGCGCATTGCATCTTGTTGATTTCATGCCTTGTGTGATTGTATTGTTTAGAGCCGGAAGCTGAGACCGAGTACGAGTACGAGCACGAGGTTACTACCGAGGTTGAGCACGAGGACCCCTCTTACGATCCTTTCGACAACTCTTCAGGCAAGATGACCGAACCCCGATAACATTACTATCTTTGCCTATTGCTAGAGTATCGCTCTATAGTTTTGCCTCAATGCCCATGTTTTTCCTGTCAGCCTCCTACTTGTATCCATGAACCTGTCTAACCACCCTACCTACGCAAACCGTTGAATGGCTAAGTACGCTTCGCTCAGCCCCTCTTATAGCATTGCTAGTTGCAGGTGAAGATCCAAGATGCTTGCTTCATGATGAAGTTTTGTTGGGATATATCACACTATATAAATGTTTAAAATTGAAAACATCTATATATTGGCAATGGGTGGAAGGCTAAGCCTTTTGCTTGGTGATTTGTTCCACTCATGCCGTTAGGAACCGTTTAAACCGGTGTTATGTTCCTTGATTATGCGTTCCTCACACAGTTGGGGTTTATGGGACCCCCTCGATAAACCACTAAGTGCTAAGTCTTTTCCAGCAAGTCCCAACATTGGTACTATTCGCCTAAACAACTAAAACTTACCGAGGAAGTAATTAACCCGAGGCTTAATTAATTCAACCCCCCTGGGCCAGTGCTCGACTTGAGTGTTGGTCCAAACTAGAGTCACTTGCGGATACCACCCAGTTTGCTGGGATCTTCGGTATCTGTACGTAGCGCTCATCCGGTCGTGGCCTGAGACTAGATACGCGCGGCTACTATCAGGGTGTCGGCACGCCGGGAGGATTTGCTGGATTAGCCTTACCTTAGTTCGGAGTATCTTGAGCACGGGATTTCGAGAATACTCGGGTCTTCCCACCTTGGAGTTGTGACTCCGCGGATCGTGGGCTTGTCATGGGCCAAGTTGGAACACCCCTGCAGGGTTATGAACTTTCGAAAGCCATGCCCGCGGTTATGTGGCAGATGGGAGCTTGTTAATATCCGGTTGTAGATAACTTGACACCATGTTCTAATACACTACCACCGTGCGTGCCGTGACTGTCATTTTCCGAATAGGGATTCGGGAGATGAACACGGTGGGGTTATGTTTGACGTGTTGTAGCTAGGATCACTTCGTGATCACCTCTCGACCGAGGCACTTCTCTTCTCGCACTCTTTTACGTAAGTTAGTGCTTGTTGCTGCTGCAGACACTTATTCTTTTCTTCAGCCTTATCCTCACCCAAGGCTTAAATAGTCTTGTTACCCGGGAACGGGATTGCTGAGTCCTCTGTGGCTCACAGTTACTTCACCACACCAGATGCAGGTCCGATGGTGAGCTATCCAGGTGATGGCACCGAGCTAGACTGGGAGTACGACGAGGAGCGTAGCCGTTACTATGTTCGTTATCCCGATGATCAGTAGTGGTACTTCTACTAGGATTCGATCCGACCTGTGGATTTAAATTATGTTTGGTATCTTGTCATTTGGATTTTACCCTTAGAAGGGCTGTGATGTTTTATTGAATGATGATTTGTACATGTAATGTATTTGTGTGACGTGGCGAGTGTAAGCCAACTATTTTATGTTTTCCATCCCCATCTTTTACATGAGTTGTGCAAAGATACCAAACTTGCGATCATTCCAGCATGGGGTTATGTCTCTAAGTCGCGCCTCGACACGTAGGAGATATAGTCCCATCCTGGGCATTACATTTGCTGTGTGTATTCTTTGTCTTTCGATAGCTACTATCATGTTTAGCTCTTAGCTTTCACGCTTATCTTTTTAAAGAGCTTTTGTTTAGTTGGTCGCTGGAACTCTCTTTAGTTATCATGCTTATCTAATTAAGAGAGTTGGCTTCTGTTGCACTGGTCGATATGTCTATGATAAAAATGCTACGTGCATAATGATGCTTAGTAGTTCATGTTTTCTTATGGTTTGTCTCAAATAGCCGGGGGGTTCTCAATGTGTTATTGGAGTACCAACATGATTTGTTTTCCTATGATGTGGTATGGTTTAGTGGTATCTTCCTTCAAGAATTTATTTTGATTGACTTTGCGTATGCTCACGCATATTTAAGATTGTAAAGAAAGTCTATCAAGCCTTGATGATCTTTAGTTTCTGAGTAGCGATATAACTTCCATGCCTGATTCAATGTTGCTTTGTCGCTCTGCATGATTATGACCGTCATTGCTCTTTTAGTTGGTCGCTCCCAGTCTTTTGCTAACCTTCGCCTGTACTAAGCGGACTGACTGCTCGTGCATCCAAAATCCTTTAAACCAGTTATGTCATATGAGTCCACCATACCTTCCTATACATGGTATTTACCTGCCATTCCTAACGAAGACTTTCATGTACCATCTCGAAATTATTCAAAAAAGTATTTCTCTTTTGTGCCCGTGGTTTAGTTCATGAGGAAGTAGTAGTTAATTCATGATCTTTTTGAGTTGGACAAGCTTCACCCCGGGATTGCATGTCTAATGTGCAAACCCATAATACGAGAAGGAACTGGCAAAGAGTGCGCCCGGCTCAAAAATAATACAACAAACAAACCCTCCTTCACGCTTTGTTCATGAGAAATCAGAAAACTTTGGCAGTGATAAACAAAGGAGATTAAGAGGGTGTGATCGTCCTCATTCGGGAGCCGTTCCTCGAAACTTGTCCAGCTCGAGAAGTGATTGAGTTATCTGCTAGCATTCGTTGACGGAACATGCATAATCTAAAAAATAATTATTACCTCTGTTTTTAAAACCAAGAGCTCTGGTACATGTTTAGTTTTTGTTTCCGACCACGGGTTTTCAACCTTGCCAACAAATGCCACGATTCGAGAGTCTCCACCTTCTTTAAAGCACCAACTATTAAGAGCATGATTGTCATTCTGAGTGTAATGTGCATTGTCCCAAAGTAGCATTGTCTTTTGCATGTTTATGATATCGTTTATTCTGAAATAATTGTATCTAGTCGTCACTTAAACCTTGGAGGTGCCCCTGCATTTATGTTTTGCTTCACTAAAGGGGGCAAGCGAGATACCACTTTATCATATTTGCACACCATGCTCATTACAAATCTTTTTGAGTGTTTCAGTATCATATTGTAAAACTTTCAGTTCTTGTGATTTTCTCATGAGGCAACTTAATTACTACAGATTCATTGTCTCAGTAAGCACTTGTCATGTGACTATGAAAAGTTCTTAAATGGTTAATAGCATCTCACCACAGAAATAATGCTTGTTATCATTTACCTACTCGAGGACGAGCAGGAATTAAGCTTGGGGATGTTGATACGTCCAAAACGTATCTATAATTTCTGCTTGCTCCATGCCTCTTTTGTGTGATATTGCTATGATATTTATACACTTCCATACACTTTTGATCATATTTGGACTAACCTATTAACTTAGTGCACCCCAGTGCCAGTTTCTGTTTTCTTCTATTTTTGTATTTCAGGTTTTCCCATTACGTAAACTGCCAGAAAAATCCCGGAAAAATTATATAAAAAATCAGCGTTCCGGAAGCTTCCTTGCGGCCAAAGTAGAGCCGGAGGGGGGCCACCAGGGCTCCAGGCGCCCTGGTGGCGCGGCCCCCCTCCTGGCTGCGCCGGGGGGG
>LR738711.1:275851179-276111050 GCA_902687465.1 Secale cereale | reverse complement strand
GATGCCCCCCTTTGGCATATATTTACACCGCGTCCCGAAACCCTCGAGGACGGAACCCTTTTTCGCGATCTCATCTCTGTTCCGCCGCCGCCGCGCTTCCAAGATCGGGAGCACCAGGAGAACTCTTCCTGGCACCCTGCCGGAGGGGAGAACCACCACCGGGAGCCTCTCCACCACCATGGACGCCTCCCAGATGAGTTGTGAGTAGTCTCCCTTGGACCATGGGTCCATGACCAGTAGCTATGTGATGTTCTCCTCCCCTCTTTGTTCTTCACTAATTAGACCTCGTGAGCTGCCCTACATGATCGAGGCACATATGTAATCCTTATGTTGTTGCTATGTTGAGTTTGCTGGGATCCGATGGATTGTGAGATTATGTTCAGATTGTGTGTGAGTAATATATTTGATTTACCTCTTTTATATTTATGTTCTTGAGTAATTCTTGCATGTTCTCCGTTGCTATTTATTGCTTTGGCCGAGTAGTAGGTATTAACTCCAAGAGGGAACGTTATGCTTGATTGTGGGTTCATGCCCCTCGATGACTAGCTTGAGTGACAGAAACATGAGTCTAGGGGATGTGCTGTTGCCACAAGGGGGAAAACAACGGTGCTTGTACTCACGGGTGCAAGGATTGTTTACTTTACGCAAAGTTCTTTTAATGCAGTTGTCTGTTGCTTTGAGTTTACACTATGGGTGGGACTCGCAACTTAATACCAGCGAGATGTTCTGGATAGATATCTCAAGGTGGATGATTAGTAGTAGATGCAGATGGATTTCGGTCTACTTACCTTGGCGTACCGCCCATGCTTTTGAGCCTCAACCTTTCTTGCAGCATAGTTAGCATTGGTTTGCGCACATAATCCTGTCAATTGCCCAGCTGTAATTCGTTTACCTCACATAGCTGTTTTATCGTCTTTTGGGAGAGAGACATCACTAGTGAACATCATGGGACCCCGGTCCATATTACCATCACTGATCACATCCACTATTTACTTTCTGCTTTTACTTACTAGTTGCAATTATACCTATCACTATTATCTCTTGCGTTTGATCCTTTGTAAACGACAAGGCCGGAGGGATTGACAACCTCTCTATACTCGTTGGGAGCAAAGTTATTTGTATCTGTGTGCAGGTCCAAGTTGATTGCTAAGTATCTGGCGCCATTAGCAGTTGACACCTTCTTGTTGAACCTTGGAGTCTCAGGGGAATTCGATCCTTGGTATCTTTGCCAAGGGAAAACTACCGCTACACTGCATCTCAAACCTTCCACTTGGGGTAACCAACGAGGGGCGAGAAGCCATCACCCACCTAACCTCCTACACAGCCCACTACCGCCCTCCAGGCCCAACCTAACCTTCCCCCGCGATGGGATCCATCAGATTACGATCGGAGGGCTCCGAAAGCCCCCAAACCCTAATCCCTAGACCCCTACTTTATATATACCTTCCCCATGCCATTTTTGGCCTAACCTAGCCTTCTCCTACCCCTAGAAACCCCCTTCTCCTCGGATATGCCGCAGCCAGCTCCCTCCTCATCAAAATCCGGCGACATCCACCCCTCCAGCGCTACTTGGCAGCTCCCAAGTGGCCAGCCGCCACTTCTCTGCCGCTCCCAGCCAACCGGGGAGCACCACGTCGCCCCCAACCTCCTCACCCATGCCTCCAGCCGCCGCAAGTCAGCCGCGGCCCGCGGCGGGCCGAACCGGGCCCGACCGGGCCCGATCACTCTACCGCGCGCCCGCAGCGAGGCGCCCCACTCTCCCCGCTCCTCCGGAGATCCTCTGCCCCGCCGCCGCAATCTCGCCTCGCCGGCGGCGAGCACCTCCGGGCGCCCGCTGCCAGCGCCCGCTCTGCCTCCTTGCGTCGCCTCCCTCCGCATCGTCAGGGACCACCGCCACTGGTCGTCACCCTCGCCGACGCCCCGCATCGCGCCCGCGGCTCCGGCCGGCGACCTCGCCATGCCCCGCCGCCCGGACAGCTCCATCGCCTCCTCCTTGACTCCGGTCAGGTCCGGCACGGGCGCGACCGGATCTGCCACCTCCTCGCTCCCTCGGCCTCCTCCTCGTCGGGATCGGGCGGATCCCGACGTGCCGCAGCTCGACATTGGCCGGACCTCCTCGCCAGGCCGGACATGTCTGGAGGAGCCGGATGTGTCCGCCCTCCGCCTCTCTTGTGTGGCCGACAGGTGGGCCCGCGAGCCCCAGCCCCGGACGTGTCCGACCAGCCCGGACATTGTCCACCCGAGAACCCCTTCGAGGTTATTTTTTTCACTAAGTCCCTGGAAAATATTCTCATGATGCATTCTTGTGTGGTTAATAACTTTGTGCACGTTTATCCAAATGAAGCAAATGATATGTCAAAATCTTCGTCTCGTCATGCTCTTCATTTTGTTGTACTGTGGCATGATTTTTTGAGTTCATCTTGATGCCTTAATCTTCATTACAAAACTTCTATGTGATGTTAGTGTCAAGTCCTTGTTTTCTGGCAACAATATGTTAGCATCTTGTGAGGGTGGTAACTTTGTGCATGCTGGTCCAAATGGAGTGTATGATATGTCAAAATGTTCATTGTGAAGTGCTCTACATGTTGGTTGTTGTTGCATTCATGTTAGGTGCCATAATGCCATGTTTATATCTATTGAAAAAGTGCATGTGGTTGTGAAGTGCTGAAACTTGTTATGAGATGCTGATTTGTCTTTTTCATATCTTTATGTGTGATTTTTGTTTAAGCAACATATCAATATGTTTTAGAAGCACAATCATGTCATCTTTGATGTGGTGCAATCCACTTTTCATGATATGCCTTATGGTGTTTGCAACAAGCTTGTAAAGTGGCCTACTCGCTGTTGCTGATTTCTATGACTTGTTAAAAACTGCAAAGTCTGGAACTGTTATATCCTGATGCCATCTTTGCTTGATGCCCCAATCAAATCCATGAATGTTTTGGGATGTCCAATGATCCTGTCTTGTTGTCCATGTTATGCTCTATTCATCCATGTCCTTGTTTTCCATTATAGGTTGATGTAGCTTGTTGTTTTCATGCTCTCAAGTTGCTATAAAATGTTTCTGTCAGCCTGTTATCAGCAAGTTAAATTTTGTCATGTGAATAGCTAGTGTTCTATGCGTCCTATGACCATGTTCTTGCCATGAGTAGCTTCATAAACTTGTCTTCTTGCTATTGGTTATCTTAACATGCCATGATATGCTCTGAGATGAGTTGCACAAGCTTGCAAACATGCCTACTTGTTGTTCTTGCTGCCATGTTTAGTTTATTTTCACTAAGTGTGTGAATCTGTTATCTTTTGCAATCTTGCCATGATGTTTTGAGCATGTTCTAGTGGCGTTTGGTAGTAGCTCAGTGATCATGCTTGTAGTGTTGGACATGTACATGCTTGCCATGCCCTTTGTTGCCATGAAGTGTTATTCTATCATGTTGTTTTCATGTCAACTAAGTGCCATGTTGCTGTTTTTGGGCAACTTGTTGTTCTATCTTGTTTCATGGGTATGTGTTGAACCGTTGCTCCATTTTGAGCGTGTGCTATATGAAACTTGTGTGTTTTTGCATATAGAAGCATAATAACATGTTGTAAACCTGTTTGGAGTGTGTTTGCTTGGTGTTTGGGTGCATCTTGCATCTTTGCCATGCTTGTCTTGTTTCCCTCATATCTTCTAGGCCGTAGCTCCAAATTAAGTAAACTTTATATGTAACTTGAGTAGAATTTTGAGTAGATCATCATGGTGCATGTTAACTTTGTGTTTAACAACTTGAACTTAAGGTTTGTTCAGATCTGGACCATTTTCGAAATTTGCATATGAGGACTTACGGGAATTGTTATACGCTATTTTCGGCCTCATTTAAACTTGTTGGGTTGTGTTGTTCTTGTCTGCATCATCCCTTGCCATGTTTTGCATCACATAGACTTGTCTTGCATCATACATGGTTGAGCATCTTGTCATGTTCTTGAGTGGTGTGTTTACCATTTTGTGTGCTTCTTCTTGCTAGTTCATATTCCGTTGCGATCGTGAGGATTAATTCGTCCACACTCGGTTCGTCTTCGTGGTTTCTTCTTAGTATTCTTCATGGACTCATTCTTCTTCCTTGTGGGATCTCAGGCAAGATGACCGTCACCTTGGATACCTTTACTATCATTGCTATGCTAGTTGTCTCGATGCTATCGCTATATGTCGCGCCACCTATCTATTCGTAAGCCTTTCCTTGTTGCCATGAAACCTCTAACCTTTGACACCGTCCCAGCAAAACCATTGTTTGGCTATGTTACCCGCTTGCTCAACCCCTCTTATAGTGTTGTTAGTTGCAGCTGAAGATGAAGATTGCTCCATGTTGGATCTTGTTCTTGGAATATCACAATATCTCTTAAATATATTAACACACCTATATACTTGGCAATGGGTGGAAGGCTTGGCCTTTTGCTTAGTGTTTTGTTCCACTCATGCCGCCTTAAGAACCGATTAACTGGCGTTATGTTCCTTGATTTTGCGTTCCTAACGCGGTTGGGTATATGGGGACCCCTTGACAGTTCGTCTTTGAATAAAACTCCTCCAGCAAGGCCCAACTTTGGTTTTAATTTGCAACATAATAAAAAATTATTTAATTAATTAAATTGCATAGGGAGTTAGCGCTACCCGAGGATTCTTCTACATACATGGGGGCTAGTGCTGATGGTGTTGGTCCCAAACGGGGGTGCTGCGGGGCCACCACGGGGAAACTCGAGGATTCTCTCCTGTAGGATCGCCCATCCGGTCGTGGCCTGAGACGAGATATGCGCAACTACTATCAGGGTGTTGGCACGTTGGGAGGTCTTCCTGGACTTGTTTTACCATCGTCGAAATGTCTTGTGCACCGGGATTCCGAGTCTAATCGGGTTGTCCCTGAGATAAGGGGTATTATTATTTTTACCTCTACTGATCGTGAGAGCTTGTTATGGGCTAAGTTGGGACACCCCTGCAGGGTTATGATCTTTCGAAAACTGTGCCCGCAGTTATGTGGCAGATTGGAATTTTTTAATGTACGGTTGTAGATAAAATAAAATACACGAACCGTGTGAGTAACCGTGACCGTCTCTTTCCACTTTGAGAAGAGAACACGGTGGGGTTATATTTGACTCATAGGTAGTTATGGATCTTTAGCAATCATTACTAGATTGCGACCGTTTGTGTAGATGCTCATCTTATTCTTGTACTCGTAAGTTAGCTACCATATATATTGCTTAGCCGCTGCTGCAACCTCACCACTTAACCTCTCCATACCCATTAAGCTTTGCTAGTCTTGATACCCATGGTTATGGGATTTCTGAGTCCTCATGGCCCACAGGTACTACAACATCAGTTGCAGGTAGAGGTTTTCGATGACCTGACGTGAGAGCGATGTTACCTTTTGTTGAGTTCTTTCTTCTTTTCGTTAGTCTTGGGCTAGGTTCCTGGTCGGTAGCCTGGGATAGCAGGATGGATGTCCTTGTGCTTTTCATGTTTGCATCCGTAGTCGGATGTTTTGTATATGTTTTGTTGTATTCATGTGAATTGTATGACTTGTTTGTATCCCCATCTATGTATCTAATGGTATGATGTAATGATATCCATCTTGCTAAGCGCCTGAAATGCGGTTGTGCCTCAATCGCAAGTTTTATCTAGTGATCAAGATAGAATCGCATCTTGGGCGTGACAAGTTGGTATCAGAGCCTCGACTGACCATAGGAGCCCCCTTGATTGATCGTAGCTTGGCCGTTGTTGAGTCTAGAAGAAAACTATTTTTGAGTCTAGTTATATCGGAGAGTAGAAATTCTTTTTACTCCTCAGCCCCTTCGTCACTCTGGTGAGGAGTCTTGACGTAGGTGTTTTGAATTACTTCTCTTCCTCTTCAAAATTTTCTAGGATCACGTGGTTAGTTTTCGTTCGTTGCGATGTCTGTTCTTTTCATCCGGTGCAATTCTCGTCAAGTTGGTTCGTTCCTCTTCGTCTTTTTCTAGTTCAATCCTCAGTTCTTTCCATCCGACGGTGTTTCCCCGTATGAAGTGGTCTTTCTTTTTCCCACCCGCCCACCCTTTTTGCTTCTCGGAGCCAGAGTCCTTAATCGAGTATCCATCCTACTCGTGTGAAGTCCTTGTATTCCTTTCATCAATTATTTCAACCGGTGAATTCTCCTCTCGTTCGACATTCTTCATCTCTTTTCTTTTCCGGTGGATTCAATTCAAGTTTTCAGTGTTGTTCATATTCTTTCATCGGCTCAAACAATTCCAATTAATCATTCGTCTCTTGCCATTTAATTGTTCCAGAGTTCTGAAGACATCTCAAGATATTTGTCTGGGTTCTAATTTATTCGAGGTTGTCACCTCATTCGAGTCTTTCAAAAATTTCGGTGCATCGTTTCTAACTCGAATAATCCTTTTCAACGGTGTTTTCTCTTCGGTGGGCTCATAACCCACATGTCTTTTCCCAGGATCTTACCTGACTCTTCTAATTTCCCCGAGTGTTCCAAAATTCTTTTCAAGTGTGATGTAAGTATGGATTCCATCCGTTATGTGCCTTCTCCAAGATCGTTTGCAAATTATTTTCATCATTGGTTCAATCTTTCTTCTTTTCATTCTTCCGAAGTATTTCATGAATTCTTTTCTTTGTGTTCCTCTGAAGGCCATCATTTCAGAAGATTTCTTCGTTCTCAGTTTTGAACTTCGTCCTCCAAATATTCTTCATTGATGCCTCTTCGTTCGTCTCACATTCGTCCCGTGCTTCGTTCAAGTGTTCTTTAATCAGTTCGCGATCTCTTCATTCTCTTGCATCTAAAATTCCTCAAGTGTTTATCCTTCCCGGTGATTCATTCTCTTCTATTCACTCAATTTCAATTTCTTACGGTGGTTCGTTCTTTTTCATCACTCGGTTTCAATTCTTATGGTGGTTCAGTCAATATTCCTTCTTCCATTGTCATCATATCAATTCTTTTGTTCTTTCCAATATTACCGGTGGTTCATGAAGATTTTCGAAAGTTTCAAGATATATCCCTCTTAATCAATTTCAACGTGAATAAGTGATATGCGAATCCATTGCTTTCATCAATTTAATTGATGAAGGATAAGCATAACATAATTCTTATTCTTCTTCATCAATTTGATTTATCACTTCCTTCGAAGTTTATTCTTGATGAACAAATTTTAGCCCCAAGTGCTTTCATCTTTTCATTTCCGGAGTGCAAAGTTTCCTCGCCTTCTCGTCGGAACCCCCTTCTAAATAATAGCAAGGCTTTAATCTTATTCTTTTGATCATTCAATTATATCTCATCATCCTTTTGTTACCGGAGTTCTTCACGGTGGTTCTTTCATGGTTTAATTCATTCTTCAAGTGTTCTGCAAAATTCTTTTGGATCAAGCGCAAGCATTATTCTTTTGTGTCTCGAGATGCAAATAGTTCTCCGTATGCTTTTGAAGTGGTTTGCATTTCCTAATTCTCAGCTATTCAACCTTCTCATCGTGGCATAATGCATCTCAAGTTTGAGATGGTTACATAAGCCCACGCAAATCAGTTCTTTTGTTGTTGATTTTCTCAACAACTCCATTCGAACCTTTCCTTTGAAGATGCTCTTTCAAATTCAATATGGTGGAAGTTGTCATTTTTCTTCTCCGTTCTTTTCATTCAACTATTTCAATTCTTCCGGAGGCATTGTGTTGTTCATCTCGTCAATTATCGTTCCATCTTGTCAAGTCCATGATTCTATTCCATTCATTTTTAGCCGGAATGCTGCCCGAATTCCATCATCCAAATTCCTTGTCTATCTCTTATTAACTGGAGTGGTTCCGAATTCATTCTTGTCCCGTCAACTCTTGCTTCATATCCTTCAACCTTTTGGTTCTCGTCGTATCCCTTGTTCCTCTTTTCTAATGAAGTGTTTGCAACTTTGTTATTCTTCGTCGTGTTCATTCTTTCAAGTTGTTCAACCCCTCGAGGTTCTATAGTTTCACTCTTTTGTCCTCAAGATCTCCTGTTAGTAGGGGAGTGTTGTGACACCCCGAGTCCGATGCGCCAGGTGTCAGCCAGTTATTCGTCATCATTGCCACGTCATCTGCTTGCGTGTTGCATTTTGCCATGTCATTATGTTTATTGCATCAACATGTTTTCAAAACTTGCAACCGTCTGAGTCCCCTCGTCTTTTCAATTGACCATTCTGAGCCCAGACATACTTGCACGCACCCGCGGCTCCTCCTAATATTTCTTTTATAAGTGGCCAGAAAATGTTCTCGGAATGGGTTGAAACTTGGCGTGTGGTCTTACTATGGTGTAGCTGGACCGCCTGTCAAGTTTCGTCGCATTCGGAGCTCGTTTGATAGCCCAACCGTTAAAATATAGCGGTACTATCATCGGAGTAAATGTCGGATGTTTTCGGTCTTCGAAAACCCCGTGGGTCTCTCTCTCTCTTCTCTCTTCTCAGCCCACCTAACCTCCTACATAGCCCACTACCGCCCTCCAGGCCCAACCTAACCTTCCCCCGCGATCGGATTCGTCGGATCACGATCGGAGGGCTCCGAAAGCCCCCAAACCCTAATCCCTAGACCCCCTCCCTTATATATACCTTCCCCATGCCATTTTTGGCCTACCGGAGCCTTCTCCTACCCCTAGAACCCTGCTTCTCCTCGAATCTGCCGCAGCCAACTCCCTCCTCCTCAAAATCCGGCGAGATCCACCCCTCCAGCACCACTTGGCAGCTCCCGAGTGGCCAGCCGCCACTGCTCTACCGCTCCCGCCCAACCGGGGAGTGCCACATCGTCCCCAGCCACCTCACCCACGCCTCCATCCGCCGCAGCCCAGCCTCGGCCCGCGCCGGGCCGAACGGGGCCCGACCACTCCACCGCGCGCCCGCAACGAGTCGCCCCACTCTCCCCGTTCCTCCTGAGATCCTCTGCCCCGTCGCCGCGATCTCGCCTCGCCGCCGGCGAGCACCTCCGGGCGAGCCCCACCGCCGGCACCCGCTCTGCCGCCTTACGCCGCCTCCCTCCGCATCGTCAGGGACCACCGCCGCCGGTCATCACCCTTGCCGATGCCCCGCATCGGGCCCGCGGCTCCCGCCGGCGACCTCGCCATGCCTCGCCACCCGGAGAGCTCTGTCGCCTCCTCCTTGCCTCCGGTCAGGTTCGACACCAGCGCGGCCGGATCTGCCACCTCGTCGCTCCCTAGGCCTCCTCCTCTTCGAGATCGAGCGGATCCCGACGCGCCGCAGCTCGACGTTGGTCGGACCTCCTCGCCGGGCCGGACATGTTCGGAGGAGCCGGACGTGTCCGCCCTCCGCCTCTCTTGTGTGGTCGACAGGTGGGCCCGCGAGCCCCAGCCCCGGACGTGTCCGACAAGCCCGGACATTGTCCACCCGAGAACCCCTTCGAGGTTGATTTTTTCACTGTCCCTATAAAATGTTCTCATGATGCATTCTTGGGTGGTTAATAACTTTGTGCACGTTTATCCAAATGAAGCAAATGATATGTCAAAATGTTCGTCTTGTGATGCTCTTCATTTCGTTGTACTGTGGCATGCTTGTTTGAGTTCATCTTGATGCCTTAATCTTAGTTGCAAAACTGCTATGTGATGTTAGTGTCAAGTCCTTGTTTTCTGGCAACAATATGTTAGCATCTTGTGAGGGTGATAACTTTGTGCATGGTGGTCCAAATGGAGTGTATGATATGTCAAAATGTTCATTGTGAAGTGCTCTACAAGTTGGTTGCTGTTGCATTCATGTTAGGTGCCATAATGCCATGTTTACCTCTGTTGCAAAAGTGCATGTGGCTGTTAAGTGATGAAACATGTTATGAGATGCTGATTTGTCTTTTTCCTATCTTTATGTGTAATTTTTGTTTGAGGAACATGTCAATATGTTTTAGAAGCACAATCATGTCATCTTTGCTGTGGTGCAATCCACTTTTCATGATATGCCTTGTCGTGTTTGCAACAAGCTTGTAAAGTGGCCTACTCGCTATTGCTGATTTCTATGACTTATTAAAAACTGCTAAGTCTGAAACTGTTATATCCTGATGCCATGTTTGCTTGTTGCCCCAATCAAATCCATGAATGTTTTGGGATGTCCAATGATCATGTCTTGTTTTCCATGTTATGGTCTATCCATCCATGTCCTTGTTTGCCATTATAGGTTGTTGTAGCTTGTTGTTTTCATGCTCTCAAGTTGCTATAAAATGTTTCTGTCAGCCTATTATCAGCAAGTTCAATTTTGCCATGTGAATAGCTAGTGTTCTATGCATCCTATGACCATGTTCTTGCCATGAGTAGCTTCATAAACATGTCTTCTTGCTGTTGGTTATCTTCACATGCCATGATATGCTCTGAGATGAGTTGCACAAGCTTGAAAACATGCCTACTTGTCGTTGTTGCTGCCATATATAGTTTATTTTCACCAAGTCTGTGAATCTGTTATCTTTTGCAATCTTGCCATGATGTTTTGAGCATGTTCTAGTGGTGTTTGGTAGTAGCTCAATGATTATGCTTGCAGTGCTGGACATGTATATGCTTGCCATGCCCTTTGTTGCCATGAAGTGTTACTGTATCATGTTGTTTTGATGTCAACTAAGTGTCATGTTGCTGTTTTTGGGCAGCTTGTTGTTATATCTTGTTTCATGTGTATGTGTTGAACCGTTGCGCCGTTTTGAGCGTGTGCTATATGAAACTTGTGTGTTTTTGCATGTAGTTGCATAATAACATGTTGTAAACCTGTTTGGAGTGTGTTTGCTTGGTGTTTGGGTGCATCTTGCAAGTTTGCCATGCTTGTCTTGTTTTGCTCATATCGTCTAGTTCGTAGCTCCGAATTAAGTAACTTTATATGTAACTTGACTAGAATTTCGAGTACATCATCATGGTGCATGTTAACTTGCTGTTTAACAACTTGAACTGAAGGTTTGTTCAGATCTGGAGCAATTTCTAAATTTGCATATGAGGACTTACAGAATTGTTATATGTTATTTTGGCCTCAATTAAACTTGTTGGGTTGTGTTGCCATGTTTTGCATCATATAGACTTGTCTTGCATCATAATTGGTTGATCATCTTGTCATGTTCTTGAGTGGTGTGTTTACCATGTTGTGTGCTTCTTCTCGCTATTTCATATTCCATTGCGATCGTGAGGATTCGTTCGTCGACACTCGGTTCGTCTTCGTGGTTTCTTCTTCGTCTTCTTCATGGACTCGTTCTTCTTCCTTGCGGGATCTCAGGCAAGATGACCGTCACCTTGGATACCCTTACTTTCATTACTATGCTAGTTGTCTCGATGCTATCGCTATATGTCGCGCTACCTGACTATTTGTCAGCCTTTCCTTGTCACCATGAAACCTCTAACCTTTTACACCGTCCCAGCAAAACCGTTGTTTGGCTATGTTACACGCTTGCTCATCACCTCTTATAGCGTTGTTAGTTGCAGGTGAAGATGAAGATTGCTCCTTGTTGGATCTTGTTGTTGGAATATCACAATATCTGTTAAATATATTAACACACCTATATACTTGGCAATGGGTGGAAGGCTTGGCCTTTTGCTCGGTGTTTTGTTCCACTCATGCCGCCTTAAAACCCAATAAATCGGCGTTATGTTCCTTGATTTTGCGTTCCTAACGCGGTTGGGTTTACGGGGACCCCTTGACAGTTCGTCTTTGAATAAAACTCCTCCAGCAAGGCCCAACTTTGGTTATTAATTTGCAACATAATAAAAACTTAATAAATTAATTAAATTGCATAGGGAGTTAGCGCTACCCGAGGATTCTTCTACATACAGGGGGGGCCAGTGCTGATGGTGTTCGTCCCAAACGGGGGTGCTGCGGGGCCACCATGAGGAAATTCTAGGATTGGCTCCCGTAGGATCGCCCATCCGGTCGTGGCATGAGACGAGATACGCGCGGCTACTATCAGGGTGTCGGCACGCAGGGAGGTCTTGCTGGACTTGTTTTACCATTGTCGAAATGTCTTCTGCACCGGGTTTTCGAGTCTGATTGGGTTGTCCCTAAGATAAGGGGTATTATTATTTTTACCTCTACTGATCGTGAGAGATTTTTATGGGCTAAGTTGGGACACCCCTGCAGGGTTATGATCTTTCGAAAGCCATGCCGCGGTAATGTGGCAGATTGGAATTTATTAATGTCCGGTTGTAGATAACTTGACAGAGGTTCCGAAATAAAATACACGAACCATGTGAGTAACCGTGACCGTCTCTTTTCACTTTTCGAAGAGAACACAGTGGGGTTATGTTTGACTCGTAGGTAGTTCATGATCTTTAGCGATCATTACTAGATTGCGATCGTTTGCATAGATGCTCATCTTATTCTTGTACTCGTAAGTTAGCCACCATACATATTGCTTAGCCACTGCTGCAACCTCACCACTTAACCACTCCATAACCATTAAGCATTGCTAGTCTTGATACCCATGGTTCTAGGATATATAGCTGAGTCCTCGTGGCTCACAGATACTACAACATCAGTTGCAGGTGCAGGTTTTCGATGACTTGACGTGAGAGCGATGTTACCTTTTGTTGGAGTTCTTTCTTCTTCTTCTTCGTCAGTCTTGGGCTAGGTTCTGGGTCGGCAGCCTGGGATAGCAGGATGGATGTACTTGTGCTTTTCATGTTTGCATCCGTAGTCGGATGTTTTGTATATGATGATGTTGTATTCATGTGAATTGTATGACTTGTATGTATCCCCATGTATGTATGTAATGGTACGATGTAATGATATCCATCTTGCTAAGCGCCTGAAATGCGGTTGTGCCTCAATCACAAGTTTTATCTAGTGATCGAGATAGAATCGCATCTTGGGCGTGATAATCATAGTCATGCTAGTGGAAGTTTGTTAGGTTAAAGAAATAATTGCTTTAAGGTTTGTGATTCCCGAAGCATGCACGTATGGCATGTGTAACCAAATTGGCGCGCACTATATCTTGATTGTTTCATCTTTTTGGAAAGGTCGGGGGCGCGCGATGCTTAACTCCTACCAACCTCCCCCCTGGGGCATGCGTCGTAGTGCTTTGCTTTTAGGGCTAAGTAGATTTTTCGCAATAAGTATGTGAGTTCTTTATGACTAATGTGAGTCCATGGATTATACGTACTCTCACCCTTCCACCTTGCTAGCCAGTCTAATATGGCGCAACTTTCCCCGGTGCATAAAACCCTCTTTATACCTTCCTCAAAATAGCTACCATATCTACCTATTATGGCATTTACATAGCCATTCAAAGATATATTACCATGTAACTCCACTGTCCTGTTTATTATGACATGCTTCATCTTTGTCATATTGCTTTGCATGATCATGTAGTTGACATAGTATTTGTGGCAGAGCCACCGTTCATATTTTTCATACATGTCACTCTTGATCATTGCACATCCCGGTACACTGATACGTCCATTTTGCATCATGCTTTTATATTGATGTTTATTGCATTATGGGCTATTATTACACATTATGCCACAGTACTAATGCCTTTTCTCTCTTATTTTACAAGGTTTACACAAAGAGGAAGAATGCTGGCAGCTAGAATTCTGGGCTGGAAAAGGAGCAAATATTGGAGACCTATTCTGCACAAATCAAAATGCCCTGAAACACCATGAAAGTCAGTTTTGGAATATATAAATAATATCGGGCGAAGCAAGCACCAGAGGGGGAGCCACCCTCCGTCCACGAGGGTGGGGGCGCGCCTTACCCCCCTGGGCGTGCCCCCTGCCTCGTGGGCCACCTGGCAGCCCCTCCGATGCCCATCATCTGGTATAACATGTCTTCTGCCCTGGAAAAAAATCAGAAGGAGGCTTTTGGGACAAAGCGCCGCCGTCTCGAGGCGGAACCTTGGCGGAACCAATCTAGGGCTCCGACGGAGCTGTTCTGCCGGGGAAACTTCCCTCCAGGAGGGAGAAATTGTCATCGTCATCATCACCATCGATCCTCTCATTGGGAGGGGGTCAATCTTCATCAACATATTCACCAGCACCGTCTCCTCTCAAACCCTAGTTCATCTCTTGTATCCAATCTTTGTATCAAAACCTCAGATTGGTACATGTGGGTTGCTAGTAGTGTTGATTACTCCTTGTAGTTTGCTAGTTGGTTTATCCGGTGGAAGATCATATGTTCATATCCATTATGCATATTAATACCCCTCTGATTATGAACATGAATATGATTTGTGAGTAGTTACGTTTGTTCCTGAGGACATGGGAGAAGTCTTGTTATAAGTAGTCATGTGAATTTGGTATTCATTCGATATTTTGATGAGATGTGTGTTGTCTTTCCTCTAGTGGTGTTATGTGAACATCGACTACATGACAGTTCAACATTGCTTGGGCCTAGAGGAAGGCATTGGGAAGTAATAAGTAGATGATGGGTTGCTAGAGTGACAAATGCCGTAAGATTGTCTTGTCTTGTGACAAATGTCAAAGAATTGGTAATATTAGTACACGTCAAGAAATGCCTATGAATTATTCACTTGTTATTGAACCATTTGATGTTTGGGACTTTGCTTATATGGGACCGTTTCCTTCCTCTAATGGGTGTACACATATTTTAGTTGTTGTTGATTACGTTACTAAGTGGGTAGAAGCTATTCGAACTAGTAGTGCTGATCATAAAACCTCTATTAAGATGCTTAGAAAAGTTAATTTTCCGAGGTTCGGAGTCCCTAGATATTTAATGACTGATGGTGGTTCACATTTTATTCATGGTGCTTTCCGCAAAATGCTTGCTAAGTATGATGTTAATCATAGAATTGCATCCCCTTACCACCCACAGTCTAGTGGTCAAGTAGAACTAAGTAACAGAGAGCTGAAATTAATTTTGCAAAAGACTGTTAATAGATCTAGAAAGAATTGGTCGAAGAAACTTGATGATGCATTATGGGCCTATAGAACTGCATATAAAAATCCTATGGGTATGTCTTCGTATAAAATGGTTTATGGAAAAGCATGTCACTTACCTCTCGAACTAGAACGTAAGGCACACTTGGCTATTAAAGAGCTCAATTATGATTTCAAACTTGCCGGTGAGAAGAGGCTTTTTGACATTAGCTCGCTTGATGAATGGAGAACCCAGGCCCGTGAAAATACCAAACTATTTAAAGAAAAAGTTAAAAGATGGCATGACAAAAGGATACAAAAGCGTGAGTTTAATATAGGTGATTATGTCTAGCTATACAACTCTCGTTTAAGATTTTTTTTTGCAGGAAAGCTTCTCTCTAAATGGGAAGGTCCTTACGTTATCGAGGAGGTCTATCGTTCTGGTGCCATGAAAATCAACAACTTCAAAGGCACACATCCAAATGTGGTAAACGGCCAAAGAATCAAACATTATATCTCAGGTAATCCCATAAATTTTGAAACCAATGTGATTGAAACCATAATCGCAGAGGAATACATAAGGGACACTTTCTAGAAAGATTCAGACTCTGAAAAGGAAGAGGTATGTGGTACGGTAAGTAAACCTACTCCAAAATAGTTCTAATGACATTTTTTCTCCGTTTTGGAATATTTAAAAAAATAGGAAAATAAGAAGTAGTCCGAACGGAACACGAGGCGTCCACGAGGGTGAAGGGCGCGCCCTACCCCCTGGGTGCGCCCCATACCTTGTGGGCACCTTGTGTGCCCTCTGGACTCCTTTTTCTTGCACGATACTTCTTTTGGTCGATAAAAATTCATTATATAATCTCCCAGAGGTTTTGACCATGGTACCACGACTAAATCCTCTGTTTTTGTTTCGAGCTGTTTCTGTCACAGACAAGAGCAATATGTCGTCCCATGATTCAGAGAGAGAAAATTATGTGGCTGATTACCTTGCAGACCCTAAGGTCTACGAGGACTTGGAGCATTGTGGGTGGACCACGGAGGAAGAAGAAGACTGTGATCTTAGGGGAAAGGAGGAGACGAGCTCAGATGAAGACAAAGTCCCATTACCTCAACCTAGGGACATGCATGTGGAGTTCAAAAAGTCAAGCCTCCCTGATAGAGCAAAGAAACCTAAGATCGAGTTTATTCCTTTTCGCCTCTTGCAGGAGAACAAACAGGAACTATGCAAAAAGATATAAGTCTTGAGCAGGAGATCGATGACCTAAGGGAGCAAAGTTCTATCCTTAAGTGCAAATTAAGGAAGAAGCCTACATCATCAACAACTCCATCATCACCACCTCTGAAGAAAGAGACATAAACACATGGGTATGGGCACTCCCCTTAGCAACTGCCGAGCTTGGGGGAGGTACCCCAGTATCGTATCACCATCACATCTCTATCTACCGTTTTTCTTAGTTCGATCCTTTTGGTAATATCTTGATCTAGTAGAATAAAGTTAGTATGATCTAGTCACGAGCTTTGCTTTATGATCTTTATCTATGTAATCGAGTCCGTGAGCTATATATAATAAAGATTAGTTTTGAGTCAAGGGCTTGATTATATCACTATGATCTTGAGGGAATAAAAGAAAGAATAAAAAATCAAAGAGATCATATTGATCTTATGGGGAGCAATGACTTCACATATAAAGAGTATGATGAATAAAAATTGTTGAGGGTTGACAAACATAGTTTTGGTCATCGTTGCAACTAATAGGAAGAAATAAAGAAAGAGAGGTTTTCACATATAAATATACTATCTTGGACATCCTTTATGATTGTGAGCACTCATTAAAATATGACATGCTAAAGAGTTGATGTTGGACAAGGAAGACAACATAATGGGTTATGTTTTCTTATATCTGAAATAAAGTTTATTGTCATGGATCATCCAACATGTTGAGCTTGCCTTTCCCCCTCATGCTAGCCAAACTCCTTGCACCAAGTAGAGATACTACTTGTGCTTCCAAACATCCTTAAACCCAGTTTTGCCATGAGAGTCCACCAGATCTACCTATGGATTGAGTAAGATCCCTCAAGTAAGTTGTCATTGTTGCAACTCTCTAAATATGTATGATCTATTAGTGTGGAGAAAATAAACTCTATGCGATCTTGTAATATGGAAGCAATAAAAGCGACGGACTGCATAATAAAGGTCCATATCATAAGTGGCAATATAAAGTGATGTTTTTTGGCGCTAAGATTTTGTACATCCAACCATAAAAGCACGTGACAACCTCGGCTTCCCTCTGTGAAGGGCCTACCTATTGTTCTTACCTTATATAAGAGTCATGGTGATCTTCACCTTTCCTTTTTACAATTTATCCTTTGGTAAGCACATTGTGTTGGAAGATGCTGACATATATACCCAATTGGATGTAAGCTATCATGATCTATTATTATTGACATTACCCTTGAGGTAAAAGGTTGGGAGGCAACACTATAAGCCCCTATCTTTCTATGTGTACGATTAAAACTCCATACCCATAAGTATTGCGTGAGTGTTAGCAATTGTGAAAGACTAAATGATAGTTGAGTATGTGGACTTGCTGAAAAGCTCTTATATTGAGTCTTTCACGATGTTATGATAAATTGCAATTGCTTCAATGATCGAGATCATAGTTTGTTAGTTTTCAATGAAGCTTCTGATTCATACTTAACATTGAGAATAGATTGTTACTTTAGCATAAGAAATCATATGAATATATATATATATATATATGTTGATGTTAGAAGAATGATCATGATGCCCTCATGTCCGTATTTTATTTTATCAACACTCTATCTCTAAACATGTGGACATATTTTTCGATATCGGCTTCCGCTTGAGGACTAGCAAGGTTTAAGCTTGGGGGAGTTGATACGTCCATTTTGCATCATGCTTTTATATTGATGTTTATTGCATTATGGGCTATTATTACACATTATGCCACAATACTTATGCCTTTTCTCTCTTATTTTACAAGGTTTACACGAAGAGGGAGAGTGCTGGTAGCTGGAATTCTCGGTTGGAAAACGAGCAAATATTGGAGACCTATTCTGCACAACTCAAAAAGCCCTGAAACTCCAGAAAGTTAGTTTTGGAATATATAGAAAATATCGGGCGAAGAAAGCACCAGAGGGAAGCCACCTATGTCCACGAGGGTGGGGGCGCGCCCTACCCCCCTGGGCGTGGCCCCCTGCCTCGTGGGTGGTATAAGGTGTCTTCTTCCATGGAAAAAAAATCAGAAGGAGGCTTTTGGGACGAAGCGATGCCATCTCGAGGCGGAACCTTGGCGGAAACAATCTAGGGCTCCGGCGGAGCTGTTCTGCCAGGGAAACTTCCCTCTGGGAGGGGGAAATCATCATCGTCATCATCACCATTGATCCTCTCAATGGGAGGGGGTGAATCTTCATCAACATCTTCACCAACACCATCTCCTCTCAAACCCTTGTTCATCTTTTGTATCGGATCTTTGTATCAAAACCTCAGATTGGTACCTGTGGGTTGCTAGTAGTGTTGATTACTCCTTGTAGTTGATGCTAGTTGGTTTATTCGGTGGAAGATCATATGTTCACATCCTTTATGCATATTAATGCCCCTCTGATTATGAACATGAATATTATTTGTGAGTAGTTTTGTTTATTCCTGAGGACATGTGAGAAGTCTTGCTATAAGTAATCATGTGAATGTGGTATTCGTTCGATATTTTGATGAGATGTATGTTATCTTTCCTTTAGTGGTGTTATGTGAACATCGACCACATGACACTTCACCATTGTTTGGGCCTAGGGGAAGGCATTGGGAAGTAATTAGTAGATGATGGGTTGCTAGAGTGACAAAAGCTTAAACCCTAGTTTATGTGTTGCTTCGTAAGGGGCTGATTTGGATCCATATGTTTCATGTTATGGTTAGGTTTACCTTAATACTTATTTTGTAGTTGCGGATGCTTGCAATAGTAGTTAATCATAAGTGGGATGCTTGTCCAAGTAAGGGCAGTACCCAAGCACCGGTCCACCCACATACCCAATTATCAAAGTAACGAACGCGAATCATATGTGCGTGATGAAAACTAGCTTTACGATAATTCCCATGTGTCCTCGGGAGCGTTTTCCTCTATATAAGAGTTTGTCCACGCTTGTCCTTTGCTACAAAAAGGATTGGGCCACATTTCTGCACTTTATTTACTTTTACCACTTGTTACTTGTTACCAATTACCTTATCACAAAACTATCTGTTACCGATAATTTCAGTGCTTGCAGAGAATACCTTACTGAAAACTGCCTATCATTTCCTTCTGCTCGTTGGGTTTGACACTCTTACTTATCGAAGGGACTACGATAGATCCCCTACACTTGTGGGTCATCATGACTCTTTTCTGGTGCCATTGCCAGGGAGTGAAGCACCTTTGGTAAGTGGAATTTGGTAAGGAAAATTTATAGAGTGTGCTGAAATTTACTATCACTTGTTACTATGGAACATAATCCTTTGAGGGGCTTGTTTGGGGTATCTTCACCCCAACCAGTGGATCAAAGAGTTGCTCCTCAACCTACTGAACCTACTGAATTTTTTTACTTTGAAATTCCTTCTGGTATGATAGAGAAACTGCTAGCTAATCCCTTTCAGGAGATGGAACATTGCATCCCGACTTGCACCTAATCTATGTGGATGAAGTTTGTGGATTATTTAAGCTTGCAGGTATGCCCGAGGATGTGATCAAGAAGAAGGTCTTCCCTTTATCTTTGAAGGGAAAGGCATTGACATAGTTTAGGCTATGCGATGATATTGGATCCTGGAACTACAACCGATTGAAATTGGAATTTCATGAGAAGTTCTATCCTATGCATCAGGTTCATCGTGATCATAATTATATATATAATTTTAGGCCTCGCGAAGGAGAAAGTATCGCTCAAGCTTGGGGGAGGCTTAAGTCAATGTTATATTCATGCCCCAATCATGAGTTCTCAAAAGAAATTATTATTCAAAAAATTTATGATCGGCTTTCTCTCGATAATAAATCCATGCTCGATACTTCTTGCATTGGCTCTTTTATGATGAAGACTATTGAATTCAAATGGGATTTATTGGAAAGAATTAAACGCAACTCTGAAGATTGGGATCTCGGCGAAGGTAAGGAGTCAGGTATAACAGCTAAGTTTGATTGTGTTAAATCTTTTATGGATACCGATGTTTTCCGTGACTTTAGCACTAAATATGGACTTGACTCTGAGATAGTAGCTTCTTTCTATGAATCATTTGCTACTCATGTTGATCTCCCTAAGGAGAAGTGGTTTAAATATCATCCCCCCCATTGAAGGTAGTTGAACCTGTTAAAGTTGAAGAAAAGACCATCACTTATAATGTTGATCCTATTGTTCCTACTGCTTATATTGAGAAACCACCCTTCCTTTTTAGAATAAAGGATCATGCTAAAGCTTCAACTATGGTCCGTAAGAGTAATACTAGAACACCTACACCCTCTGAGCAAATTAAAGTTGAACCTAGTGTTGCTATTGTTAAGGATCTCTTGGTCGATAATATTGATGGGCATGTTATTTACTTATGTGATGAAGCTGCTAGAATTGCTAGACCCGATACTAAGATTAAACATAGACCTGTTGTAGGCATGCCTGTTATTTCTGTTAAAATAGGAGATCATTGCTATCATGGCTTATGTGATATGGGTGCTAGTTCTAGTGCAATACCTCATTCCTTATACAAAGAAATTATGCATGATATTGCACCTGCTGAGCTAGAAGGTATTGATGTTACTATTAAGATTGCCAATAGAGACACTATTTCACCAATTGGGATTGTTAGAGATGTTGAAGTCTTGTGTGGGAAAGTTAAATACCCTACCGATTTTCTTGTTCTTGGTTCCCCACAAGATAACTTTTGCCCTATTATATTTGGTAGACCCTTCTTGAATACTGTTAATGCTAAGATAGACTTCAAAAAGGATGTTGTTACTATTGGTTTAGGGGATATGTCTCGTGATTTTAACTTCGCTAAATTCCGTAGACAACCCCATGATAATGAATTGCCTAGTGAGGATGAAATTATTGGTCTTGCTTCTATTGTCGTGCCTCCTAACAACCCTTTAGAACACTATCTGCTAGACCATGAAAATGATATGTATATGAATGAGAGAAGGGAAATAGATGAAATATTCTTTAAATAAGGACCTTTATTGAAACACAACTTACATGTTGAAATTCTAGGGGATCCTCCTCCACCCAAGTGTGATCCCATGTTTGAAATCAAACCATTACCTCATACTCTTAAGTATGCTTATCTTGATGAAAAGGAGATATATCCTGTTATTATTAGTGTTAACATTTCAGAGCAGGAAGAAGGGAAATTATTGAAAACTCTGAAGAAGCACCGTGCTGCTATTGGATATACTCTTGATGATCTTAAGGGAATTAGTCCCACTCTATGCCAACATAAAATGAAATTTGAGAAAGACGCTAAACCGGTTGTTGATCACCAATGTTGGTTAAATCCTAGGATGAAAGAAGTGGTAAGGAAAGAAATACTAAAGCTTCTAGAGGCAAGTATCATTTTTCCAGTTGCTGATAGTCAGTGGGTAAGTCATGTCCATTGTGTTCCTAAGAAGGGAGGTATTACTGTTGTTCCTAATGATAAAGATGAATTGATCCCACAAAGAATTGTTACAGGTTATAGAATGGTAATTGATTTCCGTAAATTAAATAGAGCTACTAAGAAGGATCATTACCCTCTACCTTTTATTGATCAAATGCTAGAAAGATTACCCAAACATACTCATTTTTGCTTTCTAGATGGCTATTCTAGTTTCTCTCAAATACCTGTGTCAAAAGAGGATCAAGAAGATACCACTTTTACTTGCCCTTTCGGTACCTTTGCTTATAGACGTATGCCTTTTGGTTTATGTAATGCACCTGCTACTTTTCAAAGATGCATGATGGCTATATTCTCTGATTTTTGTGAAAAGATTGTTGAGGTTTTTGTCAGGCCCAAGATGCGATTCTATCCCGATCACGTGACACTTACGTGATTGGGGCACAACCGCATTTCGGGCGCTTGGCAAGATGGATATCATTACATCGTACCATTACATACATACATGGGGGATACAACAATACATACAAATCACATGAATATAACAACATCATCACAAGGCATCCGACTACGGATGCAAACAAGAAAAGAACAACGACATCCATCTGCTATCCCAGGCTGCCGACCCGGAACCTAACCCAAGACTGAAGAAGAAAGAACTCCAAACAACGATCATCGCTCTCAGGTCAATACATCAGAAACATGCACCTGCAACTGTTGTTGTAGTATCTGTGAGCCACGAGGACTCAGCAATCCCATAACCGTGGGTAACAAGACTATCAAGCTTAATGGGTAGGAAGAGGTAAAGTGGTGAGGTTGCAGCAGTGACTAAGAAATATATGGTGGCTAACTTACGAGTACAAGAATAAGATGAGCATCTACGCAAATGGTCGCAAACTAGTAGTGATCTCTAAAGATCCTGAACTACCTACGAGTCAAACATAACCCCACCGTGTTCTCTTCTCAAAGTGAAAAGAGACAGTCATGGTTACTCACACGGTTGTGTGTTTTACTTCGGATCCTCTGTCAAGTTTTCTACAACCGGCATTAACAAATTCCAATCTGCCACATAACCGCGGGCATGGCTTTCGAAAGATCATAACCCTGCAGGGGTGTCCCAACTTAGCCCATCGTAAGCTCTCACGATCAGCTGAAGTGATAAATATAATATCATCACCCCTTATCTTAGGGAAATCCGATCAGGCTCGGCATCCCGGTGCACAAGACATTTCGACAATGGTAAAACAAGTCCAGCAAGACCTCTCGGCGTGTCGACACCCTGATAGTAGCCCGACGAGGACGTCGGTTCCTCTGAGTGAGGGTGTATGTGATGGCCTGGCTCATTAGGGATGATAGACTACTCATATCAATAAGGAATTCCTTCTTTTCCGGGAGCCCATTCGGATAGAACTCCAAAGTTAAGCGTGCTCAGCTTGGAGTAGTTTCAGGATGGGTGACCGACCGGGAAGTTGCTCTCGGGTGCGCACGAGTGAGGACAAAGTGCGCAGAAAAGACTAGTATTGATATGTGAGGCCAGTCTAGATCATGCCAAGAGTAATGACCAACGGCGGGTGTGTCCGGGGCGTTACAGTTTTCATGGATGATTTTTATGTTTATGGAACTTCTTTTGATGATTGCTTGAGCAACCTTGATCGAGTTTTGCAGAGATGTGAAGAAACTAATCTTGTGTTGAATTGGGAAAAGTGCCACTTTATGGTTAATGAAGGTATTGTCTTGGGGCATAAAATTTCTGAAAGAGGTATCGTAGTTGATAAAGCTAAAGTTGATGCTATTGAAAAGATGTTGTGTCCCAAGGACATCAAAGGTATAAGAAGTTTCCTTGGTCATGCCGGGATTTATAGGAGGTTCATTAAGGAATTCTCAAAAAACTCTAGGCCTCTGACTAACCTCTTACAAAAAGATGTTCCTTTTATTTTGATGATGATTGTGTAGAAGTATTTGAAATACTTAAGAAAGCATTGATTTCTGCACCTATTGTCCAACCTCCTGACTGGAATTTACCCTTTGAAATTACGTGCGTTGCTAGAGATTATGATGTAGGTGTTGTTCTAGGACAAAGAGTTAATAAGAAGTTGAATGCTATCCAATATGCTAGTAAAACTCTAGACAGTGCCCAGAGAAATTATGCTACTACTAAAAAAGAATTTTTAGCAGTTGTGTTTGCTTGTGATAAGTTCAGACCTTATATTGTTGATTCTAAAGTAACTGGTCACATTGATCATGCTGCTATTAAATATCTTATGGAAAAGAAAGATGCTAAACCTAGACTTATTAGATGGGTTCTCTTGCTACAAGAATTTGATTTGCATATTACTGATAGAAAGGGAGCTCAAAACCCCATTGCAGACAACTTGTCTAGGTTAGAGAATGGTCTTGATGACCGACTACCTATTGATGATAGCTTTCCTGATGAACAATAAGTTTTCATAAATGCTTCTCGTACTACTCCATGGTATGCTGGTTATGCTAATTACATTGTTGCTAAATTTATACCACCTAGTTTCACATACCAGCAAAAGAAAAAGTTTTTCCATGATTTAAGACATTACTTCTGGGAGGGCCCTCGTCTTTATAAAGAATGAGTAGATGGTATAATTAGACATTGTGTACCTGACATTGAACAAGAACAGAACCTACACAAGTGTCACTCCGAGGCTTATGGAGGACACCATGCTGGAGATAGAACTGCACACAAGGTACTGCAATCTGCTTTTTTATTGGCCTATTCTCTTGAAGGATGCCCGTAAGTTTGTCTTGTCTGGTGACAAATGTCAAAGAATTTGTAATATTAGTAGACGTCAAGAGATGCCTATGAATTATTCACTTGTTATCGAACCATTTGATGTTTGGGGCTTTGATTATAGGGGACCGTTTCCTTCCTCTAATGGGTATACACATATTTTAGTTGTTGTTGTTTACGTTACTAAGTGGGTAGAAGCTATTCCAACTAGTAGTGCTGATCATAACACCTCTATTAAGATGCTTAGAGAAGTTATTTTTCCGAGGTTCGGAGTCCCTAGATATTTAATGACTGATGGTGGTTCACATTTTATTCATGGTGCTTTCCACAAAATGCTTGCTAAGTATGATGTTAATCATAGAATTGCATCCCCTTACCACCCACAGTCTAGTGGTCAAGTAGAACTAAGTAACAGAAAGCTAAAATTAATTTTGCAAAAGACTGTTAATAGATCTAGATAGACTTGGTCCAAGAAACTTGACGATGCATTATGGGCCTATAGAACTGCATATAAAAATCATATGGGTATGTCTCCGTATAAAATGGTTTATGGAAAAGCATGTCACTTATCTCTCGAACTAGAACGTAAGGCACACTTGGCTATTAAAGAGCTCAATTATGATTTCAAGCTTGCCGGTGAGAAGAGGCTTTTTGACATTAGCTCGCTTGATGAATGGAGAACCCAGGCCTATGAAAATGCCAAACTGTTTAAAGAAAAAGTTAAAAGATGGCATGACAAAAGGATACAAAAGCGTGAGTTTAATGTAGGTGATTATGTCTTGCTATACAAATGTCGTTTAAGATTTTTTTGCAGGAATGCTTCTCACTAAATGGGAAGGTCGTTACGTTATTGAGGAGGTCTATCGTTCCGGTGCCATAAAAATCAACAACTTCCAGGGCACACATCCAAATGTGGTAAATGGCCAAACAATCAAACATTATATCTCTGGTAATCCCATAAATGTTGAAACCAATGTGATGGAAACCATAACCCCGGAGGAATACATAAGCGACACTTTCCAGAATGATTCAGACTCTGAAAAGGAAGAGGTATGTGGTATGGTAGGTAAACCTACTCCAAAAGAGTTCTAATGGCATTTTTTCTCTGTTTTGGAATATTTAGAAAAATAGGAAAGTAAGAAGTAGTCTGAATGGAACACGAGGCGTCCACGAGGGTGGAGGGCGCGCCCTACCCCCCTGGCCACACCCACTACCTCGAGGGCACCTCGTGTGCCCTCCGGACTCTGTTTTCTTGCACGATACTTCTTTTGGTCGGTAAAAATTCAATATATAATCTCTCAGAGGTTTTGACCACGGTACCACGACAAAATCCTCTGTTTTTGTTTCAGGCTGTTTCTGTCACAGACAAGAGCAATATGTCATCCCAGGATTTGGAGGGAGAAAGTTATGTGGCTGATTACCTTGCAGACCCTAAGGTCTACGGGGACTTGGAGCATTGTGGGTGGACCACGGAGGAAGAAGAAGACTATGATCTTAGGGGAAAGGAGGAGACGAGCTCAGATGAAGATGAAGTCCCATTACCTCAACCAGGGGACATGCATGTGGAGTTCAAAAAGTCAAGCCTCCTTGATAGAGCAAAGAAACCTAAGATCGAGTTTATTCCTTTTTCCCTCTTGCGGGAGAACAAACAGGAACTTTGCAAAAAGATATTAATTCTTGAGCAGGAGATCGATCACCTAAGGGAGCAAAATTCTATCCTAGCATGGTCGGATGACAGGCAGCCGATCGTGTTGTGAGGTTTACGAGTGGCAGGGCCGGGTCGACAGATCCGGCGTTGTGTTGCGGTGTTCATGGATGTCTGCGCCTTTGCTTTTCGTTTGTCGAGCCATTTTCCCGTGCCTCTCCCCGCTCGGGCCTCCCCCGCTAGTCTGACGGCCGAGACTCTGGTCCGTGACAAGGGGTTTGGCCTTTAGGAGAGAACACACAGTTAGTTACGCATTCGAAATGTTGAGCGTGAGCGAGACACCCACTGGGCTGGCTTGCGGTGATCCAGCGTGGCCGGATGACCAGCAGCTGACCGTGCGGTGACTTGACTGTTTGTTGCGTGGTCAGGTTGGGTGACCCGGCGGTCCATGGCTTAGTTCTCGTGGCATGTTGGTGCTCTGGCCTTTGCACGCTCGCTGACCAACAGCCAAGGCCGGATCAGTGGCTTAGGGTGGAGTCGGAGAGCGCGGCGGTCTCAATGCGCCAAGAGGCGCTAAGTGAGGTGACGGGTGAGGACCGAACCGGCCAGCCCCCGAGTCCCCGGGTCGAACGAGTCGAACCGGTGGCCGGGTTTGGACGAAGAGGTAGGTGAAGCATAAAACGCTAGTGACACAAATAACTTGGTTGGAAAAGGGTGGCCCCGAGCATCGTTCGGGGACCCCATAGCTTTTTATTGAGCGCAAAAGGCAGCGATACATACACATACACGTCTAACTGCAAAACGGACGGAGGAGTTCCACGTTCCAGGGCCAAGTTGTTTCTTTTCCGGCCGTGTCCCTCCTGCACTTGTATGACATGCACGCATCGATGAGGTAGTAGGTGTTGCGGTCGCACAGAGCCTTACTGATGATGAAGGGGCCCTCCCATGGGGAGGACAGCTTGTGCTGGCCGGCTTGCTGTTGGACGAGTCGGAGGATGAGGTCTCCCTCACGGAAAGCGAGGGGCTTGATCTTCTTGCCGTGGTAGTGCCTGAGGCCTTGCTGGTAGATGGCTGAGCGGTTGAGCGCTAGGAGGCGTGCCTCTTCGAGTAGGTCGACGCCGTCCTCGCGGGCTTCTCTATCTTCGGCCTCGGTGTACATCGCGACGCGCGGTGAGTCGAACTCGACGTCAGTCGGGATGATGGCTTCTTCTCCGTAGACGAGGAAGAACGGGGTAAACCCGGTCGACCTGTTCGGCGTTGTTCGGAGGCTCCAGAGGACAGCTGGCACCTCATCGAGCCAGCTTCCGGGTGAGCGGACGAGTGGTTTGACGAGCCGCGGCTTGATGCCGAATAGGATGAGGCCGTTTGCCCGCTCGACCTGGCCGTTGGACTGTGGGTGGGCAACAGACGCTAGGTCGAGACGGATGCCGGAGACAAAGCAGTATTGCACGAGGGAGCCCTTGGCAAAGTTGGTGCCATTGTCCGTGATGATTCCGTTCGACATGCCGTAGCGCACCGCCATGTCCTTGACGAATCAAACGGCTGCTGGCCCATCCAGCTCCTTGATCGGCCTTGCCTCGATCCATTTGGTGAATTTGTCAATTGCTACCAGTAAATGTGTCATGCCGCCTTGGACTGTTTTGAAAGATCCCACCATGTTGAGCCCCCAGACCGTGAAAGGCCAGGCGATCGGTATGGTCTGGAGCGCCGATGTTGGCTGGTGGGTGCGTTTGATGAAGCGTTGGCATCCCTCGCACTTGAGGACGAGTGACTCGGCGTCTTCGAGAGCCGTGGGCCAATAGAAGCCATGGCGGAAAGCCTTGGCCACCAGGGATCGTGACGCGGCATGGTGCCCGCACTCGCCGTGGTGTATGTCGAGGAGGATGTCCACGCCCTTGTCTTGCTCGACGCAACGCTGGAACACGCTAGTGGGACTGTGTTTCACGAGCTCGTTGTTGATGATGCTGTAGGCGGATGCTCGGCGCTGCACTTGCCGGGCTTTGGTCTCGTCGACGTGGAGGGTTGCTACTTCTTGAGCTTGCATTGTATTCCCTCGAAGAGGAAAGGGAGATGCAACACAGTAGGGTAAGTATTTCCCTCAATTTTTTAGAACCAAGGTATCAATCCAGTAGGAGACCACACGTGAGTCCCTCGCACCTGCACAAACAAATAAGAACTTCGCAGCCAACGCGATAAGGGGTTGTCAATCCCTTTACGGTCACTTACGAAAGTGAGATCTGATAGAGATGATAATTATATTTTTGGTATTTTTAGTTTCATAAAACAGCAAATAAAAGCAAGAAAAGTAAAGTAGATGTAGATTGATATGTTGAGAATAGACCCGAGGGCCATAGTTTTCTCTAGTGGCTTCTCTCATGATAGTGGTATTCTACGGCGGGTAAACAAATTACTATCGAGCAATTGATAGAAAAGAGAATAATTATGAGACTATCTAGGCATGATCATTGTATATATGCATCACGTCCGAGACAAGTTGACCGACTCCTGCCTGCATCTACTACTATTACTCCACACATCGACCACTATCCAGCATGCATCTAATGTATTGAGTTCATACGAATAGAGTAACGCCTTAAGAAAGATGACATGATGTAGAGGGATAAACTCAAGCAATATGATGAAAACCCCATATTTTTATCCTCGATGGCAACAATACAATACGTGCCTTGCTGCCCCTACTGTCACTGGGAAAGGACACCGCAAGATTGAACCCAAGGCCAAGCACTTCTCCCATTGCAAGAACTATAGATCTAGTAGGCCAAACCAAACCAATAATTCGAAGAGACTTGCAAGGATATTATGAGCACACATAAAAAGTTCAGAGAAGAACCAAATATCTTTCATAGATAACCTTGATCATAAACTAACAATTCATCGGATCTCGACAAACACACCGCAAAAAGAGATTACATTGAATAGATCTCCTCGACGACCGAGGAGAACTTTGTATTGAGATCCAGAGAGAGAGAAGAAACCATCTAGATACTAGCTATGGACCAGAAGGTCTGTGGTAAACTACTCACAACTCATGGTGAGGGTGATGATGATGATGATGAAGAAGAACTCCGTGATGGACCCCCCTCCCGGAACAGGCTCCAAGATGGGATCACCACGAGAACAGAAGCTAGGGCGGTGGAATTAGGGTTTTCTCTTTGCGTATGGAGTTTCTGGGGTACGTAGGTACATATAGGAAGAAGGAGGGCACCGGGGGCCATGTGGGCCAGCCTCGAGGCAGGGGGCGCACCATGGGAAGAGTGGCGCGCCCTCCACCCTCGAGGGCTGGCCCTTTGCCCCCTGACTTGGTCCTGATGTTTCCCGAGCGTAATTTTCTCCAAAAATATCTCTCGCGAAGGTTTCATTCCGTTTGGACTCCGTTTGATATTCCTTTTCTGCAAAACCCTGAAATAGGCAAAAAACAACAATCTGGACTTGGCCTTTGGGTTAGTAGGTTAGTCCCAAAAATGATATAAAAGTGAATGATAAATCCCATTAAACATCCAAGACTTCATAAATAATAGCACGGAACATTCAAAAATTATAGATACGTTGGATACGTATCAGCGTGCAGTTGCGTGCATCTTGGGAGGAGCCCATGCTCCGGCTTCCCATCGCATCTTCAAGCAGTTCGCTTGTGAGGTGAACGCGGCACTTCCCAGGCCTGACGCTGCACGCAACCTTAGGTGGACCAAGCAAGTCATCGCCTACGACCCCAAGGGACCAGCTCAAGTGCACCACGGCCCCAGGCGCTCTCCCGATGCTCTGCACCCCGCCCATCAGCAACGTCCCAAAGATGCCTGGGAGCGGCGGAGTCATCAGGATCGCCTCCGACAAGAAGGAAGCGGTGCGTTCCCTGGAGCGTGCCTACCAGACTGCGGCGGTCGAATGCTCCGATGAGGATGGAGCCGTCCTCGCCCTGCAAACCGCCCCCAAGAAGAAGAAGCACCTGCCCGTCAACGGACCTCAAGACACAGCGGCTCCTGACGGCCCTGCCTCAGGACTCACGCATGCTGACAAGGCGCCCTCCACCCTCGCATAGGGAGGCGCGCCCGACGCCCCTCTCGTGACGGGCTCGGGGGCTCTCCTCTGGAGTGTCTCCAGACTCACCAGCGTCTCGAGGGAGGTGTTCGGGCACCACCTGCAGGCATGTCTCGACGCGCGTTTTTGTGAGCCCAGCATAGACCGCTCAGCGCTGGGGGCTCATGACATCATCGACCAAGTTACTTAGGAACATCAGTATGCAAGACTCATCCGCTGTGGGCGTAACCGCACAACCCCAAGCTCGCCTCCTCGCAGCCCGAGCGACCGTTTCCCCGTCTGCATTGACATCACGGGTCTCAACTGAGCCGCCTCTCAGGAGCCCTTCTGGCTGATGGCGGTCGGCCGGAGGAGGGCCCTCCCCTGCAACTACGTCCGCACACTCTTCGGCTTCCGCAATGCAGCTGCAACGTTCCAGCGCCTCGCGCAGCAGGCCTTGGGGGCTCGGGAGGCTCAGTGGCAGGCGGTCGGGACGGAGCAAGAACCGGACCCACGCGACCACTGAGAGCCTTCGGAGCCCGTAGGCCTCAGGAACCCGACGACCTTCAGGAGCAACCCGCATGGCTTGCGTCTTCAGCTACCCCAACTCTTCTTCGACAAGTACCCGGTAACGCTTCAGGTATCCAATCGAGGGCGCCCCCCTGGCTGCATCATCCTCGGATTGCTGCGGGTTGTTCCCCCGCAGTTGTCTTCCTTTTTGTGCATGATCAAGGCTAGTTGTTTCTTTCCATTCGCATTATATGCATGCTTGGCGTTCTCACCACCACTAAGGTCATGAGCCCTTGTGAGCACACTCGCGACCGCCCCATGATTAAGGACTGGCACGGCGTCTGTGCTTGGGTCCGTCCCTGCAGCGTCTCTAAACCCAAGGGCTGAGCTCTGTCTCGCGAGCCATTCCCGTGACGTCACTTCCCGTGGTCCTTGGTGCCTTGTTCTCACATGGGCTAATAGTGGATGGGTAAGTAGGGGCCCGTGGCATGTGCCTCGCTCACGCGGGAAACCGCGCGCCGGTTGTTTTTCTTTTGGATCGTTGCATGAGAAGACTGAGCACGACGTTTGTGCTCGGGTCCGTCCCTGCAGTGTCGACAAATCCAGCGGCTAAGCTCTGTCTCGCGAGCCATTCCCGTGACGTCACCTCCTGGGGTCGCTGGTGTTGCGGCCTTCTCATGCGATACCCTCTAGAGATGCACTCGGCGCAGGTCGACACAACACCTCTCTTTTCACATTTTGCAGAAGAAGACTTAGGCGCAACACGCCTCAGGGTAGGGTCTCGTGAGTGATGCGTAAGCTCACAAGAACTTCCTTAGAGTCGTTCAGCCCGTCCAGAGGAGGGCCCATATACACCTTGGCTGTCCTACCGTGCAAGCCATGTGTCAGGACGGGGATGTACATGCCCCGGAGTCTCTCACGGTGGGAGTCTCGCTCCCACGGTCCAGTGGAAGTACCATGCTCCGCGCTGGCAGATCCAACCGAGGAGCGGTTATGTCCACGAACCTGTGGAAGCACCAAGCTCCGCGCTGGCCGCTACGACCAAGGCGCGATTATGCCAATACTCCGGGCAAGTGTGGTAGCTCTATGCTCCGTGCTAGTTATAAACAACTGAGGGCGGCCCCCAGTGGTCGCACCAACCTCAGGGAGCTTTTCAGATCACGACGCCCACAGCTTCTCCTTGGATGGGTGTCGCGAGGGGGCTAGGCACGGGGGCTATGCTCAGGTCACGCCTGACAGACGCCACCCTACCAGGTGCCCAGACACCTGGCCTTCTCGTGCCCCCATCCCAAGCGAAGGCTCGTGAGCATGGTCTGGTGCTCGTTCTCCTTCATGAGAGCCGTTCGTACGTCAAAGGGGACCCCTGGGCATCGCGACCCAGGGGCCTAACTAGCCATGTAGCCCCTCATCCCTTGAGTCTAGTTATGACGATAACCCCGGTCACCCGAAGGGCTCATTGGCGATCGAGGTATGCGCGGGGTTGGGCCCTGCTGACGCAGAACGCAAACGCGATCGCTTGAACGTCAAGGGGGACCCCTGGGCATCGCGACCCAGGGGCCTCACTAGCCACGTAGCCCCTCATCCCTTGAGTCTAGTTATTACGATAACCCCGGTCACCCGGAGGGCTCAATGGCGATCGAGGTATGCACGGGGTTGGGCCCTGCCGACGCAGAGCACCTAAGCAAACATGAAAGGAAGCAAGCACGGAAATCATCTAGCTATTACAATAATACCAAGTTTTTGAAATTCAAGCGAAGTTCTCATGCCTCCCCGAGGCACTCACACTTCTCTCTCTGGACAAGAACAGATCACACATCACCAAGCACGTCATCACCGGTCTCCTCCTCTTCGGCTGCGGTAGCAGCGGCCTGGAGGAACGCCTCCACCAGCTCCGTGACCTTTGCCCCTAGGGCCTCGGAGAGACTACTATCACCTCCTCGTGAAGACAGCCCAGACACAGAATCTCGCCCCGAGGGAAGGGTAATAGAAAATCAAGTGCCACAGCCACCTAACCACAGGGGATCACTAAGATAAGTTTTCAATGCTGCATCTACTCGCGTACCTACACCTCCATCCACTATAATCACGAATCCGCTGGGGCATGAAAACCCTTCCTGATGGACCCGGTGCGGGTGCCTACACGCCAAGAGGGACTTCCTGAGCATCGCGCCTCGGGGGCTCCTACCGGACCCTGGATCGCTCACCTCCTGGCCTTGACCACGTCATCGCAACCTGGCATACCAGCGGAGGCTCAGGCTTGTCTGGGGACTAGGTCTCGCAGGCGTAGGGCCCTAAACTACCGCGCGGACAGAAGAAAGGGAAAGTCATGCTCTAACAAAGGGTCTCATGAAGGACATAAGTTTATAACGCCAGGCAATAGAAAAAGTATAACAAGAATTTACACGCCCTCATGGAGCCATCCATGATGTCCCGCAGGAACCAAGCTAAGAAGGTCGCTCTCGAGGAATACGGCTTGAACTCCTTCAACAACGACGGCACTGGGAGGACACCGTTTCCCTCCGACGATAGGAGCAGCGACTTGGCGGCTCGTAGCTCTCATCGGAGCTCGAGGCCATCTCAGGGTTAGCGTAACTACTACCAGAGGGGTCGGAGGCACAACCGATGGCGAGCGCCTCGCTGCCCTAACGGCATGGGGAATGGTCGCCGGCGAGCCCGTCCCCCGCACCACACGACAGTCGGCGGTCATCCGCCCTGAAGACCTTGAGGGTCATCGTGCCCATCCTATCCAGCGTGAAATGAAGAATGTGCCTCCCGGCGGGGGCACAGACGCGGCGCACCACACCCCAACCCCAGGTCATGAAAACCTGGCCAGAGGAGATCACTTCCACGTTGGCATGCGAAGGGGGAAGGCGACATCCCTCGTGCCTCAGCTGCATCGTCACCCGGCCGTGAGCCGGAAGCACCTCCTTCAGGAATGGAGGAAGAAGGATCCAAGAATGCAGAGGGGCCCCCACCCATACGATGAACTCGCAGGAATCATCCTCAGTATGGAATGGCAGGAGGGCGCGAGGAGTCGCCCGTCTCTCTGGGCGGCTGATGGCACCACCCCTATCGCCGTCCCCGCTTTGTCCCCCTACCGCTGGAGCATACAAGGGAAGCGGAAACCCTGGCGGCGCCCGCGTGCACCATGTGCGGGTGTCCGCCGGCCTCAGGGATGCACTTGGAGAACCATGGGGCCTCTTCTTCGGGGGAAGCCGCTCAGGCTCCACCATCGGGCTCTTCTCCTTCTCCGCAGCCGAGAACCTGCGTATCGGGGCCATGAAAGCCTCGGAGTAGTGGGAGCAGCAGGAATCGATCTGCAACAGTCAAGTGAGAGGCGTGGTGCCTCACCCCTTGTTTATAGACCAAGAAAATCAACCGACGGCCACTCACTCGCGGCCATAATGGCCCCGCCGCCCAAGTCAAGGAGTTGTCAAGTCGCGCGATTGCCGAGACTGCGTGGGAAGCAGAGTCGCCCACGTCCCATCCAACCGTCGTGCGCCAGCCTGGCCCGCAACCTTTTTGGGGCCCGTGGCGCTTCGTCCTCGGCTAAGGCTCCGCCCCGAAGCCAACTCCGCGCGCGCCTTGGGCCCGAGGGCTACTGTCGGCGTCCTGGGAACCAATGTACCCAGAATTGCCTATCTGCGGGCCGTGACGGGCTCCTGCTACGGCCTGGTACGGCCCAGCTTCCCAAGACCCTCGCGAGAGGGCTAAGCCTCGCGAGGAGAACAACGTCAAGACCCCCTCAGGAGAGGCCTTGGCAAGGTGCCCCGGAGGGACGGAGAATCCAAGGCCAAGTGTGCCTCGGGAGGAGGCAGAGACGTCAGCAGTGACGCACGGCGCCAGCAGGTGCCAGCGTCCGCCAGTGGCGCAGTTGCTATTTCGGTGCAAAGGAGGCAGCGCAGATGCAAGTTCCCGAGGAGCGGGACAAAGGTTTCCCCTTTGGTGCAACAAGACCGAAGACCGCAAGGACGACAAGGAGGATGTCACCGCCGAGCCCACCGCCGCGTCACCGCCTGATCCTTTTGCAGGCGAAGACTGCTTTTGTCAGGATGGGAACGTCCTTGTGTTCCCGCTCAAAAATGGCCGTTGTGGTATCCCTTCCCGCCTAAACATTTCGGGGGAAGAGGACCCTGGCCGCCTATATAAGTAGCTAGGATCCCTACTTTGGAGGGACAAGTGAGACCAAGCCCAGCCAAGAGAGGCAGATCCATAAACTCTGCCACCACGCACAGGAGCAAGAACACTTGCCTCCAGACCCTCCTGAGCTCACCTCATAAGCTCAGGAACCACTGTACTAGTTCATATTCCAGCCCTCCCGAGGCCAATCCACCAAAGCAGGAAGTAGGGTTTTACACCACACGGTGGCCTGAACCTGGGTAAACTCTTACGTGCTTCACTTGTTGTTTGCTTGAATCACTTCACCAAGGCGAGGGCGAGACGCTAGGTAGACTCGAGTGGGAGAGATCTTTGTTCACGCCCCTGTGTTCGAACTTCTTGGGTTTTGCGGAGCCCCGAATCCGATAGAGACCTGCGGGGATGGGGTCGGGGAGGATGCCCGACAGCGGTGAGGCGGATAGACGAGGCGGCAGGGCGTCGAGCGACGCTGGTGACGCTGGCGACGGCGAAGGGTGACGGGACGCCGCGGCGGTGCCGGTCCAGTAGGACGTGGGGCGACGAGGGGATCCGGGCGGATTTAATTTTAGGGTTCGAGGGGTGGAGAGGTCACCCATATAGGCCTCGGGAGTGGTTGGGCCGGCTGGCTATGGACGTGGCCGACTGGGCCGGCCTATTGGGTCGGTTGGCCAGGGGGGTCCTGTCCTTTTTTTTGTCTTGTTATTTTGTTTTATTTATTTTTGTTTAAGCTTAGTTTCTTTTTAAATCTAGTTTTATAAAAACTACAACTAGCACCTAAATTAGTATTAATAGATATGCTACTGCTTTAAATCATTTGTCACTATAATTAAAGTAGTTTGTATTTGTTTATTAATTTAAGAGCATTCAAATAATAGTTTTTATCGCTGTTTGATTTATGATAGTGCATTTAAACACATTATAAAGGTGTGGTTCCTTCACCGACAATTAGTATGGATTATTTTCCACAAACCGAACAATTTGGGTTTAATGTTTCAAAACTTGTGTTGTTTGCCTTTGTTTCAAAATTTGAATCTGGATCGTTCTGAACTAATGCGAGATTCGCAACAGTGACCGTGGTGACGTGGCATCATTAGCGAAGATTCACTGTAGCTTGATTACCCGGGTGTCACAGAGGGCAACGATCTAGTCGAGCTGGCGCTGCTCCTCGGCGATGACCATCGACTCGGCCAGCTTGGATCCGTCCCGGCCGCACTCGAGAGATTTGCGGTAGTCGCCGGTGATGGTGATGAGGCCCTTTGGACCCGGTAGCTTCATCTTCAGGTAGGCGTAGTGGGGGACCGCCATGAATTTGGCGAGCGCGGGCCGGCCGAGCAGCATGTGGTATGCGCTGGAAAGGTCCACCACCTCGAACCGGATAGGCTCGCGTCGGAAATGGTTTTTATCGCTGAATAGGACGTCGAGCCGGATCTGGCCGATCGGAGAGCAGGAGTGGTCGGGCACAATGCCGTGGAAGACAGTCCTGGTTAGCTCCAGGTCATTGGCTTCGAGACCGAGCTTGGTCATGGTGTCTCGGTAGAGGATGTTGATGCTGCTGCCGCCGTCGATGAGGACTCGGGAGAACTTGCAAGTGCGCCGAGGCGCGATGATGGTGGGGTTGAGGACGAGGGCATATCCACCTGGATTCGGCATGACGGCCGGGTGATCCTCACGCGTCCATGTAATCGGGCGCTCCGACCAGTGCATGTATTCTGGCCTGGCCGGGGCGACAGTGTTCACTTCCTTCCGGATGAAGCGCTCGCTGCGCTTGTCGTCGCTGAGGCTGGTGAAGACGACGTAAGCCGCGTTCGGGTCCAGGTAGGCGTCGTTGCGCATGGCGCCGCCAGCCGGAGGTGGTGGGGGAGGCGGAGGCTGCCGCTCCGTACCTGGAGCCAGGGCTGGAGGTGGCGGGACGTCGCCCCTCATGATCCGCTTGGTGATGGCGCACTGTCGGAGCGTGTGCATGGATGGCCTCGCGCCACTATGGTGCTTGCAGGGAGCGTCGAGCATCTCCATGAAGCTCATGGCGGGTTTCCATGTTGTTTTGCCGGTCTGCCGGCGCTTGGCGGACGGCTCGGTTGCGGGCGCCTGCTTGGCGGCCACCACGAGCCAGTTATCGTGTCGCTACGCCTGCTGTTCGGCCTTGTGCTTGTGCTGCTGCTGGTTGTGCTGATGCTGCCGGCTTCCTTCGCCAGCCGGCTTCAGAGGGGGAACCGGCTTGGTCTCGCTGGCTTCATCGAGGGCCACCAGGATCTTCATGGCGGAGTCGGCGTTCGCGTACTTGTCCGCCGTTCCTATGAGCGCGGACATGGTGGTCGGTTCGGAGCGTAGCAGCTTGTGCTTGAGGAGGGTACCGTCCCGGCACCCGTTGACGAAGTACTGGATTGCCTGTACCTCGTGGACACCTTCGTAGCTGTTCCGGAGCTCGGTCCAGCGTGCTAGGTACTCCTGGCCGGTTTCCGTCGCCCCCTGCACGCACATGGCGAGCTGGCTGGGACGGCCGGGTTCTTCGCCTGCGAGCTGCTCCATACCGACCGCGGCCGCCTGAGCAGCGCACATATTCTTCACTAGGGTTTCGTAGATGGGAGGGAGGGCACCGAGGGTGCGTCCGATCGCGCCGCCCCGGGTCCGCACGTCCGCGAGCCGGCTTGGCTCGGGAGCACCAGGCGTGAAACCATAGGCGGCGTTGCGCTCCATCTGAGCGGATGCGAGGCGTAGCTCCGTTGCGGCGAGCGACTGGGTGAGGTCTAGCAGGTGCTGGCGGTCCCCATCGAGGCGGGTCCGCGCCTCGGAGATGTTGGAGGCATCGATGTCAGTGTCGATGGGCACGCGGAGGCGCTGGATAGCGGCGCGCAGCGGGTCGGGCAGGGCGGCCCATTCCGCCATGGCCTCAGCCTCGGCAGTCTTCCTCGCCGCGCTTGACGATGAGGTGGCGCCTGTGTCGGTGACGAAAACCTCTACGCAGAGGTCCATCGCTCCGTTGGGAGTGATGCGGGAGTCGGAGAAGTCAAGTACCTCGCTGGGGTACTCATCGGCTGCGGGCGCATCGGAGATGCGCAGTGCGACGAAGGAGGCGACGAGGGTGTCGACAACGTCGTCCGTCAGCACGACGAGCTCTTCAGAGTAGGAGCGGGGCCCCGTCCGAAGCATGCTCCCGGCCAGGACCTCGAGCTGCCCCATGGTGGGCGCCAACTGTCATGGTGGGCGCACGGCAGATGCCAAGGGATGGCTAAAGATAGGAGGCGGCTCGAGGGCACTTGTGGACTCCAGAAGCGGGGTTGGTATGAGCGAGCGCGAGACGCAAGACATACCCAAGTTTGGGGCTCTCCGGGGAGATAATACCCTTGATCCTGCCAAATGTGGTTGATGTTTTACCAGTACAGAGTTGCTACTTGAGCTGTGTGGTGGAAGGAGGAAGACAGGACAAGGCTTAGGCTGCTTCTCCTGAGGTGTGTCTATCATGTTCTCTAGTTCTAGTCCCCCCGTGCATGAGGGTTCTAGGGGGTTTTATATAGGCCAACCCCCCGGGGATACAATGGTAAAGTTACACAACTGTGGGGCTGGATTGTCATTGTCCGAGAAGCCGGCGCTGGGACCCGACGGGTACGGGGCTCGCCGGGTTCTCTGGGCGCGGGGCCCGCCGGGTATTGGGGCACTGTGTGCCATCTCGTCGGTCGCCAAGGATTGGCCGGGCTGAGTCGGGTACGGCGTGCTCCATCACGTCACCATCTGTCGACGTCATGGGCTGGGATGATTGCACTCTAGCCATGCCCCGGCTGACTAGGGGCATGGGCGGGGCACTGTTGCCTAGGTCATCAGTAGGTGCGTTTCGTCCCAACGTACGGTTGGGATGGGATGGGACCTGACCCGTGGCCGGACTAAGGAACACGCCCGGTCCAGTCTGGCTTGTTGAGGAAGTCTTGGCGTGCTGGGTCCGGATCTCTCGAGCGGGCCGTTGGGGCCGGATCGCGGGAGCCGGCCGGACTGGAGAGTCTCGCTGGGTCGTGGGTCCTAGCCGGGTCGAGCGACCTGTCCAAGTCAGAGGCGGATTGCGGGGCGATGCTGGCCCCGTTGTTTTTAAAAAGGATCCGGCTTCCGTTGCCTGCCTGGGGTTCATCACCCCGACATATCTACAGCAAAGTATTTAGTACCGAAGTAATATGGAAGTAACGGTAACGGTGGCAAAAGAAACAGTAGCAGTTTTGTAGTGATTGTAACAACAAAAGTAACGAAATTACTCAGCAAAGATGAGACGAACTTGTAGGCAATGGATCGCTGATGATAAGTGTCGGATGATATTCATCATGTAGCAGTCATAACCTAGGGTGACATAGAACTAGCTCCAATTCATCAATATAATGTTGGCAGGTATTCTGTGTATAATCACACGTGCTTATGGAAAAGAACTTGCATGACATCTTTTGTCCTACCCTCCCGTGGCAGTGGGGTCCTAATGGAAACTAAAGGATATTAAGGCCTCCTTTTAATAGAGAGCCGGAACAAAGCATTAGCACTTAGTGAATACACGAGCTCCTCAAACTATGGCAATCACCGGAAAGAATCCCAATTATTGTCACCTTGTGGTATGCAGATCATAACACATAGTAGGTGTCTACAACTTGCAAGATCAGATCAAGAACGCATGTATATTCATGAAAATATAAAGGGTTCATATCTAAATTCATGGCACTCGGGCCCTAGTGACTAGCATTAAGCATAGTAAAGTCGTAGCAACATCTATCTCAGAAAATAGTGGGTACTAAGGATCAAACCCTAACAAAACTAACTCGATTACATCATAAATCTCATCCAACACATCACTGTCCAGCAAGCCTATGATGAAATTACTCACGCACGGCGGTGAGCATCATGAAATTGGTGATGGAGGAAGGTTGATGATGACGGCGATAGATTCCACTCTCTGAAGCCCTGAACGGACTCCACATCAGCCCTCCCAATGAAGAATAGGAGGTGGCAGCGGTTCTGTATCGTAAAATGCGATGAATCCTTCTCCTCTATTTTTATCTCTCCAATAGTGAATATATAGAGTTGGAGTTAGGGTCAGAGGAGCTCCAGGAGGGCCACAAGCCTGCAGGGTGTGCCCTAGGGGGGCACGCCGCCAGGGCTTGTGGCCTCTGGGTGGCCCCCCCTCTGGTAACTCTTTGCGCTAGTACTTTTTATATTTTCCAAAAATATAGTCAGTAGATTTTCAGGTCATTCTGAGAACTTTGTTTTCTGCACAAAAATAACACCATGGCAAATCTGCTAAAAAAGGCGTCAGTCCCGGTTAGTTCCATTCAAATCATGCAAATTAAAGTCCAAAACAAGGGCAATAGAGTTTGGAAAAGTAGATACGACGGAGATGTATCAACTCCCCCAAGCTTAACCCATTGCTTGTCCTCAAGCAATTCAGTTGATGAACTGAAAGTCACAAGGAAAAACATTTACAAACTCTGTTTGATCTTGTTGTTGTAGATATGTCTAGCCAAGGTTCAAGTTTCCAGCAAATATTATAAACTAACCATGTTCACAATAACATTTAGGTCTCACATTTACACATATAAATGGCATAACCAACTAGCGAGCAATAATAAGATATCTCAGATGGCAACACTTTTCAAAACAATCATGATACTATATGATATAATGGTATCTCCCTAGCCCTTTCTGAGACCGCAAAACATAAATGCAGAGCACCTGAGAAGATCAAGGACTAACTAGGCATTGTAATTCATGGTAAAAGAGATCCAGTCACACTCATACTCAGCATCAATTGAAAACAAAGCATATAAATGACAACGGTGCTCTCTAGTTGGTGCTTTAATAAGGAGATGATGACTGAACAATAAAAGTAAATTGATAGGCCCATCACAGAGGGAAGTAGGGATTTGCAGAGGTGCCAGAGCTCAAAGTTTTTTAAACAGAGATGAATATAATTTTGGGAGATATATTTTCATTGGCAACGCAATGACCAAGAGTTCTCACTATCTTCCATGCTAAGCACATTGTAGGCGGTCCCAAATAGAATGGTAAAGTTTTACTCCCCCTCCACCAACAATCACACTCCACGGCTGATCTGAATCCACAGGTACCGTCCATACCAACAACAGTCCTAGGGGAGCTTTGTTTAATTATATTTTTATTTGAATTTGAGCAAGGGACTGGGCATCCCGATTACCAGCCACTTACTCGTGAATGACAAGTAAATAGACACTCATTGTGAGAATAACCCACCCAGCATGGAAGATACTAACAACCCCGAGTCACCACATGAGCGATTCGGGCATACAAAACAAATTATTATTTGAAGGTTTAGAGTTTGGCACATGCAAATTTACTTGGAACGACAGGTAAATACCGCATATAGGTAGGTATGGAGGAGTCGTATGGAATAACTTTGGGTTTATGGAAGTGTATGCACAAGCAGTATTCCCGCTTAGTACAATGTGAAGGCTAGCAAAAAGATTGAGGAAGGACCAACTAGAGAACGACAACGATCATGAGCATGCCTTGAGGTTAATCAACATTGAATGCAAGCATGAGTAGGATATAAATCACCATGAAAATAAATATCGTGGAGGCTATGTTGATTTCAATTCAACAACATGCATGAACATGTGCCAAGTCAAATCACTCGAAACATTCAAAGGAGGATACCATCCTATAATACTATATCATAACTATTTTAAATTCATGTTGGCACACAAGACAAATCATTATCAACTCATAGCTAATTCAAGCATGGCATGAGTAACTATAATCTCTAATTGTCATTGCAAACATGTTTCATTCATAATGGGATGAATCAAGACCGATGAGCTATCATATTTACAAAAACAAAATAGGTCAAATTCGTACTAGCTTTTCTTCGCCTCAATCACTTCATCAAATTTCGTCATTATTGCCTTACACTTGCACGACCGAACAATGTGAATAATAAATAGAGTGCACGTGCGTTGGACTAAGCTGGAATCTGCAAACATTTATTCAAAGGAGAAGACAAGGTAATGTGGGCTCTTTGTTAGATCATCAATAATGCATATGAGAGCCACTCAACATTGTCATCGTGATCTTCTCCTTACGACCCAAAAGAAAAGAAAATTAATTTCAGAGAAACACACTAAAATATTTTTGGAGTTTTTGTTTTTTTAAGAAAGCAAAAACAGGAACGAGAAAAACCATTTACATGGGAAAGCTCCCAACAAGCAAAAGAAGAACGAGAAATATTTTTGGGTTTTCTTTTTAATACTACAAATACTAGAATAACAACCAAGAAAGAAAAGACAAAAAGAAGCGAGAAATGTTTTTGCTTTAAAAAAAATTAAATACACAAGAAGAAAGCGAGAAAAATAAACTAGCATGGATAATACAATTGAAAAAGTATGAACACCGACAACTGGAATGAGTGTGTGAATATGCATGTAATGTTGGTCATAAATACGTACTCCCCCAAGCTTAGGATTTTGGCCTAAGTTGGTCTATGCCCACGGATCGAAATAACCCTCTCCTGGGTACTGAGGAGGGTCCTGAGAGTTGCACCGGTTAGAGGGCTCCTGCGGCTCCCACTGATAAATAGACTCCTGATATGGGTCAGGTGATGTGGCTAGCTCAGGAGCTGGGGATCGAGTCCGCTCCCAGTACGCGTAAATGTCCTCGGGCATAATAATGTACCTGCCTGAATGAATATCAAATAAGGAAGCTACAGGCAAGGTAAGAATCTCACAAGTCCCTAACTAAATACTAAGTTCTATTGGAGCCGCTTCTCCTTGTCTTTAGCAATAAAACCATGTGATATCATACTAGTATAGTCTAAATATTTAACGGGTACCACCTTTCCCTCCTTCTCATCATGCCTAATGGGTATCTCAAAATGTTTAGCTAGGCGACAGAAACATACTCCGCCAAAGATACAACCCTTCGAATGGTTTGTGTTCAACCGCCAAGCAACAATAGCGCCCAAACTAAAAATTCTATCAAACTATAAAGCATGGCACAAAATAGAAAGGTCGGGGGCACTAAGGCCTCCACTCTCCCCTCGACCAATCAAACACCTCCCAGCAAAATAATGAGTAATAGCGTAGAATAGGGAAATGTAGACTAGCCAATCTCGGTTCCGACACCCCTCTCTCCCCCACTCTAGTTTCAGCAATAAAGTCCTTGACGTCTCTAGGATGTGGGTCACCGATGCCACCCTCATACGATATTTTGCAAAAATCATAAAGTGTCATTTCCTTAGGTTCATCATATAAATGAAATTCTACCGTGGGTGGATTCTTCCAAGAATGAAAGTGAAAATTCTACACGAAGGTATTAGTGAGTAAGAGGTATTGGTCACACTTATCTTGGAGGAAGGCAGTGATACCGGCATTCTCCGCCAAATAATAGAAATAATCATAATTCCGGCATCCCGTAAGAACGCGTCACTTGGCCATTCACACGGTCGTACCTCCGCCGTACGCTAAAGGTTGTACTTGGGCTTCTCCACCGGAGTATCCTCCAAAGTTTCTTCCTTGTTACGGCTTGAAGAACCCCTCAACCACTGCTTCATGGTTTTCTTTTTATCTGAAAATTTATGAATTTTTAGTGACTCATAATAAAGGTGAACAAAACTCAACCAAAGTAATAGCAACTAATCCTACAAGTGTATAGAGGCTATATCATGCAACAAAACTAATTTGGACCATATACATTTGACATGCAAGCTCAAGAATATTGTCACCACAGCAAAAAAATTGCAATATATATAAGGACTAGGGCAAAAACTACTTGTACCAATGGAGGAGTCACATATCAATGAACAATCTCCCAAAACAGTTTCAGAAATGGAGCAATGAGAAAGGAGATCGAAAATGGCAGCAAGATGAGCAAGAACACGGGTTTGAGCAATGGAGTGATTTTTTCTGGAGGAAGACAAAGTGGATGGGTGCTGGAATAAGTGAGGGGGACCCACATGGGACCCACAAGCTAGGGGGCGCGCCCAGGGGTGGGTGCGCCCTGTGGGCTTGTGGCCCACTGGTGCACCCGCCTGAGGTGTTTTCAGCGCAAAAATTCTTAAATATTCTCGAAAAAAATCATACATAATTTTCAGGGCATTTGGAGAACTTTTATTTTCTGGTCATTTTTTTGTTCCACGGATAAAACAGAAAACGGGGAAATAATACTATTTTTGCTTTATTAATTCTAAGTAACAGAGAATAAAACATGGGTATAGAAAGTTGTGTTTACTAAATTCATCCATCTCATGCCCGTCAAAAGGAATCCATTAATAAGGTTGATCAAGTATTATTAACAAACTTCTTCCAAATGACATGAAACCCGAGAATCTTCATATAACACTAGGTTACCTCAATGGGGATATGCATGTCCCCAGCAATAAGAATATCATATTTCTTTTTACAGTAGGAATAGGGAATTCAAAACCTCCAATAGAAATTGTTGAAAATTTTCCAATAGAGTTGATACTATTCACTTGAGGTCATTTCTTTGGAAAGTGTACCGTATGCTCATTACCATTGACATGAAAAGTGACATTGCCTTTATTGCAATCAATAACAGCCCCTGCAGTATTAAAAATTGTATACCAAGGATAATCGACAAAGTGTCGTCCTCGGGTATATCAAGAATAACAAAGTCTGTTAAGATAGTAACATTTGCAACTACGACATGTACATCATCACAAATAGCGATGGGTATAGCAGTTGATTTGTCGGCCATTTGCAAAGAGATTTCAATTGGTGTCAACTTATTCAAATCAAGTCTTCGATACAAAGAGAAATGCATAACACTAACACTCGCTCCTAAATCACATAAAGCAGTTTTAACATAGTTTCTTTTAATGGACATTGGTATAGTTGGTATTCCCGATCTCCTTGTTTCTTAGGAATTCCACCCTTAAATGTATAGTTTGCAATCATAGTGGAAATTTTAGCTTCCGGTATTATTCTTTTATTAGTAACAATATCTTTCATATACTTAGCATAGGGAGACATTTTCAAGATAACGGTCAAACGCAAGCGCAAAAAGACGGGTCCAAGCATTTCACAAAAGCACTAAAATTCCTCGTCTTTTTTATTCTTATAAGTTTCAGGGGGAAAGGGCATAGGTTTCCGAACCCATGGTTCTCTCTCCCTACCATGCATGTTTCCTAGCAATGAAGTCTCTTCTCTCATACCTTTTGTTCTTAGGTTATGGGTCATCAAGATCAACAGTAGGTTCTATCTCCACATCATTATCATTACTAGGTTAAGCATCAACATGAACATCATCATTATCATCGTTACTAGGTTCATGTTCATTACCAGATTGCGTTTCAGCATCAGAAATAGAAATATCATTAGGATTTTCATGTGTGTCTACATTGGGTTCACTAGAAGCATGCAAAGTCTTATCATTTTTCCTTTTAGATGAACTAGGTGCATCACACTAATCCTTTGAGAGTCTTGTCCAACTCTTTTAGCATGACCTTCAGGATACAAAGGTTCCTGGGTCATTTTACAAGTTCTAGTCTTAACTCTAACATCATGATCAATTTTCTTATTGTTCATCTCATTAATCAAATAATTTTTTGCTTTGAGAACTTTTGTTAGGGCATTTCCCTACTTTATGTTTTGGATGATGATGAGAACCCTTTGTGGTCTAATCTTGTGCTAAGTGCTTCAGGTTCTCGATGGTTAGGCTTGCATCTGTTTGCTATTCTCTCTGGAAGGAAAAGATCGAAGACGGTGTTTTCTACGTGTTTATCTCTTTGGTCGTAGGGAACCCGTACTATTAAGAGGGAATCCACATTGGAAGGAGTTGGGGGGAATTCTTGCACGTACACTTCTGCCACCCACTCGTTGCCTTCCTTGTTGTGTGAGAGAGAGCTTCCTTTCTTTCAACTGCTTATTGTGTTCTCCCAGCGGTTGTACCGCTCGTTCGAGCGGTTGCACCATTGGCTCCTAGCACTTACTCAACCACCGCCCTAGGGGTGATACCCTGGGGTTGAACAGCCCAGTAATAACCAAGCGGTTGTACCACTGCTCCCGAGCGATTATACCGCCACCATGCTTACAAATGACTGCGGATGTCTCCGGCGGTTGTACCGGCCATGTACCGCTCAACAACCGGCCAGGTTTCTGGTTTGATGCGGTACTTGGGCGGTGGTGGCCCGGTTGGTCTAGTTGTGCCCTGCATAACGGTACTACCGGTGCCCTGAGCGGTTGTACCGCTTGGGACTTAGTCACCCAGGTGTCTAGGGCCAGGCGGTTGCACCGGTCCTATACCGCTCGATCACCGCACTCAGGGGTGACACCCTACTGTTTCTATTTGGTGGTTGAGCGGTGGCTGGATGGTAGTTCCGGTTGTGCTTTACAACCGGTACTACCGCCTGCAGGTCCAGTTGTACCGCTTTATAGGGTTTCTGCAGGTAACCCGTGAGTCCCGGTTGTACTGGGACAAGGAGCGGTTATACCGCTTCAGTGCTATTTTCGCAGTAACGATTGGATTTTAGGGTTTAGTATATAAGGGTGGTTCTTCCACCTACCACATTTACCTCTTGCCTCTCTCACTCCACCATTAATGCTACTCAAGCTCTCTTGCCCGATATCTCTCCCTAGCCACTCAAACTTGTTGATTTGCTAACAATTGAAGGAGGAGACCTAGATCTACACTTCCACCAAAGGATATTTGCTTCCCCCATACTTTCTTGTGTGGATTTTGTTACTCTTTGGTGTTTGAGCACTCTAGACGGTTGAGGTCACCTCGGAGCCACATTCAATTGTGGTGAAGCTCCGTGGTTTCGTTGGGAGCCTCCAATTTAGTTGTAGAGAGAGCCCCAACCTTGTTTGTAAAGGTCCGTTCGCCGCCTCCAAGGGCACCAATAGTGGAATCACGGCATCTCGCATTGTGTGAGGGCGTGAGGAGAATACGATGGCCCTAGTAGTTTCTTGGGGAGCATTGTGCCTCCACACCGCTCCAACAGAGACGTGCTTCACCTCAAAGGGAAGGAACTTCGGTAACACCTCCTCGTCTCCACCGGCTCCACTCTTGGTTATCTCTCACTTTTTCTTGTGCAAGATTTATTGTGTTAGTCCCTTGTGCTTGCTTGTGTGCTTATTATTGTTGCATCATATAGGTTGCCCACCTAGTTGCATATCTAGACAACCTATAATGTTGCTAAGTTTAATTTGGTTAAGAAAAGCTAAAAATTGTTAGTTTCCTGTTCACCCCCCCCCCTCTAGTCAGCCATATCGATGCTTTCAATTGGTATCAGAGCCTCGTCTCTTATTAAGGAATTTATCGTCCAAAGAGTATGGGTGACAACGTAGTTGAGACAGAGGGACACTCTGGTGGAAATCCGTCCTTGCCTACGTCCGATGGGGGACCCTCGGTCTCTCGTGAGGAGGTCAATGTGGCTTTGGACACTTTGAAAGACTCATTGACGACCGAGGTCAAAGGCATGTTCAAAGAATTTCTTGAGGGTCTTAAATTACCCACCGCGTCGTTGGAAGTGGTTCGTCCCACTAACAACATGTCGGATGCTATTCCCGATAAGGGAGAAGCTAGTAGTGAGCAGGTCCTGGTGACTAAAAATGGGAGTGACATCTTTGCTCATTCTACACCTCCCATCAATTATGGAGGACCCGTTCCCAACCCATATCTAAATTCGGTTGGTCCTCCTCCTAAGTTTGTGAAAAATGCTGATTTTGCTACTTGGACGTTTCATTTTAAATGTCATTTAAACCATTGTTCTACTAATATTTGGAGAATCATTGAGCAAGGTTTCTACCCGCATGATTCTTACAACTTAACTCCAAGAGAAGCTGCGGATCATCAATTCAACGAGTCTGTTCTTTGCATTCTTCAAGAAGCCATACCTCCCGAAGATATTGCACATCTTCGAACCTCCTCCGTGGCCAAGGAAGCATGGGAGTGTGTTGGTTCCTTGTACAAGGGAAGCGCAAGCATTCAACGCTCATACTATGAAGTTGTGCAAGATGAAGCCAATGAGTTTGCCATGATCGAAGATGAAGACCCTCGTGAACTTTATTGGAGATTAACCACTCTTGCGGTCTCACTTCGAGATCATGGGAGCAAGGATACGGATGACAATTGGATCAAGCGCAAGTTTCTCAAGGCCATGATGCCTTACCACAAGGCCATGTCCTCTGTCATCCGCCAAAGACCGGACTTCCACACCTTGTCCTAAACTGAAGTGTTGGATGAGTTCGTTGCAGTGAGGATCTTGGACAAGATCGCCGATAATGCAGTCTTGCGTGCTCAAAGATCAAAGAAGCCCAACCTTGCATTGAAAGTCAAGGCTTGTGTGGAAGAATAGGATGAAGAGGATGAAGATGAGTGTTGCCCAGAAGACACCAAATATGGCTATCATGAGCACACGACTCTTGCATCACGGCAATTTTGGGGCAACAAGAAGAATTCAAGGCCCACCTTCAACAAGAAAAAATCAAGTGGAATCAAGGGCAAGCAATGAGTGAGGACGTGCTACAATTGTGGCAATATGAGTCACTTTGTTGTAGACTGCCCATATGAGAAAAGAGAAGACAATGGAGGCAAGCTTATCCGGAAGGACAACGCCAAGTCTTATCCCAACAAGAACAACTTCACCAAGAAGACCCCTCCCAAAAGGATTGGTGGCCCAAGAAGAATATGATGAGGATGACGATGATGAAGAAGATGATGAGATGGTTACCATGGCCACCGTTTCCATAGCAATAACTCCCCGGTCATCCCTCTTCGACTCACCAAATGAGAACATCACCGCCAAGTGCCTCATGGCTAAAGCCACCAATAAGGTAACCCCAAACATAAATCCTACCATCACATCTAATCCTTCTTTGAAGGATTGCATTGATGAGAGTGATGGGGCGGAGGAGGAGGAAAATTAATTTGAGTTGTTTATGAGTAAGCTCAAAGGTAAACCCAAGAAGCACTTTGTTTCTCTCTTGGAACAACTTGGTGAAGCCAATGACATGATCGAGACTCACGAGGAGACCAACTCTAAAATGGAGGGTCATAGTCGAGACTATGCTGATGAGATATCGGATCTCTCTAATGCTATTAAAGAAGAGCGTGGTCTTCGTTTGGCTCTTGAGGAGTCACACAACGATGATCATGCTAAACTAAAGAAAGATCTTGATCATGCTTTAGGTGTCTCTTGTGTGCTCAAATCCAAGAATGAAAAACTTGTGATTGTCCATGCTAGACTCAAGGAGGAGTTTGATACACTTGACAAGGCTCACAAGGTCTTGAAGAGTGTACATGCTAGCCTCAACGAGTCTCATGATCAACTTCAAGTTTTGCTATCCAAGGAGAATGCCACTTTTCCTCGCATGGTTTTAATTGATAATGCAAATGCTACTAACCCATGTTGTGAGCATGTGCATCTTGTTGAAGAGATGTCAAGTTAAATAAGCAACTTGAGAAAGGCCTTGTGTCTTGCATACAAGGTGAGAAGAACCTCAACGACCTTTTGAGCAATCAAAAGGAAGTTGTTGCCAAGGAGGGAATTGGGTTTGCACCCAAGCCTAAGAAGAAGAAGAATGACAAGACCAAGCAACCCCCTCCTCTCGAGCAAACCTTTGTGAAGGACGGAGAAGGTACTCCTAAGAAGAAGAAGAAGAAGAAGAAGAAGAAGAAGAAGAAGAAGAAGAAGAAGAAGAACAAGAAGAAGAAGAAGAAGAACAATGTGGAGGGTAGTGAAGTCAAGAAAAACACTGCGGCTCCTTCCAACAAAGCCGGCGACTTTAACCCGTCTTATGTGTTATGCCGCGATAGTGATGGACATGTTTTGGCTAAATTTGTTGGTTCTTATTATGAGTACATTGAATGGTCTATTTGGGTTCCTAAGACCCTTGTTACTAACCTCAAAGGACCCATTACAAAGGGGTACCTAAATCCAAGCATTGATCTCTTGTAGGAGTTTGCTTCTGGTGGAGGATCATGGTTGCTCGATAGTGGAGCCACAAATCATATGACCGGAAGCAAAGACTTGGTGGTGGACGTGCACAAAGGTTCATCTATGGCCACCAATGTCGAATGGGGTGATGCTTCGTCTTCTAAGGTATTGGGACTTGGCAAGGTTGTCGTTTCTCATGATCACACGATCGAGAAAGGCATGCTTGTTGAATCCCTTGCATACAATTTACTTTCCGTTCGTCATCTTGCACTCATGGGCTTTGCTACATTCTTTGATATTGATACCGTGGACCTCTTGTGGAGCAAGACTCTTAGAGTAGCCTTTGTTGGGCATGTCGAGAATGGTCTCTATGTGGTTAACTTCTCGGAGGGACCCACTAAAACCGCGACATGCCTAATGGCTAAAGTTGATTTGGGATGACTTTGGCATCGCCGCTTAGCCCACGTCAATATGAGATCTTTGCAAAGTCTTCTCAAGGGGGACCATTTTCGTGGACTATCAAATGTTAGTTTTGCTAAAGATCGTGCTTGCAGTGCTTGTATCGAAGGAAAGCTACATGAGAAGGCTCACCCTCCCACGACTACTATCTACTCGACGAGCCCTTTAGAGCTCCTTCACATGGATCTCTTTGGGCCTCCATCCTTTGATAGTCTTGGAGGTAGAAAGTATTGCTTGGTAATTGTGGATGATTATTCAAGATACACTTGGGTTTATTTCTTCAAGAGGAAGAGCGAGACCCAACAAACCGTCATCAACTTTGCAAATGAAGCTCAACGCAAATATGATGCAAAGATCTTGATGATTCGAAGTGACAACGACACCGAGTTCAAGAATTACACCTTGGATGAGTTTCTTATTGATGAAGGGATCAAGCATCAATATGCCGCACCTTATACCCATAAAAATGGTGTGGCGGAGAGAAAGAACCGGACCTTGATGGACACGGCAAGGACCATGATGGCGGAATTAAAGTATCCATACAACTTTTGGGCCGAAGCCATCAACACCGCTTGTCATGCATCCAATAGGCTCTATCTCCGCAAGGGCTTGAACAAGACTTCATATGAGATACTTACCCATAACAAGCCCAACTTCAAGTACTTCTGGGTGTTCGGTTGTAAGTGTTTCATACTCAATAAGGGTGTTCGTTTGTCTAAATTTGAAGCTAGATCTCATGAGGGCATATTTGTTGGTTATGATACTAACTCTCATGCTTACCGTGTCCTCAACAAGTCCAACAGACTCATTGAGGAGACGTGTAACATGGAGTTTGATGAGAATAACGACTCCCAAGTGGAGCAAAGTGGTACTTGTGATGTAGGTGATGAAATTCCTCCTCAAGCCATAAGAAGAATGGGTGTTGGTCATATCCTACCCCTTGTGGCCGAAGGAGAAGGACAATGTTCCACTCAAGTGGAACCATCACCAACCCAAGACCCACACGCTTCCCAAGAACAAAGTGAATGCCCTCAACCCGATGAACAAGGCCAAGTGCAAGATCAACCGAAAGATGGTGGTGATCCACCAAGTGATGCACAAGGCCAAGTTCACTCTTTCGAGCATGTTCAAAATCAAGAGCAAGCTCAAGATCAAGAACAAGCTCATATCAACGGTCAAGATGATCAACTCATACCTCCTCAACTAACACTTGAAGAGCAATTGGAGCGTCGTGCTGCCAAAGTTGCTTCCAGGCTCGCTTCTTGAGAGCATTACAAGGAGAATATCCTTGGAAGCATCACAAAGGGGGTAAGCACTCGTAGACAATTAGCAAACTATTGTGATCATCATGCGTTTGTCTCTTGTGTTGAACCTCAAGAGGTCTATGAGGTGCTCGAAGACCCCGACTGGCTCAACGTCGTGCATGAAGAACTCCATAACTTCGAGCGCAACAATGTGTGCCGTTTGGTGCCAAGGCCGAAGGAGAACCATCATGTCATTGGAACCAAATGGATCTTTAAGAACAAACAAGATGCTCACACGATTGTCATCCGCAACAAGGCTCGTTTGGTGGCTCAAGGCTACTCCCAAGTCGAGGGTATCGACTACGTTGAAACCTTTGCCCCCGTTGCTCGCCTTGAATCTATAGATTTGTTGCTTGCCTATGCTTCTCATCATAACTTTAAATTGCAACAAATGGATGTGAAAAGTGCTTTTCTTAATTGTCCTCTTAATGAGTTGGTGTATGTCAAACAACCCCTGGGGTTTGAGGATCCTAAGTTCCCCAATCATGTGTATCAACTCAATAAGGCGCCCTATGGCCTTAAACAAGCCCCACGTGCGTGGTATGAGCATCTTACCGAGTTGTTGCAAGATCGTGGGTTTGAAATTGGAAAAATTGACCCCACTCTTTTTATTAAGAAGGTCAAAGGGGAGTTGTTTGTATGCCAACTATATGTTGATGATATTATCTTTGGTTCACCTAACAAAGCTTTTAATGATGAGTTTGCCGCACTCATGACCACGGAGTTTGAGATGTTCATGATGGGAGAGTTGAAGTTCTTCCTTGGGTTCAAAATCAAACAAATAAGAGAAGGAATCTTAATCAAACAAGCCAAATACACTCAAGACATGCTCAAGAGGTTCAATCTAAGTGATGTCAAGACGGCCACTACTCCAATGCCTACCAAGTGCCAACTTGACATTGATGCCAATGGTAAAGCGGTGGATCAAAAGGTATATTGTTCTATGATCGGATCCTTGCTTTACCTTTGTGCATCTAGACCGGATATCATGTTTAGTGTGGGAGTTTGTGCATGGTTTAAAGCCTCACCTAAGGAAAGCCACTTTGTGGCGGTCAAGCGAATCTTTCGATATTTGGCTCATACCCCAAACTTTGGCTTATGGTACCCAAGAGGAGCAAACTTCAAGCTTGTAGGATTTTCAAACTCGGATTGGGTGGGAGACAAAGTGGATAGGAAGTCCACTTTCGGGGGATGCCAGTTCCTTGGTTGCTCTTTGGTGAGTTGGTCTTCTAAGAAGCAAAGTTGTGTGTCTCTCTCGTCCACTGAAGCGGAGTATGTGGCGGCTGGTAGTTGTTGTGCACAACTTCTATGGATGAGGTAAACTTTAAAGGATTACGGTGTCACTTGTCACAAAGTGCCTCTTTGGCGTGACAATGGAAGTGTCACCAAGATTTCTCTCAACCCGGTGCAACACTTCAAGATGAAGCATATTGAAATTCAGTATCACTTCATCTGGGAGCATATTCAACAAGGGGAAATTGATCTTCACTATGTCAACACTCATGATAACCTTGCAGATATCTTCACGAAGCCTTCGGATGAAGCAAGATTTCGCAAGTTAAGGCATGAGCTAAATATCATAGATTTGAGCAATATCGATTGAAGCTATGCACACCTCCCCATACTCATCGTGTTATCTTGTTCTAGGTGTAGGCATGGACATAGGGGGAGTGTTGTTCTCTCAATGAACTCTTCCTCCCCCTGTTATGCATAAATTGATCAACTCTTTCACATTAGCCACTTTTTGATGGTACTTGAGCTTCAAAGACGATTTTTGGTCATGGGCCCAAGGAAAATTCTTCGCGGTGCCATACCAATTGACTCAAACATACTTGGATCCGGCCACCGTCCTCTCTTGGTAGAGGTTGTGTTTCGTGTTTTGTCTTTGTTGTGTTTTCCTTAGTCGTGTTTTAGGCCTTAAGGGTGGTGGTCTCCAAGTTGGGTATCCTCTCGTTGTTTGATCTTTGTTCTCTTTTAGATCATCTCACTATATTCCAGTGTCGTGCTCTATCCCAAGCCTTTCTCCATCCCCTAAAACCATCCAATCCTATTGCACACATATTGATCTTGGCATTGGTAACGCTGACCGGGCGGTACAACTGGTGTCATGAGCGGTTCAACCGCTGGTGCACTCGTGTTGTACCAACCCAGGAGGACTCCCAGGAGTGTAAGCGGTTCCACCGCTCGACCCCAGGCAGAACTCCTGGCCGGTACTATCGGTCGGTTCCATGCAGTACTACCGCTGCCCTCCAGGCAACGGAAGTACCACCTGCAACCATTGGTTAGTACTAGGAAGCAGTACAACCGCCCCTTGATGTGGTACAACCGCTTCACGACTACGGGCTTAAATATAGGGTCGGGGCCTAATGGGTTTTCTTTTCCCCTCCCCTTCCCTCCTCTATCTCCTGCCCTAGCCGCCGGTCACCATTGCCACTGCCCTGGGGTACTCATCGTGCTCCGGATCCGTGGGCTCTTAGTGGATCCGCTCCGTGGAGGCCCCCTCCTTCCCGATCTCTTCCCATGGATGCGGGTAATGCCCCATATCTTTCGTTCTTTGTTCTAGGGTTCTTTCCCTTCTTCTAGGGCATTATTTGACATTCTGCGTTTATTGTTCAAACTATTGGGTGGAAGAGATCTATATATGCCTCCTGCGTAGTTTGCATCTCTTAGAAGTTAGAATAGTGTTAGTGTGATTCAAATCTCGTGTTTAGACCTTCTTCAACTGGTAGTACCACATTTCCAGCGGTTCTGCCGCCTCGAGAGGGTTGTACAACCGCCGGAGCGGTACTACCGGTCGAAGAACTGGTACAACCGCGGTTTCTGAACCCCGTGGCACTATTCTGTTTTCTCTGTTTTGCAATCTATCTATTCCTCTGCTCGTGTGTGCAATCCTCTCATCTTTGATGGGTTTAGTGTGTGTGTGCAGGTGGCTCTAGTTCTCGCTCTACTCCTCGTAAGACCAAGAAGAGGGCTAGAAGATGCAAGCGCCCGGCTGAGTCTGGTGAAGAACAAGAGGTTGTGGTTCCCACCAAGCCCTCTCGCCATGAGAAGTCTGCCGCTGCCAAGCAACGTGTGGTTATACCCTTGCAACGGTGGAAAGCCAAGGACTGGGAAGCGTTCCGGACGAAGAATCCATATGAGGTTCCCATTGCACCTCGTTGGACCACCATTCAGTTTCGGAATGAGATGCAAGTGAGGATTGTTCATGAACTTTTTGAGCACAACAAGAATAGGTATACCAAGCAGTGGACCATCGATCTTGATCATTGGCGGAGCAACTTCGAGTATTTTGGTGAGTCTTTGGCTCTCCGTAAGGAGTTTGATTTGGTCAAACTCATGATTGTCAACTGTGACTTTGATATTCAGCTTATCCATCAGTTCTATGCAATTGTTCATTTTGGAGAAGATGACACGCGCACACTCACATTCATGTGTCGCGATGAGCTCTTTCAAGTTCCCTGGGGGGGCCTTTTGCAATGCTATTGGGTATGACGATACCGATCTTGAAGGAAGGGGTGGCATTCGTCCTCACGAACATCCTGATTCCATGCCTAAAGAAAAACTCGCTCCCCTGTACATTAGGGGCCGTGGCATTATTGGAGAATCCAAGGTTCTTGAGAAGGTCTATGACATCATGCATCGAGTGTCTCGCAATATGATGTTGCCCAAGGTGGGCAATCAAGATGAGATTCATGGCTACCTTGTGGACTTGATGGTTGCTATGAAGACCAAAGTGGGCTCTGGTGCAACGTTTGACGTGTCCAGCTGGATGTGGGACGAGATGTACAACATGGTCATCTACAGAAAGGTCCCCATTTATGCTCCGTTCGTCATGTGCTTTCTGAACTCAGTTTGGGCTATTCGCCATCCTAGAGAGCTCCTCACTTCTCCAGATAATCTTGTTGTGCATGAGGTCAAGCAACTCAAGAAGAAGAAGCATGTCAAGACTCACTTTCCCGAGAATGATCCCCAGGATATCTATGCCACTTCAGAGGATGAGGCCTTTGAGATGGAGTCAGGGGCCAAGCCCTCTTGGGTGGCCAAGCTCACTACCAAGGTGAAGAAGACCTTCTGCCTCCAGACTGACATCCAGAAGAAGATGTATGAGGCCCATGTCAATGAGAAGCATGCCAGGCATCGTCAGATTGCTATGATGAAGCACCTAAACATGCCTATTTGGAGTGGCTCTGAAAAGAGCATCACACCGAAGGAGTAGTGGATCTCTGCGCAGAGCACTTGGTCTGATGATGAGGCTCCTCACCAGCCTTCCACCTCCTTTGCTGCTGATGATGATATCATGGAGGACTTGGATCGGGACGATGCTGAGGAGTCTGATGCGGAGGAGGATCCAGATGAGACCGATGAGTCAGAGGAGGACGACTAAGCTCTAGGGCGCTAGCTTCGCTCTTTTCCTTTTTGGTGTCTTGATGCCAAAGGGGGAGAGAGTTCTATTAGGGTCTCAGGTTTTGCATGGGTTTTTGCTTTGCTTGGTTTTGTGTTTTGTTATTTCATGCGTCGTGTTGAACTTTAGTTCGTGGACCTTGTTGCTTATCTCGACTTGCATGGTGTGAGACATGCGCTCCTCTATTTATCATCATTATCACTATTATCGTTAATGTCATTAATGTTGGTATTTATCCATTAGAGTATTTACTATCCTAATATAGGCTTATTGCTTATCCTTGCTTGTCTAGTAGGAGTGATGGGTCTATAAAATCTAGGGGGAGGGGTCTTGTCCCTAATGTGTGCACTTGCTTTCCAATAACAATATCAAACTAGGTCACACATCTTGGGGGAGTCCCGTCTATATTTTTTTAGGCCTCTCTCTTGCAAATCGTGTTGTTGTCATCATCCACCAAAAAGGGGGAGATTGTTAGGGCATTTCCCTTATTTATGTTTTGGATGATGATGACAACCCTTTGTGGTCTAATCTTGTGCTAAGTGCTTCGGGTTCATGATGGTTAGGCTTGCATCGGTTTGCTATTCTCTCTGGAAGGAAAAGATCGAAGACGGTGTTTTCTACGTGTTTATCTCTTTGGTTGTAGGGAACCCGTACTATTAAGAGGGAATCCACATTAGAAGGAGTTGGGGAAAATTCGTGCACGTACACTTCTTCCACCCACTCGTTGCCTTCCTTGTTGTGTGTGAGAAAGAGCTTCCTTTCTTTCAACTGCTTACTGTGTTCTCCCAGCGATTGTACCGCTCATTCGAGCGGTTGCCTCGTTGGCTCCTGGAACTTACTCAACCACCGCCCCAGGGGTGATACCCTGGGGTTGAACAGCCCAGTCATAACCAAGCGGTTGTACCGCCGCTCCCGGGCGGTTGTACCGCCGCTCCCGGGAGGTTGTACCGCCACCATGCTTACAAATGACTGTGGATGTCTCTGGCGGTTGTACCGGCCATGTACCGCTCAACAACCGGCCAGGTTTCTGGTTTGAAGCGGTACTTGGGCGATGGTGGCCCAGTTGGTACAGTTCTGCCCCGCATACCGGTACTATCGGTGCCCTGAGCGGTTCTACCGCTTGGGACATAGTCACCCAGGTGTCCAGGCCCAGGCGGTTGCACCGGTCCTATACCGCTCGATCACCGCACTCAGGGGTGACACCCTATTGTTTCTATGCGGTGGTTGAGCGGTGGCTGGATGGTTGTTCCGGTCGTGCTCCACAACCGGTACTACCGCCTGCACGTCCAGTTGTACCGCTTGATAGGGTTTCTGCAGGTAACCCGTGAGTCCCGGTTGTACCGGGACAAGGAGAGGTTATACCGCTTCAGTGCTGTTTTCGCAGTAACGGTTGGATTTTAGGGTTTAGTATATAAGGGTGGTTCTTCCACCTACCACATTTACCTCTTGCCTTTCTCACTCCACCATTAATGCTACTCAAGCTCTCTTGCCCGATCTCTCTCCCTAGCCACTCAAACTTGTTGATTTGCTAGGGATTGAAGGAGGAGACCTAGATCTACACTTCCATGATACGTCCCAAACGTATCCATAATTTTTGCTTGTGACATGATTGTTTTGCATCATTGTCTCATGTTTATATCAAAGTTTTCTATCTTTTTAGGCATTTATTGGACTAACCTACTAATGGTTGCAAAAGTGCACAATGTTCTTGTTTTACACTTTATTGTGTAGGAATTACTTGGAAATTGACAAAAACGCAAAAGGAGTCGTATTGGAGTAGGACTCTGACTTTCCTGAAATCTGTCTGAGAACGTTTTTAGAAGATGGTCACGATCCGGCCCGAAGACGATGTCAAACGGAAAAAGCCTAGTTGTGAAAGTTGTGGGGAATTTCTAGAGGATGCTTCTGGATATAAAATTCGTCCAAATCGGAGTCCGAACGGCCGAGAAAAGCCCGTTTTACTGAAGCCCAAAATCTGATGACGGGAATCCGAGAGTCTATATAAAGAGAGGAAACCTAGGTCACCAAGGGCCACGAATTTTCCTCCTCCCAGGCCGCCGTCTTGGAGGGGAGGACCAGCACCATTGCAGCACCATCCACAAGGAAGAAGGGGGGCCAAGGAGCCACTGCCCCCTAGGGCCGCCGCCGCACCGGAGGGCTGCCGCCGCCGCCACGGCTGCCGCCGGCCGCCTCCTCCTCTCCGGGCTGCACCTCTCCATCAACACCACCATCAATCTCTTGCTCACCATGGCCATGTGTGAGTAGTCTTCTCCGGGGCTGAGGGCTTGTACGTGTAGCTATGTGGTTATCTCTCTCTCCCATGATGTGATCTTCGTTGTGATCATAGGCTATGTTAATCTAGGGTGATCCCATGATATTTCCCCTTCCTCTATGTATTGAATTGATGTACTCACTTGTCTTTATCTAGTATAATCCCCGAGACCAAGGTGACAACGGTCTATTGGACATGCATTAGAAGAATATTTTCATGAGTGATTTCCTCTTTTGTGTGTTGATTGAAGATTGAGAGTCTCTTGGTGCTTGTCTTTGACTATCCTGGAGATATGTTGTGGTGATTGTGGTACTCTCTTTGGATGGCCGCGGTGACATTGGGAAATCCATAGATTGAGAATTACGAACTTTGAGGTGTGCTTTTGTAGCCCTACATAATTCTCGTCTTCTCTTGACCACAAAGGAATGACCTCCGAGTGGGTATCCATTGCATGTTTTATGGGAAATATCATGTGATAGACTATGTCAATGTTGTTGGGAGTTGCCAATAGTGAAAGTATGAAGCCTAGGCCTTGTTTCCACCATTGCAATACCATTTGTGCTCACGTTTACCACTTGTTTGCTTGCTGCACTTTTTATTTCAGATTTACAAATACATCTTTTGCCATCCATATCACTTGCCATTTAACATCTCTTCGCCGAACTAGTGCACCTATACATCTGACAAGTGTATTAGGTGTGTTGGGGACACAAGAGACTTCTTGTATCTTGATTGCAGGGTTGCTTGAAAGGGGTACGTTCAACCTCCACTTCCCTGAGTTCGATAAACCTTGGGTTACTCACTTAAGGGAAATTTGCTGCTGTCCTACAAACCTCTGCTCTTGGAGGCCCAACACTGTCTACAGGAATAGAAGCGTGTAGTAGACATCAAGCTATTTCTGGCGCCGTTGCCGGGGAAGTGAGGTAAGTGAAGGTACCTTCTTTAGATCTTGCAATTAAATCTTTTTGTTTCTTGTTTTTATTTCACTAGTTTTGCTTAATGGAAAACAACAAAAATATGAGAGAGCTTTATAAGCTCTACCTTGAACTTGGACATGATGTGTTTGAAGAGAAAATTAAAAAACCTTTGGAACTTTATTATTTGCATAACAATCATGATGGTGGTGATGTTATTAGTATGTTTTTTCAATATCAATATTGCTAATGACATGGAAAGCTCTAAGCTTGGGGATGACACGTTTGATGAACATGATATTTTTAGTCCCCCAAGTTTTGATAAGAAAATTTACTTTGATGATACTTTGCTTCCTATATATGATGATTACAATGATAAATGTGAGCTTTTTAGACCACCTACTATTGAGGATATAATTTATTATGATTATGATATGCCTCCTAAATATGATGATTACCATGACAGTTATGATTGCTTTACTCTCACTATTCCTAATAAGAAAGATTTTGCTTATATGAAGAGTAATGATACTTTTATGCTTTTGGATCATGGAAATAATGCCTTATGTGATAGTTATATTGTTGAGTTCATCCATGATGCCACTGAAATTTATAATGAGAGAGGGACACATGGTTCTAAATATCTTAATAATAAGAAGTTTCCCCTCTATATTGTGAAAGTTTTGAAGTTATACTTGTTTTCCCTTTCTATGCTAGCTGTTTTATGCTCCAATGATTTGTTTTCTTACAAGATTCCTATGCATAGGAAGCATGTTAGGCTTAAATGTGTTTGGTATTTGCTTCTTGATGCTCTCCTTTGTTCTTCAACTCTTATTCCTACGAGAGCATCATTAAAGTCTTAAGCCTATCTTTATGGCTATAAAGAAAGAGCTCTAGGGAGAAAACCCTTGTTATCTTTGCTTTCAGTTTGTTCTTTCAATTTTTAGCGGTCTTGATGTTTGTTACTACTGTAGCAACATCATTGTATCTTTTCTTTTCAGCTTTGTGCCAAGTTTAGCCTCCGATTGCAAGAAAGTTCAAAAGTTGTGGCATGCTGCCCACAAAACAGATTCTGTCCTTGGACAGAAAAATTTGAATAAAATCACCAGATCATCTTTTTGATCTGAATTTTTTTGAAAGCGTGCTCTATACAATTGGCTTTCGAGCGTCTGTTTTGAGTTTTTTTTATTTGAGTTGCAGAAGTGCCCCGAAAAAATTATTTACTACCTGCTGGTCTGTTTTTCACAGATTCTGTCCTGTTTTGCCTTTTCTTCGTTTTGCAAACCTTGAGCTTGCTTTTTCTTTGCAAAAACCTTTTGGCATTCTTGAGAAACAGTAGACCTTCAAGAATATCTTTGTTTCCAGTAGAGAAAAATTATTTTATTGTGGGTACTAACCTCTCTAATCAGATTATGATGAGTTATGTATGAAGGGAGTTTTCAAGTGTGCGAGGGAAGATGATAAAAGAAGATTCAGGAGTGTCAAACGCTCAAGCTTGGGGATGCCCCCATGCACCCCCAAGAAATATTCAAGAAGACTCAAGCGTCTAAGCTTGGGGATGCCCCCATGCACCCCCTTCTCCATCAACAATTATCAGTTCGTCTTTCGTTCCACTATAATTATCACTTCATGTGTTATGTGCTATGCTTGGAGCGTCTTGCTCTTAGTTTCCTTTTTAGTTTTCTTTAGCTTTGCTTGCTGTTCATAACAAGTTAGAACCCAGCTTTCTTTGTGTGGGAGAGAGACACGCTCCGCTTTTTCATGAAACACTCATGTTGTTCACTTATATATTTTTGAGTGTTTTAGCTACCTTGTTATATGCTTCTAGCTCTTGTTTTTATTTCATATCATGTTCAGAGCTATTAGTTCTTTTATAGAAAGTACTCTCTTGCTTCACTTATATCTTTTTGGAGAGTTGAATTGGTTTGAATTGCTAAATAATATGTTGGTAAAGTAAATGCCAAGTGTGGCCGTGGTGCAAAGAATAAAAAGCTTGCATAGTTTTGAAGATCATTGAGTAACTTGATCCCTATCAATTGTTTTGAGAAATTAAGTAGTGATGCCTAAACATGGAGATCATTTAATAAAGTCTTATTAGTGAAGAAATACCTTTGAAGTTTGCAATTGTTTAGTTTTTCACCATTGGTAGTTTTAAAGTTCTTGTTTTCTTTTTAGAAGTAAGATGGTTGACAAGGAAGACAGTTTAGAAGTCTTATAATTATGCTGAAAGGACGTTATAATTCTCTTGTACCAGTTAACATGTGCTTGCTAAAAACTTGTTAAACCAAAAACTCTGTACTGAGCGGGAATGCTGCTCGTGCATCCAAATTCCATAGCCAAACATCTGCCATATGTGTCCACCATACCTACCTATATGCATGGTATTTAATAGCCATTACAAGTAAATTGCTCATGTGCTACCTTTAAAACCTTCAAATTGTATCCTTATTTGTGTCTCTGTTTTAGCTCATGAGGAAGTGGTAGACAGTTCATTATTACTTGTGTTGGACAGAACGACCCCTCACGTGCATGAATAATGTGCATGTCCTTAATTTTGCAAAAAGAGCTGGCAAAAGGGTATGCCCAGCCCACTTTACATGTCATCAATATCAATATCAAAAACCTCCTTCACACATCGTACCTGAGAAATCAGACAAACTTTGGCTAGTGATAAACAAAGGAGAAAGGGGAGTGTTATCATTCCTCTATGGGAGCCGCTCATAAGTTCTGTTTGGCATGAGTAGTAGTGCATTGTTTATTACCATTCGTTGACATAAGCATACATCTCTCAAAATAGCTTTTATATCTCTATGTTTTCAAAAATAAAAAGCTCTAGCACATGAGTAATCCCTGCTTCCCTCTGCGAAGGGCCTATCTTTTACTTTTAAATGTTGAGTCAGTTTTCCTATGTTCTAATCTTCTTCCTCCACCATAAGCAAGCATCTAGTGTTAACCCTGAGTTCAAGTTGATTATGTTCAAAATTTCTGCTTAGTTATATATAATCCTTGTGCATTGAACTTATCCATGAGATAAATATGTTGAAAAGTGGAAAGCATTGCTGAAACTTTATCTTCCTTTGTGTTGGCTAGAATGCTTTTGATGAGAGAACTCCTTTGGGGCTAACAGTTGTGCTAAACTTCATAGTTTCATGTCTTCAAATTTATTATTCATGAAAGGAATTTACTTAGATGATTTACTTGGTTATTCATTGTTTACTTGCTTCCAACTATAGACAATTGTTTTGGTTCACTTTATTTCAGTTCATGTGCTTTACTATATTACTTGATCAAGATTGTGTTAGTAGCATGTCACTTCAAAAATTATCTATGTTATCATTCTACCTACTCGAGGACGAGTAGGAATTAAGCTTGGGGATGTTGATACGTCCCAAACGTATCCATAATTTTTGCTTGTGACATGCTTGTTTTGCATCATTGTCTCATGTTTATATCAAATTTTTCTATCTTTTTAGGCATTTATTGGACTAACCTACTAATGGTTGCAAAAGTGCACAATGTTCTTGTTTTACACTTTATTGTGTAGGAATTACTTGGAAATTGACAAAAACGCAAAAGGAGTCGTATTGGAGTAGGACTCTGACTTTCTTGAAATCTGTCTGAGAACGTTTTTAGAAGATGGTCACGTTCCGGCCCGAAGACGACGTCAAACAGAAAAAGCATAGTTGCGAAAGTTGTGGGGAATTTCGAGAGGATGCTTCTGGATATAAAATTCGTCTAAATCGGAGTCCGGACGACCGAGAAAATCCCGTATTACTGAAGCCCAAAATCTCATGACGGGAATCCGAGAGTCTATATAAAGAGAGGAAACCTAGGTCACCAAGGGCCACGAATTTTCCTCCTCCCAGGCCGCCGTCTTGGAGGGGAGGACTAGCACCATTGCAGCACCATCCACAAGGAAGAAGGGGGGGCCAAGGAGCCGCTGCCCCCTAGGGCCGCCGCCGCCCCGAGGGCCGTCGCCACGGCTGCCGCCGGCCGCCTCCTCCTCTCCGGGCTGCACCTCTCCATCAACACCACCATCAATCTCTTGCTCACCATGGCCATGTGTGAGTAGTCTTCTCCGGGGCTGCGGGCTTGTACATGTAGCTATGTGGTTATCTCTCTCTCCCATCATGTGATCTTCGTTGTGATCATAGGCTATGTTAATCTAGGGTGATCCCATGATATTTCCCCTTCCTCTATGTATTGAATTGATGTACTCACTTGTCTTTATCTAGTATAATCCCCAAGACCAAGGTGACAACGGTCTATTGGACATGGATTAGAAGAATATTTTCATGAGTCATTTCCTCTTTTGTGTGTTGATTGAAGATTGAGAGTCTCTTGGTGCTTGTCTTTGACTATCCTGGAGATATGTTGTGGTGATTGTGGTACTCTCTTTGGATGGCCGCGGTGACATTGGGAATCCATAGATTGAGAATTACGAACTTTGATGTGTGCTTTTGTAGCCCTACATAATTCTCGTCATCTCTTGACCACAAAGGAATGACCTTCGAGTGGGTCTCCATTGCATGTTTTATGGGAAATATCATGTGATAGACTATGTCAATGTTGTTGGGAGTTGCCACTAGTGAAAGTATGAAGCCTAGGCCTTGTTTCCACCATTTCAATACCATTTGTGCTCACGTTTACCACTTGTTTGCTTGCTGCACTTTTTATTTCAGATTTACAAATACATCTTTTGCCATCCATATCACTTGCCATTTAACATCTCTTCGCTGAACTAGTGCACCTATAGATCTGACAAGTGTATTAGGTGTGTTGGGGACACAAGAGACTTCTTGTATCTTGATTGCAGGGTTGCTTGAAAGGGGTACGTTCAACCTCCACTTCCCTGAGTTCGATAAACCTTGGGTTACTCACTTAAGGGAAATTTGCTGCTGTCCTACAAACATCTGCTCTTGGAGGCCCAACACTGTCTACAGGAATAGAAGCGTGTAGTAGACATCATTCCACCAAAGGATATTTGCTTCCCCCATACTTTCTTGTGTGGATTTTGTTACTCTTGGGTGTTTGAGCACTCTAGACGGTTGAGGTCACCTAAGAGCCACATTCCATTGTGGTGAAGCTCTGTGGTTTTATTGGGAGCCTCCAATTTAGTTGTGGAGAGAGCCCGAACCTTGTTTGTAAAGGTCCGGTCGCCGCCTCCAAGGGCACCAATAGTGGAATCACGGCATGTCGCATTGTGTGAGGTCGTGAGGAGAATACGGTGGCCCTAGTGGCTTCTTGGGGAGCATTGTGCCTCCACACCGCTCCAGCGGAGACGTACTTCCCCTCAAAGGGAAGGAACTTCGGTAACAAATCCTTGTCTCCACCAGCTCCACTCTTGGTTATCTCTCACTTTTACTTGTGCAAGCTTTATTGTGTTACTCCCTTGTGCTTGCTTGTGTGCTTATTATTGTTGCATCATATAGGTTGCCCACCTAGTTGCATATCTAGACAGCCTATATTGTTGCTAAGTTTAATTTTGCTAAGAAAAGCTAAAAATTGTTAGTTGCCTATTCACCCCCCCCCCTAGTCAACCATATCGATCCTTTCACTTTTTCTACTTGCGTTTTATCATGGAAGCATATTTACCAACAAACTTAAGATCATTTTTAACTCTAGACATCTCTCCACTTAAGTGTTCAACCATATAAGCATTTTGTTTCAACTGTCTACTAACATATGCATTGAAGTTTTCTTGCTTCACAATAAAGTTATCAAATTCATCCATGCATTGACTTGCAGATTTATTATGAGGAATATCACCTTCATCAAATCTACAAAGATAATTTATTATTACCACCTATGTCGGGATATCGAGGCCATGTATTTCTTCAATAGGTGGTAAACTCTTAACATCTTCAGCTATAATAGCTTTTTCCTTCATTGATTTCTTTGCCTCTTGCATATCTTCGAGACTTAGAAATAGAATTCCTCTCTTCTTCAGAGTTGTCTTTGGAGGTTCGGGAAGAGTCCATTCATTATCATTTCTCAATATATTATTCAATATTTCTTTAGCTTGTCCAATAGTCCGTTCTCTGAAAACACAACCATCACAACTATCTAGGTGGTCCCTAGAAGCATCGCTTAGTCCATTATAAAAGATATCAAGTATTTCATTTTTCTTGAGAGGATGATCAGGCAAAGCACTAAGTAACTGGAGAAGCCTCCCCCAAGCTTGTGGGATACTCTCTTCTTCAGTTCACACAAAGTTAAATATTTCTTGTAAGGCAGCTTGTTTCTTATGCGCACAATTTTTTTCCTCGGAGAAGTAGTAAATCATATCCTTGGGACTACACACACAACTAGGAGCAAGAGAATTAAGCCATATCTTAGAATCACCCTTTACATAGAAAGGAAACAACTTAAGAATATAATAGTAGCAAAAAGTTTCCTCATGAGTAAATAGGGTGGCTATATCACTCAGTCTGGTAAGATGTGCCGCAATAGTTTCAATTTCATAACCATGGAAATGATCAGATGCAACCAAGGTAATTATCTTGGGATTGACAGAGAATTCATAATTATTATCAGTAACACGAATAGGTGAAGTAGCAAACTCAGGATTGTATTTCATACTAGCATTTAAAGATTTTTCCTTCCACTTTCATAACAAGTTCTTCAGATCATCTCTATCCTTACAAGCAAGAAAGTTTCTGGCTACCTCTCCCTCCATGACATAACCTTCATGTATATCAGTCAATTCATATCTAGGAGTGCTAGATCTAATAGGTGTATCATAATCTTCATCAATTTCAGCAATGAAATTTCATCAATTTCAGCATGCTCAATATTTTGAACTCTAGCAAGTTGTTCATCATGAAATTCACCTAGTGGCACATCATCAAGCAAAGTTGTAGCGACCCAATCCCAATGGATAGAAGTCTCTGTGCTTAAGTGTCATCCCTGGATCAGTATGCTGACACATACAGTACTCAAGGATTTATAACATAGTTCAATCACACATTTATTACATCGAGGTCCTCATAAAAAGTATTTATTACAAAAATATGGCTGAAGGCCAACTAAACAGAATACTATGGAAGCTTCAAAGATAAATGAGTCCATCCAACTCCACGGCAAAACTGAGTGCAGAACAACGACCTATCGCACCTTAATCCTTGTCAGAAAACTCTACAACATGAGACGTTGCAGCCGTTTAGTTCAGCACATGGAATACGCTGGCAAAGTCACACTATAGCATAATGATGAACAATATCTATCACTACATGCATATTCTACTGGTGGAGGCTCTAACTTTAATTTTGCATAAAGCTATTTTTTCCCTACAACAAAGGGATAAATTTGTATTTACTACTAGAATTAAATTACCAATATTGAGAAGGTTCCTCCAACTCAATCCCAAAATTATCAAGTTATTCATAACCCAACAATTTCCTTAAATAGAGTGATGAGATCAACAAATAATTCACTTCTAGATAGTCAAGATGTCCATAACTGGGGACACGGCTAATCATGATTAGTTAGTACACTCTGCAGATGTTTGCGCACTTTTCCCAACAAGACTCGACCACCTCCATGATCGGAAGATCGAGACATAGCCTTTCTGAAGTATTTACTCTTTACTCTGGGTAGACCGGTACACCTACTTTCCCCTACATCAGCTAGTCTACCACTGAAAGAGGTCACACGACTTGCTCAACTATGCCAGAGCCCATAATGGCTTGTGGCTGCACACGGAAGTTTCTAGGCATGAAAAATCATATGATCCCTTTGAGCCTGGGTGGCATTCCATAGGGTGATAACACGGTTCCTCCGGGATCCCCTAGGAAAACACTGGATTCTCTAGGTGCCCCAACCATTCCACCCAGATGTGTGTTAATGTTGCCATCTTAAACTTCCCCTTAGTTATTGTTACTCTCATAATTTGCATGACTCTCACATACCAATCCTCATCTATGAGCATGGCTAAGCAACATGTAATTTAATGAATATTCTCCGGGTGATCAAATTCATAGGTTCCTACCAGATGAACTACATAGCATAACCACCTGTTTCCCAATCCTACTCATGAAAATCTTTGAGGGTGAATCTAATGCATAGTAAAAACTGGGAATGGAAAAGTATGATCAAAGTGTAGCTTGCCTTGCTGATGATCGATAAACCCTAGGAATTCGCAGTAGCAAGCTTTGTTGAGGAACGTAGTATTTTCAAAATTTTCCTACGATCACGCAAGATCTATCTACTAGATGCATAGCAACGAGAGGGGAGAGTGTGTCTACGTACCCTCGTAGACCGAAAGCGGAAGCGTTTATCAACGCGGTTGATGTAGTCGTGCACCTTCACGATCCGTCCCGATCTAGTACCGAACGTACGGCACCTCCGCGTTCAGCACACGTTCAGCTCGATGACGTCCTCGCCTTCTTGATCCAGCAAGACGGGCGAAGTAGTAGATGAGTTCCGGCAGCACGACGGCGTGGTGACGGTTGTTGATGAAGAACAATCTCTGCAGGGCTTTGCCAAGCACTACAGAAACTAGACGGAGGATAAACTAGAGGGTCGGGGTAGCCGGCACACGGCTTGGTGTATCTTGATGTGTCTTGGGTGCTAGCCCTACCCCTCTATTTATATGTTGAGCCCTGGGGTCGAAACTTGGAGCAAAAGCCTCCTCAAAGTCGGTTTTGCCCGAAAGGAAAGAGTCCCACTCGGACTCCAGGGCTATACGCCAGGGTTCACGGCGTCTACCCCCTAGACGCCAGGGTTCCTGGCGTCTAGCCTCTGGTTTTCGCAAAACTTCCTTTTGCACTTTCCTAAAGCCTCGTGGGCTTTCCCCTTTGGCCAAAATAAAGTGTTCTCGTACCCAAACACTTCGGGAAACATCCGGAACCCCTTCCGGTGAATTCCGGAACCCTTCCGGAGGTCAAACACTATTATCCCATATATTAATCTTTATCTCCGGACCATTCCAGAGTTCCTCGTCATGTCCGTGATCACATCCGGGACTCCGAATAACATTCGGTCACCAACATACATAACTCATTAAATACTATATCGTCAACGAACGTTTAAGCGTGCGGACCCTACGGGTTCGAGAACTATGTAGACATGACCGAGACATCTCTCCGGTCAATAACCAATAGCGGAACCTGGATGCCCATATTGGCTCCTACATATTCTACGAAGATCTTTATCGGTCGAACCGCATAACAACATACGTTGTTCCCTTTGTCATCGGTATGTTACTTGCCCGAGATTCGATCGTCGGTATCATCATACCTAGTTCAATCTCGTTACCGGTAAGTCTCTTTACTCGTTCCGTAATACATCATCTCCTGACTAACTCATTAGTCGTTTGCTTGCAAGGCTTATTACGATGTGCATTACCGAGAGGGCCCAGAGATACCTCTCCGACAATCGGAGTGACAAATCCTAATCTCGAAATACGCCAACCCAACAAGTACCTTCAGAGACACCTATAGAGCACCTTTATAATCACCCAGTTACGTTGTGACGTTTGGTAGCACACAAAGTGTTCCTCCGGTATTCGGGAGTTGCATAATCTCATAGTCATAGGAACATGTATAAGTCATGAAGAAAGCAATAGAAATAAAACTAAACGATCATAGTGCTAAGCTAACGAATGGGTCTTGTCCATCACATCATTCTTCTAATGATGTGATCCCGTTGATCAAATGACAACTCATGTCTATGGTTAGGAAACATAACCATCTTTGATCAATGAGCTAGTCTAGTAGAGGCATACTAGGGACACTCTGTTTTTGTCTATGTATTCACACATGTACTAAGTTTCCGGTTAATACAATTCTAGCATGAATAATAAACATTTATCATGATATAAGGAAATATAAAATAACAACTTTATTATTGCCTCTAGGGCATATTTCCTCCAGTCTCCCACTTGCACTAGAGTCAATAATCTAGTTCACATCGCCATGTGATTTAACACCGATAGTTCACATCGTCATGTGATTAACACCCATAGTTCACATCGCCATGTGACCAACACCCAAAGGGTTTACTAGAGTGTGATCATGTTTTGCTTCGTGAGAGAAGTTTAGTCAACGGGTCTGTCACATTCAGATCCGTATGTATTTCGCAAATTTCTATGTTTACAATGCTCTGCATGGAGCTACTCTAGCTAATTGCTCCCACTTTCAATACGCATCCAGATTGATACTTAGAGTCATCTGGATTTTAGTGTCAAAGCTTGCATCGGTGTAACCCTTTACGACGAACTCTTTATCACCTCCATAATCGAGAAACATTTCCTTAGTCATCCAGTTACTAAGGATAATTTTGACCGCTGTACAGTGATCTACTCCTGGATCACTATTGTACCTCCCTGTCAAACTCATGGCAAGGTACACAACATGTCAGCATGGCATACTTTATAGAACCTATGGCTGAGGCATAGGGAATGACTTTCATTCTCTCTATATTTTTCTGCCGTGGTCTGGCTTTGAGTCTTACTCAACTTCACACCTTACAAGTCAGGCAAGAACTCCTTCTTTGACTGGTCCATTTTGAACTACTTCAAAATCTTATCAAGGTATGTACTCATCGAAAGTCTTATCAAGCGTCATGATCTATCTCTATAGATCTTGATGCTCCATATGTAAGCAGCTTCACCAAGGTCTTTCTTTGAAAAACTCCTTTCAAACACTCCTTTATGCTTTCCAGAAAATTCTACATCATTTCCGATCGATAATATTCACATATACTTATCAGAAATGGTGTAGTGCTCCCACTCACTTTCTTGTAAATACAGGCTTCACCGCAAGTCTGTATAAATCTAAATGCTTTGATCAACTTATCAAAGCGTATATTCCAACTCCGAGATGCTTGCACCAGTCCATAGATGGATCGCTGGAGCTTGCACATTTTGTTAGCACCTTTAGGATTGACAAAACCTTCTGGTTGCATCATATACAATTCTTCTTTAATAAATTAAAGAATGCAGTTTTGTTATCCATTTGCCAGATTTCATAAAATGCGGCAATTGCTAACATGATTCGGACAGACTTAAGCATCGCTACGGGTGAGAAAGTCTCATCGTAGTCAACTCCTTGAACTTGTCGAAACCCTTTCGCAACAAGTCGAGCTTTGTAAACAGTAACATTACCGTCTGCGTCGGTCTTCCTCTTGAAGATCCATTTATTTTCGATGGCTTGCCGATCATCGGGCTAGTCAACCAAAGTCCACACTTTGTTCTCATACATGGATCCCATCTCAGATTTCATGGCCTCAAGCCATTTTGCGGAATCTGGGCTCATCATCGCTTCCTCATAGTTCGTAGGTTCATCATGGTCTAGTAACATGACTTCCAGAACTAGGTTGCCGTACCACTCTGGTGCGGAACGTACTCTGGTTGATCTACGACGTTCAGCAGAAACTTGATCTGAAGTTTCATGATCATCATCATTAGCTTCCTCACTAATTGGTGTAGGAATCACTGGAACTAGTTTCTGTGATGTTCCACTTTCCAATTCGGGAGAAGGTACAATTACCTATTCAAGTTCTACTTTCCTCCCACTCACTTCTTTCGAAAGAAACTCCTTCTCTAGAAAGGATCCACTCTTAGCAACAAAGACCTTGCCTTCGAATCTGTGATAGAAGGTGTACCCAACAGTTTCTTTTGGGAATCCTATGAAGATTTACTTCTCCGATTTGGGTTCGAGCTTATCATGTTGAAACTTTTTCACATAAGCATCGCAGTCCCAAACTTAAAGAAATGACAACTTAGGTTTCTCGTCAAACCACAGTTCATACGGTGCCATCTCCACGGATTTAGATGGTGCCCTATTTAACGTGAATGTAGCTGTCTCTAATGCATAACCCCAAAAGCGATAGTGGTAGATCGGTAAGAGACATCATCGATCGCACCATATCTAATAAAGTACGGTTATGACGTTCGGACACACCATTACACTGTGGTGTTCCAGGTGGCGTGAGTAGTGAAACTATTTCACATTGTTTTTATTGAAGGCCAAACTTGCTAACTCAAATATTTTACCTCTACGATCATATCATAGAAACTCTTATTTTCTTGTTACGATGATTCTCCACTTCACTCTGAAATTCTTTGAACTTTTCAAATGTTTCAGATTTGTGCTTCATTAAGTAGATATACCCATATCTGCTTAAATCATCAGTGAAGGTCAGAAAATAACGATACCCGCCGCGAGCTTCAACACTCATTGGTCCGCATACATCAGTATGTATGATTTCCAACAACTCTGTTGCTCGCTCCACAGTTCCAGAGAACGGAGTTTTAGTCATCTTGCCCATGAGGCATGGTTCGCAAGCACCAAGTGATTCATAATCAAGTGATTCCAGAAGTCCATCACTATGGAGTTTCTTCTTGCGCTTTACACCAATATGACCTAAACGGCAGTGCCACAAATAAGTTGCACTATCATTATTAACCTTGCATCTTTTGGCTTCAATATTATGAATATGTGTATCACACGATCGAGATCCAACAAACCATTTTCATTGGGTGTATGACCATAGAAGGTTTTATTCATGTAAACAGAACAACAATTATTCTCTAACTTACATGAATAACCGTATTGCAATAAACATGATCAAATCATATTCATGCTCAACACAAACACCAAATAACACTTATTTAGTTTCAGCACTAATCCCGAAAGTATAGGGAGTGTGCGATGATGATCATATCAATCTTGGAACTACTTCCGATACACATCTTCACTTCATCCTTTAAATAGTTTCTGTTCATTATGCAACTCCCATTTCGAGTTACTACTCTTTAGCAATTGAACAAGTATCAAATACCGAGGGGTTGCTATGAACACTAGTAAAATACACATCAATAATTTGTATATCAAATATACCTTTTTTCACTTTGCCATCCTTCTTATCCGCCAAATATCTAGGGTAGTTCCACTTCTAGTGACCATTTCCTTTGCAGTAGAAGCACTTAGTTTCAGGCTTGAGTTTAGATTTGGGTTTCTTCACGGGAGTGACAACTTGCTTGTCATTCTTCTTGAAGTTCCCCTTCTATCCCTTTGCCCTTTACTTGAAACAAGTGGTCTTGTTAACCATCAACACTTGATGCTTTTTATTGATTTCTACCTTCGCCGATTTCAGCATCGCGAAGAGCTCGGGAATTACTTTCGTCACCCCTTGCATATTATAGTTCATCACGAAGTTCTACTAACTTGGTGATAGTGACTAGAGAACTTTGTCAATTACTATCTTATCTGGAAGAATAACTCCCACTTGATTCAAGTAATTGTAGTACCCAGACAATCTGAGCATATGCTCACTGGTTGAGCTATTCTCCTCCATCTTGTAGGCAAAGTACTGTCAAAGGTCTTATACCTCTCGACACGGGCATTAGTATGAAATACTAATTTCAACTCTTGGAACATCTTATATGCTCCGTGGCGTTCAAAACCTTTTTGAAGTCCCGGTTCTAAGCCGTAAAGCATGGTGCACTTAAACTATCAAGTAGTCATCATACCGAGCATTTGTCAAAACGTTCATAACGTCTATATCTGCTCCTGCAATAGGTCTGTCACCTAGCGGTGCATCAAGGACATAATTATTCTGTGCATCAATGAGGATAATCCTCAGATCACGGAACAATTCCGCATCATTGCTACTAACAATTTTCAACTTAGTTTTCTCTAGGAACATATAAAAAATAAACGGGGAGCTACATCGCGAGCTATTGATCTACAACATAGATATGCTAATACTACCAGGACTAAGTTCATGATAAATTAAAGTTCAATTAATCATATTACTTGAAGAACTCCCACTTAGATAGACATCCCTCTGGTCATCTAAATGATCACGTGATCCAAATCAACTAAACCATGTCCGATCATCACGTGAGATGGAGTAGTTTTCAATGGTGAACATCTTATGTTGATCATATCTACTATATGATTCACGCTCGACCTTTCGGTCTCCAGTGTTCCGAGGCCATATCTGCATATGCTAGGCTCGTCAAGTTCAACCCGAGTATTCTGCGTGTGCAAAACTGGCTTACACCCGTTGTATTTGAACGTAGAGCTTATCACACCCGATCATCACGTGGTGTCTCGGCACGACGAACTTTCGCAACGGTGCATACTCAGGGAGAACACTTATACCTTGAAATTTAGTAAGGGATCATCTTATAATGATACCGTCGTTCTAAGCAAAATAAGAAGCATAATAAGATAAACATCACATGCAATCAAAATATGTGACATGATATGGCCATCATCATCTTGTGCTTTTGATCTCCATCTCCAATGCACCGTCATGATCACCTTCGTCACCGGCGCGACACCTTGATCTCCATCGTAGCATCGTTGTCGTCTCGCCAACTATTGCTTCTACGACTATCGCTACCGCTTAGTGATAAAGTAAAGCAATTACATGGCGATTGCATTTCATACAATAAAGCGACAACCATATGGCTCCTGCCAGTTGCCGATAACATTACAAAACATGATCATCTCATACAAAACCGTATAACTCATCATGTCTTAACCATATCACATCACAACATGCCCTGCAAAAACAAGTTAGACGTCCTATACTTTGTTGTTGCAAGTTTTACGTGGCTGCTACGGGCTTAGCAAGAACCGTTCTTACCTACGCATACAAAACCACAACGATGTTTCGTCAAGTATGTGCTGTTTTAACCTTCACAAGGACCGGGCATAGGCATACTCGATTCAGCTAAAGTGAGAGAGACAGACACCCGCCAGTCACCTTTAAGCAACGAGTGCTCATAACGGTGAAACCAGTCTCGCGTAAGCGTACGCGTAATGTCGGTCCGGGCCGCTTCATCTCACAATACCGCCGAAGCAAAGTATGACATGCTGGTAAGCAGTATGACTAGTATCGTCCACAACTCACTTGTGTTCTACTCGTGCATATCATCTACGCATAGACCTGGCTCATGATGCCACTGTTGAGGAACGTAGTATTTTCAAAATTTTCCTACGATCACACAAGATCTATCTACTAGATGCATATCAACGAGAGGGGAGAGTGTGTCTACGTACCCTCGTAGACCGAAAGCAGAAGCGTTTATCAACGCGGTTGATGTAGTCGTGCACCTTCACGATCCGTCCCGATCTAGTACCGAACGTACGCCACCTCCGCGTTCAGCACACGTTCAGCTCGATGACGTCCTCGCCTTCTTGATCCAGCAAGACAGGCGAAGTAGTAGATGAGTTTCGGCAGCACGACGGCGTGGTGACGGTTGTTGATGAAGAACAATCTCTGCAGGGCTTCGCCAAGCACTACAGAAACTAGACGGAGGATAAACTAGAGGGTCGGGGTAGCCGGCACACGGCTTGGTGTATCTTGATGTGTCTTGGGTGCTAGCCCTACCCCTCTATTTATATGTTGAGCCCTGGGGTCGAAACTTGGAGCAAAAGCCTCCTCAAAGTCGGTTTTGCCCGAAAGGAAAGAGTCCCACTCGGACTCCAGGGCTAGACGCCAGGGTTCACGGCGTCTACCCCCTAGACGCCAGGGTTTCTGGCGTCTAGCCTCTGGTTTCCGCAAAACATCCTTTTGCACTTTCCTAAAGCCTCGTGGGCTTTCCCCTTTGGCCAAAATAAAGTGTTCTCGTACCCAAACACTTCGGGAAACATCCGGAACCCCTTCCGGTGAATTCCGGAACCCTTCCGGAGGTCAAACACTATTATCCCATATATTAATCTTTATCTCCGGACCATTCCAGAGTTCCTCGTCATGTCCGTGATCACATCCGGGACTCCGAATAACATTCGGTCACCAACATACATAACTCATTAAATACTATATCGCCAACGAACGTTTAAGCGTGCGGACCCTACGGGTTCGAGAACTATGTAGACATGACTGAGACATCTCTCCAGTCAATAACCAATAGCGAAACCTGGATGCCCATATTGGCTCCTACATATTCTACGAAGATCTTTCTCAGTCGAACCGCATAACAACATACGTTGTTCCCTTTGTCATCGGTATGTTACTTGCCCGAGATTCGATCGTCGGTATCATCATACCTAGTTCAATCTCGTTACCGGTAAGTATCTTTACTCGTTCCGTAATACATCATCTCCTGACTAACTCATTAGTCGTTTGCTTGCAAGGCTTATTACGATGTGCATTACTGAGAGGGCCCAGAGATACCTCTCCGACAATCGGAGTGACAAATCCTAATCTCGAAATACACCAACCCAACAAGTACCTTCAGAGACACCTGTAGAGCACCTTTATAATCACCCAGTTACGTTGTGACGTTTGGTAGCACACAAAGTGTTCCTCCGGTATTCGGGAGTTGCATAATCTCATAGTCATAGGAACATGTATAAGTCATGAAGAAAGCAATAGCAATAAAACTAAACGATCATAGTGCTTAGCTAATGAATGGGTCTTGTCCATCACATCATTCTTCTAATGATGTGATCCCGTTGATCAAATGACAACTCATGTCTATGGTTAGGAAACATAACCATCTTTGATCAATGAGCTAGTCTAGTAGAGGCATACTAGGGACACTCTGTTTTTGTCTATGTATTCACACATGTACTAAGTTTCCGGTTAATACAATTCTAGCATGAATAATAAACATTTATCATGATATAAGGAAATATAAAATAACAACTTTATTATTGCCTCTAGGGCATGTTTCCTTCAAGCTTCACACTCCAGGTGATCTATCGTAAGCAAGCAATAACATACATAAGCACACAAGCAAAAGAATCAAAAAGAACTCGAAGAAAAAGTCTTATGAAAACTCCAGAAACAACCAAATAACTTTTTTGTATAGAAAACAATTTTTAACAATAGCAAAATTGTGTGATTTAGATCTTAACAGAAAGTGCATGCCAAGTGCTTCGATTTGCAAAAACAATCAACTAAATGGACTTACAAAACTCAAGTTATAACCTAAATAACTTCAAATTCAAATCTGTTTGAAATCAAATTTTAAAACTTTCAAAAATATTTTTAGTTTTTTCTCTGGATAGATGAGATCATGATGAAAAATTTGGCGTTGGTTTCGTTGAATTTGGAAAAACGGTTGAAAAGTTGTGATCGATTGAAACATAGGGGCTAAACTAGAAAAAAAAAGCATTACTTCTAAGTCCCTAGACACGTGGCTGAAAACTGCTCACTTCGGGGCTGAAGTAACGAACGCTCACTAACTAGGGGATACCGCTTCGAAAATAAAAAAACACATGATCTAATCCTAGCTGTTTAACCTAGATCGGATAGACAGAAACAGCGGCGGCTTACCGCGGTGGTTGACGGCGCCGGCGGTGAGGAAGACGGCGCCGGCGGTTTCGACCTCGAACAGGGCGGCTACTCTGGGGTCGGCGGCGATGGGCGGAGGCACATGGGGCGCGGTGCGGCAAGCCGAAGTCGTAGGTGGCGGTCGCTTCGGTCGAGGGCGGCGGTGGAGCACGGGACGACGGTGGCAGTTTCGTTGGAGCTCGCAACTCCGGCGAGGGCTGCGTGAAGCGAGAGCGGCTACGGTTTGAGGGAAAAGGAGGTCGGGCCTTTGTGTATTTATACTAATAAAATTTGCATAAAAAATACTTTTGCAAATAAAATCAAATAAATAATTAAATATATTTTGATTCCAAATTCAATTTCCAATACTTCTTTTCTGCTTTCGAAGAAGTCCTTTTATCTTCTCTCTTTATTTTATTTATTTTGAAATAATGGAATTGATAATTTGATGAAATCAAATTTGATCCAAAACCCAACTTCGAAAATTTCAAAATTGGATTATTGACTATAGTGCATGTGGCAGATTGTTGGAAATATGCCCTAGAGGCAATAATAAACTAGTTATTATCATATTTCCTTGTTCTTGATAAACGTCTATTATCCATTCTAGAATTTGTATTGATCGGAAACTCAGATACATGTGTTGATACATAGAGAACACCGTGTCCCTAGTGAGCCTCTACTAGAATAGCTCGTTGATCAAAAGAAGATTAAGGTTTCCTAACCATACACAGGTGTTGTCACTTGAAAATGGGATCACATCATTAGGAGAATGATGTGATGGACAAGACCCAACTGTTAGCATAGCATTTGATCTTTCAGTTTAATGCTAGTGCTTTCTTAATGTCAAATACATGTTTCTTCGACCATGGGATCATGCAACTCCCGGACTCCGGAGGAATGCCTTGTGTGCCATCAAACATCACAACATAACTGGGTGATCATAAAGGTGCTCTACAGGTATCTCAAAATGTGTTTGTTGAGTTGGCATGAATCGAGACTGGGATTTGTCACTCTGTATGACGGAAAGGTATCTCTGGGCCCTCTCGGTAATACAACATCACAAGAAGCTTGCAAGCAAAGTGACTAAGGAGTTCGTCATGGGATGATGTATTATGAAACGAGTAAAGAGACTTGCCGGTAACGAGATTGAACGAGGTACGGAGATACCGACGATCGAATAACAGGCAAGTAACATACCGACAGACAAAGGGAACTACGTATATTGTCATAAAGGTTCGACTAATAAAGATCTGCATAGAATATTTAGGAACCAATATGGGCATCCAGGACCCGCTATTGGTTATTGACCGGAGAAGCATCTCGGTCATGTCTACATCATTCTCGATCCCGTAGGGTCTGCATGTTATGTATGTTGGTGACCGAATGTTGTTCGGAGTCCCAGATGATATCACGGACATGACGAGGAGCTCTGGAATGGTCCGGAGGTAAATATTGATATATAGGACGATATGGTTAGGCCAACGGGTCAGGCCCACGGGGCTTTAGGTCGGTGCAAAAGGAGAGGTCATGGACCAAACACCGGAGATCCTGGTGTCTGGTCTTGCTGGAAATCCGAGAAGGACTCTTCCTTGTGGGCAAAACCGACTTTGAGGAGGCTCTTTTTCCAAGTTTCAACCCAGGCTCAACATATAAATAGAGGGGCAGGCCTAGCACTCGGAACCCATCAAGATACACCAAGCCGTGTGCCGTCAACCCCGACCCTCTAGTTTATCCTCCATGATAGTTTCCGTAGTGCTTGGCAAAGCCCTATGGAGATTGTTCTTCACCACCACCGTCACCATGATGTCTTGCTGCTGGAACTCATCTACTACTTCGCCCCTCTTGCTGGATCAACAAGGCGAGGACGTCATCGAGCTGAGCGTGTGTTGAACGCGGAGGTGCCGTACGTTCGGTACTTGATCGGGACCGATCGCGAAGGTGTATGACTACATCAACCGCGTTGATAAACGCTTCCGCTTAGCGATCTTCAAAGGTAAACGAAGATGTTCTCCCCCTCTCGTAGCTATGCTTCTCCATGGATAGATCTTAATTGTGCGTAGATTTTTTTTTGTTTTCCCTGCAATATTCCCCAACACTTTTCACTTCCATGTATCACCGTGGAGAACTCAAACTGGTGCAACTAAGCAAAGGCATGGACGCACGGAGTGCCCAAGTCCCTCGGTCTCAAATCCCACCAAAGCAACAAAAGCTATGGGGGAATATGAGAGGAAGAACAAGAAGGAGAACACAAGAAATCCAAAATCTAGACGCAAGGGGTTCCCCTCACAAAGAGGAGAAAGTGATTGGTGGAAATGTGGATCTAGATCTTCTCTCTCTTTTCACTCAAGAACTAGCCATAATCATTGGAGGGATTGAGAGATAGCAAGCTCAGACAAGATTAACAATGGGGGAGAACACGAGCTCAAGCAATTAGAATTAATGGGGAAGAAGATCCCTTTAAATAGGCCACTCCAAATCCAACATTTCTGCCTACAGCCCGTGCACAAGCAGTAGTACCACTCGGGCGAGTAGTACTTCGGCTGGCACAGTAATTTCAGTTGTAACAAGCAACCGAGAAACTCAAGGAGGAGGTAGTGCCGACGGAGCGTACTATTGCTACCACCAGCGGTACTACCGTCAGGTGTTGCGTGTATAGGTGAAACTGTGGTACTACTGCACGGAGCGGTACTACCACCCACTACTGTTTCCACACTTCCGAGCAGAGGTCAACACAAATCCAGAAGCTAAAAACAAGTAGTAGTACCCATGGCAATGCAACTGCAAAAGTACTGCGCAAGCGGTATTACCGCTACCCAGGGCGGTACTACCGCTATGGAGCAACAAAAAAGCATAAGCAAAACAGATGGATGCGGGAAAGCCTTAACTGCCATAACTTCTACAAATGAGTTCCGAATTAAGAAAACTCAAGCTTGACAGATAGATGATGATGAGTACTATCCAATCAGAGGCACAGGAGTATGCCTAAGATATAGAGATGTGAAACCTCTATGAATGAAGGACCGGCAAAAACTCCAAAATAAAAAACATCATAGAAGATGCATGTGAACTATGTTTCCAATGAACTCGAGCTTGTCATGAAGATGACCATAAGCTCTAAAACTCACAAAGAGAAACACCAAACAAGAATCAAGAAAGATGATGCAAGGATGCAATGGTTTGAGCTCCATATAAATTATACGATCAAGCTACTCACTTGAGAGCTCCCTTGATAGTACGTCAATCCTATAACCCGGTCTCCCAAGTACCACCATGAGACCGGTAAAATTGAAATCCTAACAACACTATCGCAGGATGGTCCAAACACGACAGTCCAATCAGAGACCCTTCGACGAAACTATGTGCAAGCATTAATCGCAAACAGTGATATAATAAAACCGTCAAAATGGATGCAAAACGTTTGCGATGGTGGATACATAAAATATTGTTCATATTACAGTTGCGTTTGCGATTAGTGTCATACGGTTAATCCATAAGAATTGTTTGCGATGAGGCAGAACAACAGAAATGGTCTACTATATAAAGTTGTGTGTGATATACGACATACAGTTCCCTCAGATTAACTGTTTGCTATTAGGGAATGCAACATAAACAGTTATCCAGAAAACTGTTTTCTATTAGGGAATGTAACATAAACAATTATCCAGATCAAGGTCTGTGCGATATATGCCATACGGTTCACTTGGATGAAATGTTTTCGGTTAGGGAACAGAACAGAAATGGTCTAACTTAACAAGATGTGTGCGATATGTGGCATAAAGTTAACATAGATGAATTGTTTGCGATTATCCAAAAGAACACAAACGATTTGTGTAAACAAGATGTGTGTGAGATGCTGCAAACAGCCCTCTCGAAAGTACTGTGTGTGATAAGAATATATGACAGTTACTGGAGTTAATTTGTGTGTGATTATGTGTGTAGAAAAAACATTGAAAACTGCAAACTAGTTGCTTGCGATGGCTGGGAGTATCGCACACGATGCGTGTGCGAGTACTCGTGTGCGATGATTAGTAAGTTACAGATATGTGTCCTTATCGTAACACATGTGCGATAAGACGTGACACGGCATACGGTTGTCGGGTTGTGTGCTCCACTTAGTCATCCCGCGCTCCAGCGAAGGTTTCCCGCGCTCGACAGGGGTGAATTGTAAAATCCCCAATGCCCTAGCCAGCTGCTAGCTATAAATAACCACAACAATGGCCGGCAGCGGTGACTCGCTATTGATTTAGTTGCTAGCTAGTTACCCGCACAAACCGGCATACCCCAAACGGCCAACGACGGGATGGAGTTACGCGATGGCGGAATCGAGGTTGAAGGCGCGATGGTCGGCTTGGCGGTCGATGGCCATGCCGTCGTCTCTCCCGACGACGGCCAGAGCAAACAGGAAACGTGGTATGAGCAAGCCACCAGGTTAGCCAGGGTCGTCCTATAAGCGTACAGGGATAGACAACGGGCGATATTGCTGGCTCGGTGCAGAGTGGGGCGGATGGTGCGGGCGGCGGAGCAGGAACAAGGACAACTGCGGATGGATGATGGCTGATGTGCGTGCTGGGTCGGCATCAAATGCACAGTAGCTCTTTTGTGCGTGTGCGGTTCGCTTTATTCTTGTAAATTAGCGATATATGCTCGATTGATTTCTTCATGCATGTCAAATATGTCAATTGTATGGGCTTGCATGTCTGAACATTATCTGAATTTGCAATATGGACAATCAATATGCAAATGCCTTCTGGACATCGGTTCTGATCGCCACGTCGCAAACACGAACATCATCTACTCTACCGGGCACATGCTTAAACGGAATGAACTATGTACGATACTAGTAATTTCCATGGAAATTTAAGAACATGGCTAACAACATTTGACAAACATATATATAGTGGTGACACTATTCGACAAAAGGCGGATCTTGGTAACACGGTTTTGACAACCATATGGCCCATATATACATACTTAACATAGTAACAACTAGTACATTTTAAGAGGCTAAGGGCCAACAACCACAACTATCCGCTGGAAGCAGCTTGATGACGGCGACTCGACATCTCGTCAATGAACAGTAGAGAATGAGTCGAATAGTGTCTCCAATTTTCCAATGTGGATGCTTTGCCATGACAAGCGAGAACTTGTTAATTTGAATTGTTCCATTTCTTCGGCAAATGCAGTACCTTGCAATCACTTTGGTGTTATTAGCAGGCACAAGTGTAATTGGACCATGCCGGGAAATCGATCCAGGAGCAGCTGCAGCTCGCAATTTCTGTTGAAATGTAGAATAAAACCAATTGTAACATATCGGTGAAGATATATATAGTTTATGAACATTAACATAAAAACAAGACATTGTACTAGCGTTTTGTGCACACAATTGGTCTTGTTAAATGTGTGCACCATCGGTATAATTAATCACATCCAAAATCCAGCGTTCATACATTGTGCTATCTCTATCAGATTATCAACAAATTTTACGACATGCTTGAAGTCTTTCCAATGAAATTTGGTACGTTGAGTAACATACAGATCGTTTACTATGCATCCAACATATCCTGCTTAAAAGATGGAAAGTTATTATTTATTCAGAACATGGCAAAAGAATATATAGTGGGCATAAAATGGTAAATAGAATTTGTTATTGCCTAGGAACGGAGTCAGAAAATGAAATCACAATTGGTTGCTTAAATAGTGATCAGTTAGTCAGAACAAATACTCTTATTTTGCTAAGTAATATGCCAGCATGGAGAAAGTTGAAAAAACACTAACCTCGATTAGACTTTGATCGACTGATGACGTTGGGGAAGTCAACAACCATGTTAATTAGACCAGGCTATGCTGCACGCACTAGAATTTTATTGCCAGCTTTCAGTTCATAAAACTTAGAAATTTTTCTCCAAAGGTCCGCACGAAAATAGGAGTGAGCATCTTCATCAAGTTTTACGCTAACTGCCATTGTAAATCCATGTTGTGTTGTCAATATGACACCCATGGAGTCATCAACAAAGTAAAGCCCAAGATTTCCTTCTACTAGTGTTCTTGCAAAGCAAGGGATGTACTTCTTGAAATGAAATTTAAGATCGTAAATTAGATATATTGAAATAACAGAGCAAGATGCAGATATGGGAGTAACTAAGAGAATGGCACAATATATAGGTGAAAGCAAAAGTACAAAAATGTATAATTAAAAATAGATAATGTAACAAAGATTTGATGCAGATATGAGAGTAACTGAATGAAAAATACATCATTCATTTTCCTAATAGAGGGGAAAAACCATACCTTCTATCCAAATGTAGAAATAGACTGTATATGTTCATAAATTTAGAACATGCCAACCGTGGTAGAGTGAGATTGAACATACCGAGCGCTCCCTGAAGTCATCTGGAATGGTGAGATAGAACTTCGTTTCCGACAGGCCACGACCACACTTTCCTGATTTGTGCTCGCACTGTGGATACTTGAATGAAAACCCTCAAGACAGCTAGAAGAAAAATGAATCCACAGCGATTTCCGCGGGTTGATTAACAGTGACGAATGGACTGTGATAAGAGATGAGTGAATATTTCACTAAATTGATTACCTTCTCCATAAGAAAAATCCCAGTCCAATCCCGCAGAAAACCTCAAATGTATAGAAAGTCGGAGTAAGTTGGTGCCGTTTGGAGTGCGACCTCCGCCCGCCGATGACAGACGTCGAGCTTAGGGTGCTCGTCGCGATAGAAATTGATGAGGTGTAGAGTTGTGAAGGAGTCTGCGGTGAGTGGATGGGGATGAAGTGGGCAGGGGTGGGGGTTTTCTTTTTTCCTTTTGCATGTGTGGGTGAACACACACAGTTCGCGGAGGTGACGGAGATGAATCGTGCGCGATAGTAAATCACCGAGATTGAAGGGAATTCAAATTTCCTTCCTAGTTTGTGATTCAGTTTTTTTCTACGATGAACATACCCCCTACAATGAAACGTGTTCAAATTTGGCGTTTTTCCGGGCTCATTTACCATATTTAGGTGATTTTGTGACTTTTCTAGGCATTAATACACATAATTTAAATTCAAACAATCGGTGCATGAAAAGATGCACAGGAATGGTCTGGAAAACCATGCTCCTGCTATTTAGTAAATTCTCATGCCTTTTACAAGGTATGGGCAGACATTTCAAGGAAATATGTGCCAATAGTAAACCACAAACTTGTCGTTTATTGGCTATTCAACTATAGAAAAATGAAATACATGGTTGAAAAACAATACGCCTGGCATGGTGCCATGGTATAGCCTTACCGTGCCCTGGTAAGAATTTGAGAAGGTTTGGCTTATGTCATCATGCACGACCTTCATAAATCAAACCATCTCCACGGAAGTTTCACGGTTTTGAGGGGGGAATCACCAAGATTGAAGGGGAATCCAAATTCCCTTCATCCATTGTCCATGAGTTTTTTTCTACGATGAACATACACCCTCCAAATCACCGTGTTCAAATTTGGCACTTTTCCGGGCCCATTTACCATATTGAAGGGATTATGTGCCTTTTCTAGGCATTAATGCACATAATTCAAATTCAAACAATTGGTGCATGAAAAGGTGCACAGGAACGGTCTGGAAAACCATGTTCATGCTATTTAGTAAATTCTCATGCCTTTTACAAGGTTTGGGCCTTGATTTCAAGGAAATGTGTGGCAATAGTCAACCACAAACTCATGGTTTATTGGTTTTTCAACTATATATAAATGAAATGCATGCTTGAAAAACATGACGCCTGGCATGGTGCCATGGTATGACATCACCGTGCCCTGGTAAAAAATTGAGAAGGCTTGGCTTATGTCGTCATGCATGCCCTCCATAAAACGAACCATCACCAAGGATTTCATAGTTTCGAGGGGGAAATCACCAAGATTGAAGGGGAATCCAAATTCCCGTTGTCCTTTGTTCATGAGTTTTTTATCTACGATGAGCATACACCCTGCAAATCACCGTGTTCAAATTTGGCACTTTTCCGGGCTCATTTACCATGTTTACAGGATTATGTGCCCTTCTAGGAATTAATGCACATAGTTCAAATTCAAACAGTCGATGCATGAAAAGATGCACAAGAACGGTCTGGAAAATCATGCTCGTGCTATTTAGTAAATTCTCATGGCTTTTACAAAGGTATGGGTAGAGATTTCAAGGAAATGTGTGGCAATAGTCAACCACAAACTCGTGGTTTATCGGTTTTTCAACTATAGATAAATGAAATAAATGCTTGAAAACCATGTCGCATGACATGGTTCCATGGTATGCCCTCATCGTGCCCTAGTAAACATTTGGGAAGGTTTGGCTTATGCCATCATGCAGGCCCTTCATAAATCGAACCATCAACGAGGAAGTTTCATGGTTTCGAGGGGGAAATCAGAAAGATTGAAGGGGAATCCAAATTCCCTTCGTCCTTTGTCTATTAGTTTTTTATCTACGATGAACATACAACCTGAAAATCACTGTGTTCAAATTTGGCACTTTTCCGGGCTCATTTGCCATATTTAGGGTATCATGTGCCTTTTTAGGCACTAATGCATATAATTCAAATTCAAACAATCGGTGCATGAAAAGATGCACAAGAACGGTCTGGAAAATCATGCTCGTGCTATTTAGTAAATTCTCATGGCTTTTACAAAGGTATGGGTAGAGATTTCAAGGAAACGTGTGGCAATTGTCAACCATAAACTCGTGATTTATTGGTTTTTCAACTATAGATAAATGAAATACATGCTTGAAAAACATGATGCCTGGCATGGTGCCATGTTATGGCCTCACCGTGCCATGGTAAAAAATGGAGAAGGTTTCGCTTATGTCATTAGGCACGCCATTCATAAATCAAACCATCACCGAGGAAGTTCCATGGTTTCGAGAGGGAAATCACCAAGATTAATGGGGAATCCAAATTCCTTTGTTTTTTTCCCTTGAGTTATTTTCTACGATGAACATACAACCTGCAAATCATCGTGTTCAAATTTGGCACTTTTTCAGGCTTATTTACCATATTTGGGGGATTATGTGCATTTTTCCAGGCATTTAGCGCAAATAAATCTAATCCAGCTACACCTGCACGGGTGTGATGAGAGGGACGTGGATTGCCATTCGATTGCGGTGCATCCTATGGTGCACATGTGCTATCCGCGTGGCTCGTGTTCTGGCCAATCATGACGCAACACACAATAGGTTGAGCGCACACTGTTTACGGAGGCGACAGAGCTGAACCGTGTGCAATAATGAATGACCAAGATAGTAAAGGAAGACAAATTTCCTTCGTCGTTTGTCCTTGAGCTCTAAAGAAACCACTGGATTGTACGACTGTCTGGCCCCTGTGCCTCGGAGCACTCTCCATGCGTCGTTCATGGCACTGTGCCGCACAGTAACTGGTAAGGAAGCGATGGCATCCCGTTGCGTCGAGTTCCTCGCCACCCGCGACTGTACACATGGTAAGGAAGCAATGGCATCCCACCGCGCCGAGTTCATCGACGCCCGCGGCCGCACAAGTACGTGGCCGAACTTTGATGCTGCCATGGCCGAATGGGCAGTGGATCTAGAGACGGCCCAAGCCGCACATAATGAGAGGAAAAGGTAGAAAGCAGTCAAGAAAAGAGAGTCCCACCACATCAAGAAAGAAGAGGCTACACGCCGTGCTGAGGAGAACTCGACAGAGATCGAAGCACGATGGCCTCTGGATAGCATGCCCCAATGCAAAGATGTGAGACGTACTTAGTGCGTGTTTCGCCCGTAAGTTTGTCTAACTAATTATGAGCATCTACGAGTACTACATACTAGTTTTGTTGGATTATGGATATTTCCAACAAGTTTTAGAGCAAACTACCAGTTGGTAAGCGCATCCTTTGAGGGCTTTGATGCTTATATATAGATATAAGAATTATTAGATCACAAAACACACGGTTTGTATGGCGTCCTTGTGTGCGTTTTTTGCGTTAATGATCCATAAGTCAGTTACGTGTGCGATGTTTCCTAATAAAGCAAGTGTACCATTGACCGGAAAAATCAACAACACATGTACAACTATTTGGAGACGGGATCTACCAATTTACTCTTTGATCACACACGAGTATTTTACGTGTTTCGTCTGTCTTGTGTGTTTCCCCCGCCCAAGTTTCAAGTTTCCCAGCAAAATTTTCATTAGGCACGTGATTTCAGAATTTATTCCACGCACCACATCCCCAACCATCTCATTTCCGCAGTATCCCCCCCCATGCCCCCCTCCTGGCAGATCAAACCGTCGCCGCCGCAACCATAACTTCTACCACATCTATATTCTGCCCGAGCATCATGATCTAGTCAGGTAACCCATCGATCTCTATCACGGCTCCAACCTGATTGCTTAAATGGTGCCTGTGAAATATCCTCATGCCTCCAAATCCCCATCGCCCTACCTCCAGAGCATCGCCGCACAAGCCCAATCACATTTAACATGGAGTTCGAGGAGCTGATGGCGGTCAGTGTCACGTGGAGTTTATCTCGAAAGAAGTGAGTAGGAGTAAAGTAGAACTTGATGAGGTAGTGATAACCCACAAGTATAGGGGATCGTAATAGTTTTCGAGGGTAGAGTATTCAACCCAAATTTATTGATTTGACACAAGGGGAGCCAAAGAATATTCTCAAGTATTAGCAGTTGAGTTGTCAATTCAACCACACCTGTAAGACTTAATATCTGCAGCAAAGTATTTAGTAGCAAAGTAGCATGGAAGTAACTTTAACGGTGGCAAAAGTAACAGTAGCAGTTTTGTAGTAATCGTAACAGTGGCAATGAAAAAGTAACTAAGAAACGATCAATATGTGAAAAGCTCGTAGGCATCGGATCAGTGATGGATAATTATGCCGGATGCGATTCCTCATGCAATGGTTATAACATAGGGTGAAACAGAACAAGCTCCAGTTCATTAATGTAATGTAGGCATGTATTCCGAATATAGTCATACATGCTTATGGAAAAGAACTTGCATGACAACTTTTGTCCTACCCTCCCGTGGCAGCGGGGTCCTATTGGAAAGTAAGGGATATTTAAGGCCTCCTTTTAATAGAATACCGGACCAAAGCATTAACACTTAGTGAATACATGAACTCCTCAAACTACGGTCATCACTGGGAGTGGTCCCGATTGTTGTCACTTCGGGGTTGCCGGATCATAACACATAGTAGGTGACTATTGACTTGCAAGATAGGATCAAGAACTCACATATATTCATGAAAACATAATAGGTTCAGATCTGAAATCATGGCACTCAGGCCCTAGTGACAAGCATTAAGCATAGCAAAGTCATAGCAACATCAATCTTAGAACATAATGGAAACTAGGGATCAAACCATAACAAAACTAAGTCGATTACATGGTAAATCTCATCCAACCCATCATCGTCCAGCAAGCCTATGATGGAATTACTCAAGCACGGCGGTGAGCATCATGGAATTGGTGATGGAGGAAGGTTGATGATGACGATGGCGACAGATTCCCCTCTTCGGAGCCCCGAATGGACTCCAGATCAGCCCTCCTGAGAGAGATTAGGGCTTGGCGGTGGCTCCGTATCATAAAACGCGATGAATCCTTCTCTCTGAATTTTTTCTCCCCGAAAGTGAATATATTGAGTAGGAGTCGAGGTCAGTGGAGCCTCAGGGGGTCCACGAGACAGGGGGCGCGCCCCCACCCTCATGGACAGGGTGTGGGCCCCCTGGTCTTGATTCTTTCGCCAGTATTTTTTAGAAATTCTGAAAATATTCTTCGTGGACTTTCAGGTCATTCCGAGAACTTTTATTTTTGCACAAAAATAACACCATGGCAATTCTGCTGAAAACATCGTCAGACCGGGTTAGTTCCATTTCAAATCATGCAAGTTAGAGTCCAAAACATGGGCAAAAGTGTTTGGAAAAGTAGATACGTTGGAGACTTATCAACTCCCCCAAGCATAAACCTTTGCTTGTCCTCAAGCAATTCAGTTGACAAACTGAAAGTGATAAAGAAAAACTTTTACAAACTTTGTTTGCTCTTGTTGTTGCAAATATGTAAAGCCAACATTCAAGTTTTCAGCAAAGATTATGAACTAACCACATTCACAATGACATTTAGGTCTCATGTTTACTCATATCAATGGCTTAATCAACTAGCGAGCAATAATAATAAATCTCAGATGACAACACTTTCTCAAAACAATCATAATATGATATAACAAGATGGTACGCTAGCCCTTTTTGAGACCGCAAAACGTAAATGTAGAGCACCTCTGAAGATCAAGGACTGACTAGATATTATAATTCATGGTAAAAGAGATCCAGTCATAGTCATACTCAATGTAAATTAATAGCAATGCATGCAAATGACAGCGGTGCTCTCCAAGTGGTGCTTTTTAATAAGAGGATGATTACTCAACATGAAAGTAAATAGATAGGCCCTTCGCAGAGGGAAGCAAGGATTTGCAGAGGTGCGAGAGGTCAAGTTTTGAAACAGAGGTAAATAATATTTTGAGCGGCATACTTTCATTGTCAAGAAAACAACCAAGAGTTCTCGATATCTTCTGTGCTACACACATTATAGGCGGTTCCCAAATAGAATGGTAAAGTTTACACTCCCCCACCACCAACAAGCACACTCCACGGCTGGCCCGAAACAACGGGTACCGTCCATACCAACAACAGTCCTGGGGGAGTTTTGTTTAGTTATTTTGATTTGATTTGAGCATCGGACTAGGCATCCCGGTTACCGACCATTTTCTCGTGAATGATGAGCGGAGTCCACTCATCGTGAGAATAACCCACCTAGCATGGAAGATATAGACAACCCTAGTTGATACATGAGCTATTCGAGCATACAAAACATGATTTCATTTAAAGGTTTAGAGTTTGGCACAAACAAATTTACTTGGAACGGCAGGTAAATACCGCATATAGGAAGGTATGGTGGACTCATATGGAATAACTTTGGGGTTTATCGAAGTGGATGCACAAGCAGTATTCCTGCTTAGTACAAGTGAAGGCTAGAAAGAGACTAGGAAGCGACCAACTAGAGAGCGACAACAGTCATGAACATGCATTAAGATTAATCAACAATGAGTGCAAGCATGAGTAGGATATAAATCACCAAGAACATAAATATCGTGGAGGCTATGTTGATTTTGTTTGAACTACATGCGTGAACATGTGCCAAGTCAAACCACTTGAATCGTTCAAAGGAGGATACCACCCTATCATACCACATCACAACCATTTTAATAGCTTGCTGGCACGCAAGGTAAACTATTATAAACTCCTAGCTAATTAAGCATGGCATGAGCAACTATAATCTCCAATTGTCATTGCAAGCATGTTTCATTCAGAATAGGCTGAATCAGGAACAATGAACTAATTATATTTACATAAACAAGATAGGTCGAGTTCATACCAGCTTCTCTCATCTCAGTCAGATCATCATATATCGTCATTATTGCCTTTCACTCACATGACCGAACGGTGTGGATAATAATAATAATGCACGTGCATTGGACTAAGCTGGAATCTGCAAACATTTAATACAGGGGAGAAGACAAGGTAATATGGGCTCTTGGTTAAATCAACAATAATGCATATTAGAGTCACTCAACATTTTCATCACGGTCTTCTCCTCTCGACCCCCAAAGAAAAGAAATAAAACTATTTACACGAGAATGCTCCCAACGAGTAAAAGAAGAACGAGAAATATTTTTGAGTTTTCTTTTAATTACTACTACAGACATGGAAATTAAACTAGCTAAAAACTACAACTAATTTTTTGGGTTTTTCTTAAGATTTTTCTAACATACAAGAAAAAGACTTAGAAAAGAAATTAAACTAGCATGGATAGTACAATAAAAAAGTATGAGCACCGACTACTGGAATGAGTATGTGAACATGAATGTAATGTCGGTGAGAAATACGTACTCCTCCAAGCTTAGGATTTTATCCTAAGTTGGTCTATGGCCACAGATCAAAGCTACTCTCTCCGGTATACGGAGGAGTGTCCTCTGGGTGCCACTGGCTGGCGATCTCCTCCGGATCCCACTGAGAAACCGACTGCCGATAAGGGTCAAGTGGTGGCTACGACTCAGGCTCTGGAACTTGTGCTAAGCTCCAGCACGCATAAACAGCTTCTGGCAAGATGAGGTACGTGCCTAAAAGTAGGTTAAACAAAGAGGATGCAGGCAAGGTAACAATCTCACAGTACTTTTTATAAAATATCAATTTATACTTAAGCAACTTCTTCTTATCTTTAACAATAAAATCATGTGCTACCATACTCTTATAATCTAGAAAAGCAGGGGGCGGCAACTTATCCTCCTTCTCATAATGCCTAATAGGTATCTTAAAATGTTCAGCAAGGCATGAAGCAAAGATGCCTCCAAAGATGGGGCCCTTTGTACGATTCAAACTTAATCGTTTAGCAATAATAGCGCCTAAGCTAAAAGTGGTATCGCGAAACAAAGCATGGCGCAAAATGACAATATCAGGGGAACTAAGATTTCCACTGTTCCCGCGACCAATTAAGCATCTACAAGCAAATATCGCAAAGTAACATAGAACAGGAAAATGTATACTAGTAATTCTTGCATTTGAAACTTTCCTTGTTTCCCCTACAGCAATTGTATCAATAAACCCCTCCACATCATTATGATGTGGTTCCTCTATGTTGCCCGCAAAGGGTATCTTACAGACTTGACAAAAATCATATAGTGACATCTCCTTAACCTCATCGTATAAGTGGAACTCCACTTAAGGTGGTGATTTCTTAGCATGGAAGTAAAAAATTGCATGAAAATATTAGTGAGTAGGAGATACTGTTCGCGCAGGTCGTGGAGGAAGTCGGTGAGGCCTGCATTCTCAGCAAAGTAATAAAAATCAACATAAATTCTGGCGGCTCTAGAGAACTCATCACAAGGCCATTCACATGGCCGAACTTCCGCAGTGCGAGGAAGATTGTATTTGGGCTTTTTATTCTCCTCACTCCGCTTATCCTCCGCGCTTCGGCTCGAAGAGCCTCTCAACAATATCCTCAACATTTTCTTCCTCTGAAAAATTTCTGCAATTTTTAGTGACTCAAAATAAAAGTGAACCAAACTCAACAAGATTGATAGCAACTACTCCCACAAGTGCTTAGAGGCTATATCATGCATTTAGAACTACTTTTGACCACATAAATTTGACATGCAAGTTCAAGAAAAGGGTCACCTAAGCAGCAAAAATTTGCAATAAATAAAACACTAGAACAAAAAAAATTGGACCATTGGAGGAGTCACATACCGAAGAACAATCTCCCCAAACAGTTTTGTGAATGGAGCTTTGAGCAAGGAGATCGAAAATGGCAGCAAGATGAGCTAGAACACGGGTTTGAGCTATGGGAGGATTTGTCTAGAGGAAGATGAAGTGTGTGGGAGCCGGAATAAGTGGAGGGGGGCCACATGGGGCCCACGAGGCAGGGGGCGTGCCCAAGGGGGTGTGTGCGCTCTGGACCCTCGTGGCCAGGTGGTGTGGCCCCCTGGTGTGTCCTCAGTGCCAAATATTCTTAAATATTCTACAAAAATCATATTTCATTTTCGGGACATTTGGAGAACTTTTATTTTCGAGGTATTTTTATTGCAAGGATAATTCAGAAAACTGACAGAAAATACTATTTTTGCTTTATTTAATCTAAATAACAAAAAGTAAAATGAGGGTACAGGAGTTGTGCTTTCTAACTTAATCCATCTCATACTCATCAAAAGGAATCCATTAACAAGGTTGATTATGTCTTGTTAACAAACTCTTTCCGAATAACATGAAACCGGAGAATTTTCGAATAACACTAGGTTACCTCAACGGGGATGTGAATGTCCCCAACAATAAGAATATCATATTTCTTCTTGACAGTTGGAAGAGGGAATTCAAAACCTCCAATAGTGATCGTTGAAATTTTTCCAATAGAATTGATGTTGTGGACTTGAAGTTGTTTCCTCGGAAAATGTACCGTATGCTCATTACCATTAACATGAAAAATGACATTGCCTTTGTTGTAATCAATAACATCCCCTGCAGTATTCAAAAAGGGTCTACCAAGGATAATCGACATACTATTATCCTCGGGAATATCAAGAATAACAAAGTCTGTTAAAATAGTAACGTTTGCAACCACAACAGGCACATCCTCACAAATACCAACATGTATAGCAGTTGATTTATCGGCCATTTGCAAAGATATTTTAGTAGGTGTCAACTTATTCAAATCAAGTCTACGATATAAAGAGAGAGGCATAACACTGACATCGGCTCCAAGATCATATAAAGCAGATTTAACATAGTTTCTTTTAATGGAGCATGGTATAGTTGGTACTCCAGGATCTCCTAGTTTCTTTGGTATTCCACCTTTGAAATTATAATTGGCCAGCATGGTGGAAATTTCAACTTCTGTTATCTTTATTTTATTTGTAACAATATCTTTCATATACTTAGCATAAGGATTCGTTTTAAGCATATCAGTCAAACGCATACGCAAAAAGATAGGTCTAATCATTTCAGCAAAGCGCTCAAAATCCTCATCTTCCTTTTTCTTGGATGGTTTAGGAGGAAAAGGCATGCGTTTCTGAACCCATGGTTCTCTTTCTTTACCGTGCTTCCTAGCAACGAAGTATCTTTTACCATAACATTGATTCTTTGATTGTGGGTTATCAAGATCAACAGTAGGATCATTCTCTACATCATTGTTATTGCTAGGTTGAGTATCATCCTGAACATCATCATTATCATTTTCACTAGGTTCATTTTCATTTCCAGATTGTGTTTCGGCATCATAAATAGAAATATCATTGGGATTCTCAGGTGTGTCAACAACAGGTTCACTAGAAGCATGCGAAGTCCTATCATTTTTATTTATCTTCTTCTTAGAAGGACTAGGTGTATCATTAGTTCTCTGAGAATCTTGCTCAATTCTCTTAGTGTGGCCCTCTGGATACAAAGGTTCCTAAGTCATTCTTCCACCTCTAGTCATAACTCTAACAACATTATCATTTTTCCTATTATTTAATTCATTAAGCACATCATTTTGTGCTTTAAGTACTTGTTCTACTTGAGTGGTAACCATAGAAGCATGTTTACTAATGAGTTTAAGTTAACCTTTAACTCTAGACATATAATCAGTCAAGTGTTCAATCATATAAGCATTACGTTTCAATTTTCTACTAACATAAGCATTGAAGTTTTCTTGTTTAGCAATAAAATTGTCAAACTCATCTAAGCATTGGCTAGCACACTTATTACGAGGAATATCACCTTCATCAAATCTATAGAGAGAATTTACCTTTACTACCTGTGTCGGGTTATCAAGACCATGTATTTCTTCAATAGGTGGTAAATTCTTAACATCTTCAGCTTTAATACCCTTTTCTTTCATAGATTTCTTTGCCTCTTGCATATCTTCAGGACTAAGAAATAGAATACCCCTTTTATTCGAAGTTGGCTTAGGAGTTGGTTCAGGAAGTGTCCAATTATTTTCATTACTCAACATATTATTCAATAGCAATTCAGCATGCTCAACAGTTCTTTCCCAGAAAACCCAACCAACACAACTATCCAGGTGGTCTCTAGAAGCATCGGTTAGTCCATTATAAAAGATACCAAGTATTTCATTTTTCTTTAGAGGATGATCAGGCAAAGCATTAAGTAATCAGAGAAGCCTCCCCCAAGCTTGTGGGAGACTCTCTTCTTCAATTTGCACAAAATTATATATTTCCCTTAAGGCAGCTTGTTTCTTATGAGTGGGGAAATATTTAGCAGAGAAGTAATAAATCATATCCTTGGGACTACGCACACAACTAGGATCAAGAGAATTAAACCATGTTTTAGCATCACCCTTTAAGGAGAACGGAAATAACTTAAGGATATAGTAGTAACGAATTTTTTCCTCATTGGTGAATAGGGTGGCTATATCATTCAAATTAGTAAGATGTGCCACAACAGTTTCAGATTCATGGCCATGGAAAGGATCAGATTCAACCAAAGTAATTAACTCAGGATCGACAGAGAAATCATAATCCTTATCAGAAATACAGATAGGTGAAGTAGCAAAAGCAGGGTCATATTTCATTCTAGCATTCGAAGACTTTTCTTTCAGCTTAACTAATAGTTTCTTAATATCATATCTATCTTTGCAACATAATAGATCTCTAGCCGTTTCTTCATCCATAACATAACCCTCAGGCACAATAGGCAATTCATATCTAGGGGGGAATCTTCATCATCAGTTTCTCAATATTATCAGTTTCAATAATTTCATTCTCTCTAGCCCTAGCAAGTTTTTCATCATGAAATTCACCTAGTGGCACAGTATTATCAAACATAGAAGTAGTTTCATCATAAGTATCATGCATAGCAGAACTGGCATCATCAAGAACATGCAACATATCAGATTCAATAGCAGGTGTAGGTGTCACAAACTTACTCATAACAGAAGATGAATCAAGTGCAGAGCTAGATGGCAGTTCCTTACCTCCCCTCGTAGTTGAGGGAAAGATCTTGGTTTTCTCATCTCTCAAGTTCTTCATAGTGATCAACAGATATAAATCCCAAGTGGCTCAAAGAATATAGCTAAGCTCCCTGGCAACGGCCCCAGAAAATAGTCTTGATATTAAGCGGTGTCCTATTGGAAACTAAGGGATATTAAGGCCTCTTTTTAATAGAGTACCGGACCAAAGCATTAACACTTAGTGAATACATGAACTCCTCAAACTACGGTCATCACCGGGAGTGGTCCCGATTATTGTCACTTCAGGGTTGCCAGATCATAACACATAGTAGGTGACTATTGACTTGCAAGATATGATCAAGAACTCACATATATTCATGAAAACATAATAGGTTCATATCTGAAATCATGGCACTCGGGCCCTAGACAAGCATTAAGCATAGAAAAGTTATAGAAACATCAATCTTAGAACATAATGGATACTAGGGATCAAACCCGAACAAAACTAACTAGATTACATGGTAAATCACATCCAACCCATCACCGTCCAGCGAGCCTACGATGGAATTACTCACGCACGGCGGTGAGCATAATGGAATTGGTGATGGAGGAAGGTTGATGATGACGATGGCGACGGATTCCCCTCTCCGGAGCCCCGAACGAACTCCAGATCAGCCCTCCCCAGAGAGATTAGGGCTTGGCGGCGGCTCTGTATCATAAAACGCGATGAATATATAGAGTTGGAGTCGAGGTCGGTGGAGCCTCAGGGGGCCCACGAGACAGGGGGCGCGCCCAGGGGGGCAGGCACGCCCCCCACCCTTGTGGACAGGGTGTGGGCCCCCTGGTCATGATTCTTTCGCCAGTATTTTTTATAAATTCCAGAAATATTCTCCATGGATTTTCAGGTCATTCAGAGAACTTTTATTTCTGCACAAAAATAACACCATGGCAATTCTGCTGAAAACAACGTCAGTCCGGGTTAGTTCCATTCAAATCATGCAAGATAGAGTCCAAAACAAGGTCAAAAGTGTTTGGAAAAGTAGATATGTTGGATATGTATTAGGTAGTTGTACCTGCTGTCAAGTTGGAAAGTAGTACATAAGAGAAAATTGTTCCCGAGATGCCTGCATACACTAGAGAGGAAGCAAATGATGATGATCATGAAACTTAAGATCAAGTTACTACTGAACCTCATAGGTTGACCAGAACACGTTCCGCACCAGAGTGGTACGGTAATCCTGTCCTAGAAGTCAATTTGTTAGACAACGGCGTACCTATGAACTATGAAGAAGCTATGATGAGCCCAGATTACAAAAAATGGATTGAGGCCATGAAATCTGAGATAGGATCCATGTATGACAACAAAGTGTGGACTTTGGTGGACTTTCCCGATGATCAGTAAGCCATTGAGAGTAAATGGATTTTCAAGAGGAAGACAGACGCCGATGGTAATGTCACTATCTATAAAGCTCGACTTGTTGTGAAAGGTTTTGGACAAGTTCAAGGAGGTGACTACGATGAGACTTTCTCACCCGTAGGAATGCTTAAGTCTGTCTGAATCATGTTAGCAATTGCCGCATTTTATGAAATTTGGCAAATGGACGTCAAAACTTCATTCCTTAACGGGTTTCTTAAGGAAGAGTTGTATATGATGCAACCGGAAGGTTTTGCGATCCTAAAGGTGCTAACAAAGTGTGCAAGCTCCAACGATCCATCTACGGAGTGGTGCAAGTATCTTGGAGTTGGAATAGATGTTTTGATGAGGTGATCAAAGCATTTTGTTTTATACACACTTATGGTGAAGCCTGTATTTACAAGAAAGTGAGTGGGAGCTCTGTGGCATTTCTAATATTATATGTGGATGACATATTGCTGATTGGAAATGATATAGAATTTCTAGATAGCATAAAAGGATACATGAATAAGCATTTTTCAATGAAAGACCTCGGTGAAGCTGCTTACATATTGTGCGTCAATATCTATAGGGATAGATCAAGACGCTTAATAGTACTTTCACAAAGCACATACTTTGATAAGATTTTCAAGACGTTCAAAATGGATCAGTCCTAGAAGGGGTTCTTGCCTGTTTTGTAAGGTGTGAAATTGAGTAAGACTCAAAACCTGACCACGGTAGAAAGTAGAGAGAGAATGAAAGTCATTCCCTATGTCTCAGCCATAGGTTTTATATGATATGCCATGATATGTACCACACCCGATGTGTGCCTTTCCACATGGCTGGCAAAAGGGGGCACAAGAGTGATCCAGGAGAGGATCACTGGACAGCGTTGATACGTCTCAAACGTATCTACTTTTCCAAACACTTTTGCTATTGTTTTGCCCTCATTCTTGCATGATTTGAACTAAACTAACCCGGACTGACGCTGTTTTCAGCAGAGCTGCCTGTATGGTTTTATTGTGTGCAGGAAAATGGATTTTTAGGTGTCTCGGAAAATTCCAAGAAAATTCACAGAAAATCCACGCACCCGAAGGGCCATTGTGCCAGAAGTGGGGCCAGAGGGCAGCCAGGGGGGCCCCAGGCGCCCTGCTGGCGCGGCCCCACACCTGGCCGCGCCAGGAGGCCGCCTAGGAGGGTCCTCCCCCCTCTGGTGCCCTACCTTGGCTCCTATTTATTCCCGTGGCGAGGAAACCCCAGAACAGAAGTCGTTTTTCCAGTTTCCGTCGCGGAGCCTCCGCCACCCTCTGTTCTTCTTAGGGAGGGCTAATCTGGAGGCTGATTTGGCCTCCGGAGAGGGGAGATCGTCGCCATCGTCATCATCATCACCACTCCATCCTCCCTCCATGACTTCTCCTTCCATGTGTGAGTAATTCCCTGCTGTAGGCAAAGGGGATGGTAGGGATTGGATGAGTTAGATCATGTAATAGTTTATCAGATTGTTGGGGGCATGTTGCCTATCATCTACTTTGGTGTTTATCATCTTTGCTTCAACTTGTTGCTCTTAATGCTTGTCACTTTGGGCCCGAGTGCCATGTTTTCAGATCTAAACCCTATGTGTTTGCATGAATATATTTGTGTTCTTGATCCTATCTATGAGTTGTTTGCACCTATTATGGTCCGGAACCGGCGATCCCAAAGGTGACAGCTTGGGACACCAAAGGGGATGGTCCATAATTTGAGGATTCCATGTATCCATTGAGTTTATTGCTTTGCTCCGGTGCTCTTTGACAGCAGTACCTTAATCTCCATAAGTTCCTTTTGGCCCCGTTCGTAGCGGGATGGTAGGACAAAAGATGTTGTGCAAGTTCTTATTGCAAGCACGTACAACTACTTGTGGGATACATGCCTAATGTTTGATATTTGCCTAGATGATCATTACTTTTCTGTGTGCTTTGCCCCAAGTTAGATTCATGATGTATCTCATCCATGCAGCGCCCAACCATCCATCTCCCTAGCCTACAGTGTTTCAATCCTGCTGGTTATTAGTTGTTACTTTTGATGTTCACTTTTGCTGTCACCACCATCACTATCATATCACCGTTACCACTTATCTTTTGTTGCAAGTAAGTATATTTCAGGTGCGATTGAATTGACAACTCAACTGTCAAAGCTTATAAATACTCTTTAGCTCCCCGTGTGTCGAATCTATAAATTGGGTTATTCTTACCCGCAAAGACTATCTCGATCCCTTACGGTTGAGGGTTATCAAGTACCGTTTTCTGGCGCCGTTGCCGGGGAGCTGTAATGCCCAGGATGGGACTATACCTCCTACTGCCGCGATGGATTTGTGACGACAACACCCCGAAGCTCAACTCCCCGGGACACTGCCACAACCCCTAATGTCAGGAGGCATCGAGAACAATATTCTCGTCACAAGAACATCGAAACAATCCCAGAATACTCGCGAGATCCTAAAAAAAAAATTGGTGCAATTTTTGAAAGTAGAAGAGGCAAGAGTAGTCGTCAGGAGTCCTCACCAGAGTGAAAAGAGATGAGGAGTAAAAGAAATCCTACTCTCCGATATATATATATAGGACTCAAAACATTTTCAAGTGTGTGCCTAGACTCAACCGTCAACGATTCGATCAATCAGTGGGGGCTTCTAGGTAGGAGAAGTCTCTGAATACCAAATTGTAATGCCCAGGATGGGACTATACCTCCTACGTGTCGAGGCACGACTTAAAGGTATAAGCCCATCCTAGAATGATCTCAAGTTTGGTTTCTTTGCACGACTCATGTAAAAGAGGGATTAAATTGCAAAAGGAGATAGTTGGCTTACACTCGCCACTTCACACAATACATTACATAAGCGAAACATCATTCAAAACATCACAGCCCATCTAAGGGTAAGATCCAAAAGAAAGATACCAAAACAACATAAAGCCACAGGTCTAGATCGAATCCTAGTAGAAACCACTACTGATCGTCGAAAACGTCACAATCATACGGCCACTCTCTTCATCGAGCTCCTGGTGAAGTACTGATCCATCTCCTGCTTCAAACTCGGCTGAACCTGCATCTGGTGTGGTGAAGTAACTGTGAGCCACAGAGGACTCAGCAATCCCGTTCCCGGGTAACACGACTATTTAAGCCTTGGGTGTGGATAAGGCTGAAGAAAGAACAAGAGGTGAAGGAACAACAAGAGTCTGCAGCAGCAACTAGCACTAGCTTACGTATACCAGAGCGAGAAGAGAAGGTGCCTCGGTCGAGAGATGATCACGAAGTGATCCTAGCTAAAAGCTCAACAAACATAACCCCACCGTGTTCAACTCCCGAATCCCTATTCGAAAATTGACAGTCACGGTACACACGCGGGTAGTGTATTAGAACAATGTGTCAAGTTATCTACAACCGGATATTAACAAGCTCCCATCTGCCACATAACCGCGGGCACGGCTTTCGAAAGTTCATAACCCTGCAGGGGTGTTCCAACTTGGCCCATGACAAGCCCACGATCCGCGGAGTCGCAACTCCAAAGGTGGGAAGACCCGAGTATTCTCGGAATCCCGTGCTCAAGATACTCCGAACTAAGGTAAGGCTAATCCAGCAAATCCTCCCGGCGTGTCGACAACATGATAGGTAGCCGCGCGTATCTAGTCTCAGGACACGACCGGATGGGCGATTCTACAGGTTTTTACCAAACCTCGAGTTTCCTCGTGGTGGCCCCGCAGACTCCCCGTTTCGGACCAACACTCATGTGGAGCACTGGCCCGGGGTTGTTGATTAAAAATAAAAGGGATAGCTAGTCCCTATGCAAGTTTTATTAGTTATTAGGCGAATAGTACCAATGTTGGGACTTGCTGGAAAAGACTTAGCACTTAGCGGTTTATCGAGGGGGTCCCATACACCCCAACCGTGTTAGGAACGCATAATCAAGGAACATAACACCGGTTTATACGGTTCCTAACGGCATGAGTGGAACAAATCACCAAGCAAAAGGCTTTGCCTTCCACCCTTGCCAATATATAGATGATTTCATTTAAGCATTTATATAGTGTGATATAACCCAACAACTTCAACATGAAGCAAGCATCTTCAACTTCACCTGCAACTAGCAATGCTATAAGAGGGGCTGAGCGAAGCCTACGTATAGCCAATCAATGGTTTGCATAGGTAGGGTGGTTAGACAGGTTCATGGTTACAATAGGAGGCTGACAGGAAAACATGGGCATCGAGGCAATATACTAAAGAGCGATACTCTAGCATTAGGCAAAGATAGTAATGGTATCCGGGTTCGGTCATCTTGCCTGGGATTCCACAGAGGGAGAAGAACGGATCCACGAAGTCGACGGAGCAACAGAGTCGAGCGAATCCTCACAACTCCGGAACGAATCCGAAGCTAACAAGAGAAGCAACCGGAAAGAAGCAAACAACACGGTAAACACACAAGCATAAACATGGCATACGATGCACATCCAAGTATGATGCATGTCCGGTTTAAATATGCATGGCATGGCAAAGTGCACAAACAAAACTACAAGTTAAGTGGAGCTCAATATGCAACGAGTTGCATATTGACGAAACACCACATTTATTTATTTAGTGATTCTCGTTTAACAAGACAAGATTAAATGTTTTTAACATAGCAAGAGATGAAGCATAATAAAACTACACTATTTAGGCATTTTAAATGAGGCCGGAAAAACAACAACTATTCCGGAAAATTCCCATGAGCATGTTTAGTAATTATAAGCAAACAACAATTAAACATTTAAAGTTGTTAACATGATGCGGATGACATGATCAAGTTTTTATGCAAGTTATTAAATAGAGGTTAACAAGAGAGATATGAAGTATTTGTCACCGTGGTGGAAAGGGGTGCCACAGCGACGATAACCAAAATGATGCAACGGCAACATCTCGGTTCCGGTAACTCGGTGAGGGACCGGTGCAAAAGATGACGGAGAGTGAGTCAAGAAGAAAGGTGGGGTGATCCCGTTACCAGGTTCCCACGGGTCGGCGACGCGGCAACCGAGGAACATGACAAAAGGACGAAACGGGCACAGTGCTCACTAGGGAAGAAACATCTCATACAACACAACAAGCATCCACGGTTCATCGTCTCGGGGTTATACCTTCGAAACACTCGTTTCGGGGCGGTTCGAGATCGTAGAGGAAGGAGTCGTTCTCGGGAGTCGGGGTACACGTTCGTAGAGGGAAGTAGTCGTTCACGTTTCCGAAGAGGTACTTGACGGATCTTCGAGCGACGGTAGTTGAAGTAGTGGTACATGTTCGTTTCAGAGAGGGACTTGATGAACCCAACATCTTCGGGGCGACGGTAGTGGAACTTGGCAACGGTAGACGTTCACGTTCAGAGTACTTGCCAAGTCGGTCGTCCTGGTACACGTTATGTAGTGGTACTTGGTCTCGGCGACGATAGTTGTACATGATCCGTAGTTTTTCGGGTCGTCGTGGTACTTGGGTCTTCAACTTGCCGGTCTTGACAAAAATGAAGGGGTACTTGGTGTCCATCGTGGTCTCCGATAAACTTGACGGACCGGTTGCTCCGAGTCCTCGGTCCTCATGCTACTTGGCGGAAAACTAGGTGGGTCTTGGCGAGATCCAGAACAACACCAAAAGGCCTCGGTCGATAGTGCACAACAGGGAAGAACAAACTGGACACAACAACGGCAACAAGGTTGCAGACAGGGTGCTCGTAGCAGCAGGTTCGAGCGTCTTGGGTCTAAGCAGAGGAGCAGCACTGGCGGAGAGGGCACGCGTGGACGCGGCGGCGGCTTGGGGCGGCGCTCGAGGAGGGGGCCCCCGAGCGCGGCGCTACGGTGTGGTCCAGGCCGGCTCACGGGGCGAGCGCCTCAGGCGCGCGGGACTGGCGCGGGAAGGAGCGGCCTCCTGGCTGCTCGCGGGCGAGGCTGGAGAGGCGGCCCATGGCGCGCGCAGAGGAGAAGGCCTGAGGGCCGGTGGCTTGGCTTCATGGCGGGCTCGCACGAGATGGCGCGGGCCATGGCGATGGGAGGGCGGCGGCGGAGGAGAGTCTTGGGGACGGGGAGGCGCAAGGCTGCTCGAGGGGGTGGAGCTCCTGGCCGGGCGGCGCTGCAAGGCCGCGGGCTGGGGCGCGCAGGACGGAGGGAGGCTCTGTCGTGGGAACGAGGGGGGCGACGAGGGAAGGATCGGGATGAGGGAATCGGGGCTCTGGGGCGACGCGAGGAGACAAGGGAGATCGGGCAGAGGGATCAAGGGAACGAGCTGGCGGCGGGCGAGGGGAAAACGAGGAGCGATGGCTGCGGCGCTGGGAACGTTCGAGGGAGGAACGAGCGACAGGAGATGGTGCGGGGAAGGCGCTAGCTAGGGTTCGGCCAGCTGTCGGGCCAGATGCCAGATGGGCCTGATGGCTGGAAGGGCCGGCTGGAGGGAAGGAGGAGAGGGAGGCTGGAGGCTGAGATGCTGGGCCCAGATGGCCTAGGAGGCCTTAGGGAGGCCTGGGCTGGTTCTTTTAGCTGATTCTTTTAGTAGAAACCAAAAGGAGAAGAAAAGAATGAGGAGGGGGGGTTAGGGAAAAACACAAGAGGTTATTTTTCTCGGGCATAATAAAATGAGCACGGTCCGAGAAAAATTGAAAAGGCATGAACGAGATAATTCAAACACATTTGAGTTTAATCAAATCGGTTTGAACTAAGACTTGATTTGTGAAGTGTCCAAAAATGTTCGAATTTTTAGAGGAGCCTCGATAAAAGGGAAAAGAAATATTGACAAGGCTTGGCGGTGAAACTTGAAGCAAAAGAAGTCTGGAGAAAAAATGCAAGTGTGTTACGGTGATCCCAAACAATGGAATATTTATTTATATAGCTCCCTAGATATTGGGAGGATATGTTATAAAGAGAAGACAACCTTCCCTCGATTTAACTGGACCGAAGGTCCATACAATTTATTTGGTTGAGATGCAAAAATTAATATGACATGATGGCATGATGACATGATGCAATGCAAAAATAAATAACACAAGCGCAAAAGAAACACAAGGGAAACCCGGAACATCTGGAATCTTCTGGAATCTTCTGGGACGTCGGTCTTCGGGCGTCACAACTCTCCCACACTAACAGAGGATCTCGACCCGAGATCCTAGAGATAGCACCGGGTAGAAAACGAAAATAAGAGGTAAACAAAGTTGCTTCTTTGACAGACGAGTGAAACCAAAGAACCTTGAGAGGTTAAACAAGTTGAATACATAATACAATGGAGATGAACGAAGATGAAAACACTCCTTTAGAAAAGAGAAACAAGGAGCATTATGAGAACCTAAAAGGTTGAAAGACATGAAACAAGAGCTCATGGACGGAAAGAATATGAAACCGCAATGGTATGGTCAAGGAATAAGAATGACAAAATTTGGGCAGCACTCCGTCTGAAAATGGAAGGAATTAACAAGAACTTGCCAAGTTGGGATGATACTTGATGAAAATAACAACACACAGCCTCCGGAACAATTAAAAGAATGCACAAGAGGTAAGAAAGATTCAGACAACACTCCGGTTAAAAGATAGGCAAAAACTTGATAAGATGAGAGAATTAGAATGGAGGTCACAACACTCCGGTTAAATAGACAAGCAAGGGAAGAATAAGATCTTGACAAAACGAGATGATGGTTTGGAGAGAGCAACATCACAATGCCTCCGGAATGAAAGAATAGATGCTAGATCATTGGGAAGAAAAGAACGGAGAAGAGAATGACAACTTCTCCCAAAATTGAATTTGGAAGAGCATCCTTACGAAGAAGGGTTGAATGGAGTTGTTGGAAAAATCAACAACGAAAACGAATAAGCTTGATGTGGGCTTATGGAAAACATCTCAAAGTTATGAGGTGACAACCAGCCACTGACGAAAACAATTGATTGGATTGAGATCAACAAAGGAGACGATAAACTTATTTCACCGGAAGGATAAATGAAGAACTTGGGTCATTATAAGCACCATAATTAGCAACAATCCTCAAGGGAAGGCTTTTAGATGAAATGCAACCCAAGATAACTCCAACGAATAATTGAAGGGTTGGCAAGATCTCCTGAACAAGGAAAATGATGGTTTTAAATATCTCATTCTTGACAACTTGTGAATCATGAAACATGAAGGGAAAATTGTCAAGAATGACATAACACCACCTCAAAAGATAAGGTAGAAAGAATTGCACTTGGAAAGCATGATGAAGAATGCTTGAGCTCCAACAAGAGTCTTGATTGAAGGATGAATTAAATGATGATGAACCACCATGAAAACTCCGGTAACAAAACGATGAGAAGTGAAAGATGAAAAGAATAAGATTCAAGACCTGCGATGAATTAGATGGAGCTTGAAAATGATATAATTGAAACAACATGGAGCTCCGGAAAACAAGATGAACAACTTAGAAGCGAGGATATGATATGATGAACAAACTCCAGACAAAAGAATTAAATCACCTTGAAGGAATAAGAATAAGAATTATGTCATGCATCTCCTTCACCAATTTAAATTGATGACAACCAAAGGATTTGGCATATTACTTATTCTTCTTGAAAAAGGATTGGAGAGAGATACATCCAAACTTAAGAATAATGTTGAACGACTCACCGGTAGGATTATGAAAAGAACAAATGAATTAAAACGATAACAACAGAAGGGTAATCTTGAAAGAACCACCGTCAGAATTGGAGACGAACGAAGAGACATGAATGAAGAATATTTGGAGGGCAAAGTTGAAAACTGAGAACGAAGAAATCTTCTGAAATGATGGCCTTCGGAGGATCACAATGGAAAGAATTCATGAAATGCTTCGGATGGCATAAAAGAATTCCTCACAAACGGAACAATAATGAGGATGGCATGAAGCTAGAACCACGAATCTTGAAGAAGACGGGCCAAGATTTAAGAGAAACACTTCTCCGGTCTCCAAATGTTGATAGTGAAGACGAGAAATGCCATGAAGAATTTCGAGATACTCCGGACGAATGACAAGAGGAAGGTGGAGCTAAAGATGGAAATAATTGAAAACAAGCTTGGGGAAGGCATGTGACTGATGGAAATCGTTCCTATGTCACACTTTGAAAAGAATTTGAGTATAACTCCAGAAAAATAGAAGAGTCAGGTAAGATCCTGGGAAAAGACCTGTGGGTTAGGGCCCACTAAAGAAATCACCGTTGGAAAAGATTGCTTAAGAGATATTGCACCGGTTGAATTAAATGGCTTGAATAAGATGATAATCCTCAGAATAATTTGAACGGATTAAGAATGGAATTATGAATCTTCAGCACTCCGGATATGAATAGCAAGAGGATAATGATTAATTGGTACACCGGAATAAGAAAACATTGTGAAATGAGGAAAAGGATAAGATCAACACCGAATTCTTGAATTACATCCACCGGTAGAATTTAGAGAACAAAAGAATGATGAACTTGAAGCTCTTGAGCATCTTCACGATAAATCACCGGATAATGAAGTTGAACGAAAAGAATGAAGAAACATCACATTAATAAAATGGATATTTCATTCTGAGAATTTCTTACTCCGAGAAGAAGAAGAGTGGGAGGGTGGGGAAAACAAGGACAACTTGGGATGAATGAAACATACAAATTGTCGGATTTCTCAACGGCGTCCGTAAGGAAAACATGAAGAGAAGGCACACCGGTTGAAAAGGATTAACATGAAGATCTTGATGGTCAAGAAGAATTAGCACTCCCATAGAAATATGAGAATACCGATTAGGAAAGGTATGGAATCAACATTTGACATCGAAGCAACTCGAATACCAGAATCAAGACAAGAACAAAGGATAGATATGCAACATGATCTTCACAATATCATCCGAACAGAGAATTGAACGAATGAATTCCGTAGGTACATCAGCTTGACGAGAAGCCACTTGGGAGAACAAAAGATAAATAAAGAAACAAGGATCAGATAGAACAAATACAAGATAGAAGTTTCGTTCGACATATTCGTGCTGAAAGCTCATGGAACGTGTTACAAAAGGGTTTTGCAATCCCCGGATCAGCATAGCCAAGGACCCTTTAAGATGCAACACCCGATCAGAACAAGTCCATAAAACCACTTCACTCAATGTAGAACCCCGAACTTCATATCATGCACTCGTTGGAAGAATGCCTAGAACTACTGGATGAACCCACCTATTAATTTCCGAAAGTTCCCAGTTATGCAATCAGGTGTTGGGGATACAGGGGAAGCACCATGCAATCAACTCTAAACCTACATCCAGCTGTATCCATCCTTCAACACATAACCAGTTGTTCTCGGAAACCGTTTACCTCGGACCTTCGAAACGCATCTACTATACAAGCTATGGCAATACTCCCGAACTACCTCCCCAGTACTGGGTGATGTCGGGATTATCTTGCCACTAACCGCATAGGAGAGTTTTCGATGTCGGCCGTCTTAAGTATTCTAGTACTGCCGCGATGGATTTGTGACGACAACACCCCGAAGCTCAACTCCCCGGGACACTGCCACAACCCCTAATGTCAGGAGGCATCGAGAACAATATTCTCGTCACAAGAACATCGAAACAATCCCAGAATACTCGCGAGATCCTAAAAAAATTTGGTGCAATTTTTGAAAGTAGAAGAGGCAAGAGTAGTCGTCAGGAGTCCTCACCAGAGTGAAAAGAGATGAGGAGTAAAAGAAATCCTACTCTCTGATATATATATAGGACTCAAAACATTTTCAAGTGTGTGCCTAGACTCAACCGTCAACGATTCGATCAATCAGTGGGGGCTTCTAGGTCGGAGAAGTCTCTGAATACCAAATTGTAATGCCCAGGATGGGACTATACCTCCTACGTGTCGAGGCACGACTTAAAGGTATAAGCCCATCCTAGAATGATCTCAAGTTTGGTATCTTTGCACGACTCATGTAAAAGAGGGATTAAATTGCAAAAGGAGATAGTTGGCTTACACTCGCCACTTCACACAATACATTACATAAGCGAAACATCATTCAAAACATCACAGCCCATCTAAGGGTAAGATCCAAAAGAAAGATACCAAAACAACATAAAGCCACAGGTCTAGATCGAATCCTAGTAGAAACCACTACTGATCGTCGAAAACGTCACAATCATACGGCCACTCTCTTCATCGAGCTCCTGGTGAAGTACTGATCCATCTCCTACTTCAAACTCGGCTGAACCTGCATCTGGTGTGGTGAAGTAACTGTGAGCCACAGAGGACTCAGCAATCCCGTTCCCGGGTAACACGACTATTTAAGCCTTGGGTGTGGATAAGGCTGAAGAAAGAACAAGAGGTGAAGGAACAACAAGAGTCTGCAGCAGCAACTAGCACTAGCTTACGTATACTAGAGCGAGAAGAGAAGGTGCCTCGGTCGAGAGATGATCACGAAGTGATCCTAGCTAAAAGCTTAACAAACATAACCCCACCGTGTTCAACTCCCGAATCCCTATTCGGAAATTGACAGTCACGGTACACACGCGGGTAGTGTATTAGAACAATGTGTCAAGTTATCTACAACCGGATATTAACAAGCTCCCATCTGCCACATAACCACGGGCACGGCTTTCGAAAGTTCATAACCCTGCAGGGGTGTTCCAACTTGGCCCATGACAAGCCCACGATCCGTGGAGTCGCAACTCCAAAGGTGGGAAGACCCGAGTATTCTCGGAATCCCGTGCTCAAGATACTCCGAACTAAGGTAAGGCTAAGCGAGCAAATCCTCCCGGCGTGTCGACACCCTGATAGGTAGCCGCGCGTATCTAGTCTCAGGACACGACCGGATGGGCGATTCTACAGGTTTTTACCAAACCTCGAGTTTCCTCGTGGTGGCCCCGCAGACTCCCCGTTTCGGACCAACACTCATGTGGAGCACTGGCCCGGGGTTGTTGATTAAAAATAAAAGGGATAGCTAGTCCCTATGCAAGTTTTAATAGTTATTAGGCAAATAGTACCAATGTTGGGACTTGCTGGAAAAGACTTAGCACTTAGCGGTTTATCGAGGGGGTCCCATACACCCCAACCGTGTTAGGAACGCATAATCAAGGAACATAACACCGGTTTATACGGTTCCTAACGGCATGAGTGGAACAAATCACCAAGCAAAAGGCTTAGCCTTCCACCCTTGCCAATATATAGATGATTTCATTTAAGCATTTATATAGTGTGATATAACTCAACAACTTCAACATGAAGCAAGCATCTTCAACTTCACCTGCAACTAGCAATGCTATAAGAGGGGCTGAGCGAAGCCTACGTATAGCCAATCAATGGTTTGCAAAGGTAGGGTGGTTAGACAGGTTCATGGTTACAATAGGAGGCTGACAGGAAAACATGGGCATCGAGGCAATATACTAAAGAGCGATACTCTAGCATTAGGCAAAGATAGTAATGTTATCCAGGTTCGGTCATCTTGCCTGGGATTCCACAGAGGGAGAAGAATGGATCCACGAAGTCGACGGAGCAACAGAGTCGAGCGAATCCTCACAACTCCGGAACGAATCTGAAGCTAACAAGAGAAGCAACCGGAAAGAAGCAAACAACACGGTAAACACACAAGCATAAACATGGCATACGATGCACATCCAAGTATGATGCATGTCCGGTTTAAATATGCATGGCATGGCAAAGTGCACAAACAAAACTACAAGTTAAGTGGAGCTCAATATGCAACGAGTTGCATATTGACGAAACACCACATTTATTTATTTAGTGATTCTCGTTTAACAAGACAAGATTAAATGTTTTTAACATAGCAAGAGATGAAGCATAATAAAACTACACTATTTAGGCATTTTAAATGAGGCCGGAAAAACAACAACTATTCCGGAAAATTCCCATGAGCATGTTTAGTAATTATAAGCAAACAACAATTAAACATTTAAAGTTGTTAACATGATGCGGATGACATGATCAAGTTTTTATGCAAGTTATTAAATAGAGGTTAACAAGAGAGATATGAAGTATTTGTCACCGTGGTGGAAAGGGGTGCCACGGCGACGATAACCAAAATGATGCAACGGCAACATCTCAGTTCCGGTAACTCGGTGAGGGACCGGTGCAAAAGATGACGGAGAGCGAGTCAAGAAGAAAGGTGGGGTGATCCCGTTACCGGGTTCCCATGGGTCGGCGACGCGGCAACCGAGGAACATGACAAAAGGACGAAACGGGCACGGTGCTCACTAGGGAAGAAACATCTCATACAACACAACAAGCATCCACGGTTCATCGTCTCGGGGTTATACCTTCGAAACACTCGTTTCGGGGCGGTTCGAGATCGTAGAGGAAGGAGTCGTTCTCAGGAGTCGGGGTACACGTTCGTAGAGGGAAGTAGTCGTTCACGTTTTTGAAGAGGTACTTGACGGATCTTCGAGCGACGGTAGTTGAAGTAGTGGTACATGTTCGTTTCGGAGAGGGACTTGATGAACCCAACATCTTCGGGGCGACGGTAGTGGAACTTGGCGACGGTAGACGTTCACGTTCGGAGTACTTGCCAAGTCGGTCGTCGTGGTACACGTTATGTAGTGGTACTTGGTCTCGGCGACGGTAGTTGTACATGATCCGTAGTTGTTCGGGTCGTCGTGGTACTTGGGTCTTCAACTTGCCGGTCTTGACAAAAATGAAGGGGTACTTGGTGTCCGTCGTGGTCTCCGATAAACTTGACGGACCGGTTGCTCCGAGTCCTCGGTCCTCATGCTACATGGCTGAAAACTAGGTGGGTCTTGGCGAGATCCAGAACAACACCAAAAGGCCTCGGTCGACAGTGCACAACAGGGAAGAACAAACTGGACGCAACAACGGCAACAGGGTTGCAGACAGGGTGCTCGCAGCAGCAGGTTCGAGCTCCTGGGTCGAAGCAGAGGAGCAGCGCTGGCGGAGAGGGCACGCGTGGACGCGGCGGCGGCTTGGGGCGGCGCTCGAGGAGGGGGCCCCCGAGCGCGGCGCTGCGGTGTGGTCCGGGCCGGCTCGCGGGGCGAGCGCCTCAGGCGCGCGGGACTGGCGCGGGAAGGAGCGGCCTCCTGGCTGCTCGCAGGCGAGGCTGGAGAGGCGGCCCATGGCACGAGCAGAGGAGAAGGCCTGAGGGCCGGTGGCTTGGCTTCATGGCGGGCTCGCACGAGATGGCGCGGGCCATGGCGATGGGAGGGCGGCGGCGGAGGAGAGTCTTGGGGACGGGGAGGCGCAAGGCTGCTCGAGGGGGTGGAGCTCCTGGCCGGGCGGCGCTGCAAGGCCGCGGGCTGGGGCGCGCAGGACGGAGGGAGGCTCTGTCGTGGGAACGAGGGGGGCGACGAGGGAAGGATCGGGATGAGGGAATCGGGGCTCTGGGGCGACGCGAGGAGACAAGGGAGATCGGGCAGAGGGATCAAGGGAACGAGCTGGCGGCGGGCGAGGGGAAAACGAGGAGCGATGGCTGCGGCGCTGGGAACGTTCGAGGGAGGAACGAGCGACAGGAGATGGTGCGGGGAAGGCGCTAGCTAGGGTTCGGCCAGCTGTCGGGCCAGATGCTAGATGGGCCTGATGGCTGGAAGGGCCGGCTGGAGGGAAGGAGGAGAGGGAGGCTGGAGGCTGAGATGCTGGGCCCAGATGGCCTAGGAGGCCTTAGGGAGGCCTGGGCTGGTTCTTTTAGCGGATTCTTTTAGCAGAAACCAAAAGGAGAAGAAAAGAATGAGGAGGGGGGTTAGGGAAAAACACAAGAGGTTATTTTTCTCGGGCATCATAAAATGAGCACGGTCCGAGAAAAATAGAAAAGGCATGAACGAGATAATTCAAACACATTTGAGTTTAATCAAATGGGTTTGAACTAAGACTTGATTTGTGAAGTGTCCAGAAATGTTCGAATTTTTAGAGGAGCCTCGATAAAAGGGAAAAGAAATATTGACAAGGCTTGGCGGTGAAACTTGAAGCAAAAGAAGTCTGGAGAAAAAATGCAAGTGTGTTACGGTGATCCCAAACAATGGAATATTTATTTATATAGCTCCCTAGATATTGGGAGGATATGTTATAAAGAGAAGACAACTTTCCCTCGATTTAACTGGACCGAAGGTCCATACAATTTATTTGGTTGAGATGCAAAAATTAATATGACATGATGGCATGATGACATGATGCAATGCAAAAATAAATAACACAAGCGCAAAAGAAACACAAGGGAAACCCGGAACATCTGGAATCTTCTGGAATCTTCTAGGACGTCGGTCTTCGGGCGTCACAGGAGCATAGCAATATTTACAAGTCTACTTGAAGTATCCTACCTGCTGCACTTCATCCGCTATGGGTAAGAAAGGAGACCCCAAGGTTCCGATCTTACTATCCACTACAAGAAGAGGTACTGTTCTGAACACTAGTGCTACACTTGATTCACCTTCGGTTATGAGTAAGTTTGCCTCACCACCACCACATGATGCTTCTACTGAATCTGTTACTATGTCCGATACTTTTGATGATGCTTCTACTACTCTTGATGATATTGGTTCACTTGGTTATGCTCTTGAGAAACAGATCGTTGCTGCTGCAAAAAAATATGGAATTGAAATTCCTGTTACTCGCTGCCCTATTGGTGGAACTTATGATTATCCTGATTTGAGTAAACTCAAGGAGAGACTCCTTGATGATGATTACATTATGCTTGCTGATGATTTATGCAGGGAACTGACAGAGTTTGCCGACTCTGACCCTGAAGCTATTAAGAAGCTGCTTGAAAAACACTCCTTGAAGAACAAGACTGTTCCTGATCCTGAATTTGCTACATCTCCTATATGCATCAATGATCCTGATTATGATTTCTCTGTTGATCTTTCACTTATATCTATGGTTGAAGCTGACCCCTTTTATGGCAGAGAAAATGATGATGCTATTGCACACCTGACCAAACTCACTGAGTTGGGTGGCTTGTTTACCACGAATGAAAAGATATGAAACTTTTATGTGACTAAGCTTCTTCATTTCTCTTTGAAGGAAGGTGCTAAAACATGGTATGATGCACTACCATGTGGTTCCATTAAGAGTCCTCAAGACTTAGCTCACTCTTTTGTTGATAAGTACTTTCCTGCGCATATGCAACATGCTGCTTTACAAAGAATTATAACTTTAAACAGTTGCAGGATGAGCACCTCCCTAAAGCTTGGGGGAGGTACTGTAGTCTGATCCAGGCTAGACCAGGACATGGAGTCCCTAAGAATGAATTAATTGATATATTTTATGATGGTCTAACTGATGAATCCAGGTCCTATTTGGATAGTTGTGCTGGTTGTGTTTTCATGAAAAGAACACCGGATGATGCAGAAGAATTGATGGGCAGGATTGCCAAAAACCATGAAGATTGGTCCGTCCCTGAACCACCTCCACCACCAAAGAAGAGGGGCATGCTTGTTCTAAGCCCCGAAGATATGCAAGAAGCAAAGAAGTCTATTAAAGAGAAGGGTATTAAAACTGAAGACGTGAAGAATCTACCCCCTATTGAGGAGATGTGTGAGCCTACCACTCACCCTCCTATGGTAGAGGTACACTCTCTTTTAGATTTCAACGCAAGTGACATCCCTCATGGTAAGCCTCCTGATCAATGTTTAGATGAGCTTGATAATTTTATTATGAAGCAAAGTCATTTTAATGAGAGGATACAAAGTCAATTGCATGATAATTCCCTTGCTATCAAAAGTTTGCTTGATGTTCTAGGTAGAACAGTTAATGATGTTAAATGTCTTGTGAAGCATTTTCATATGGTTCAAACTCAGCTTGAACAAATTTCTAATGTGCAAAAAGATTTGCTTGCTAACAATACCAAACAAGATGATTTACAGGCCTTCGGGATTAAGACCCGAGGAGGAACTAGCACTCAAGATCCTCTCTATCCGGAGGGGCATCCGAGGAGAATCGAGCAAGATTCTCAAATGCAGGAAGAAGAAATTGTTGGCTCTCCAAAGAAGAAGAACAAGAAACACAAGGAGGCTGACAATTCCAATGATCCTATTACAAGTGAAGAGCCAGCTGTTGATCCCAACAGTATATCTTCCTCCGATGCTGAGACTGAAGACGGTGCCGAACCTGAAGATAAGGATAAGGAGAACAATGATCCGCCTGAAGTTCGAGAAGAAGAAGCACCTGACAAACGCAAGAAGTACACTAGAGAAGACTTCGTCGCAAGAAGACATGGGAAGGAAAGAGAACCATGGATACAGAAACCCATGCCCTTTCCAGGTAAGTCTCTCAAATCTAAAGAAGAAGAGCATTACAATAAGTTTTGTGAGTGGATGAAACCTCTTTTTCTTCAAATCCCTTTGACTGATGCTATTAAGTTACCTCCCTATTCAAAATATATGAAAGATATTGTTACTAATAAAAGAAAAGTTCCTAATGAAGCAATATCTACTATGCTTGCTAACTACTCTTTCAGTGGCAAGATTCCTGAGAAGCTTGGTGATCCAGGTATACCCACCATTCCTTGCTCCATAAAGAATAATTATGTCAAAACTGCTTTATGTGATCTTGGAGCAGGAGTGAGTGTTATGCCTTTCTCTCTTTACAAGAGGCTTTGTTTAGAGAAACTAATTCCTATAGATATCTCTCTTCAGATGGCTGACAAGTCAACAGCCGTCCTGATAGGTATTTGTGACGATGTTCCCGTAGAAGTTGCTAATTGTTTGATCCTTACTAATTTTGTCGTGCTTGACATGCCCGAGGATGGGAGCATGTCCATTATTCTTGGTAGACCTTTTCTTAACACCACAGGTGCTATTATTGATTGCAATAAAGGAAAGGTTACCTTCAATGTGAATGATAAAGAACACACGGTGTATTTTCCAAAGAAGACCGACAAGAGGCATGGCCTCAACTCTATAGAAAATATCGAGACCGTGAAGATTGGAGAATGGGACTGTCCACTACATGTGCACCACAAATACAAAACTATTATGGTGGGGACAATGTCCATTAAAGTAAAGGTGCAATGATCACTTCATAAGAGGTGGGACTTTTTGCTCTATATATCGCCGGTTTGTTGGTAAGACTTGATCAACCTTACTAGTGAGCATGTTTTATATAGGTAAAAAGTTGAGCTTGTTATGTTTTCATTTGTTTTAGCTTTTGTTCTCCTTGCTGTACCAAGTGTTTGTGTTTTTGAAGCTTCACAATACTAATCACTGCTTTATGTTTTCAGAAAGTTTTGCAGCTTTTTGAACTTCGAAAAAAATTCAACAGTGAAGTTTTCAGAAAAATTCCAGAAAAAATAAAATTAAAATTTCCATGCCGGGAGTGACCCAGAGGCACCTGGGGCTGACCAGGGGGGCCACCAGTGGCCCAGGCGGCCAGCTGGCACGGCCTGCCCCTGGCCGCGCCCATAGGGCACCTGGGGCCCACAGGTCCCGCCTCCAGGTGAGTCTTCTTCCTCTCTCTCTCTCTTTCTCTCCGAAAACACGAGTTCTGCACCTGTTCTTGCGTTCTTGCTGTTCTTGGAGGCAATTTTCGATCTCTCTCTACAGCCTATCATTCGAGCTGAGATTTTGAACAAATACTCCCTGGTATGTAACTCCTCCACCCCTCCAATTAGATTTTTGGTTGGTGGCTTCATTTGTGAGTATTTAGTAGTTCTTGGTGCTGTGTAGATGAGCTTGCATGCATGTGTAGAAATTTATTTTCCAAGTTTTGATGAAAGTTTATGCCTTAGGTAAGTGAGTTGAGTAGTTTGCCTTAACCCACTTTGTTTAAATCCTTGTTTTTGTAATTTGCCAAAAATTTCAAAAATGAGTTTGTTAGGAAGGGCAAAGGGGTGGCTTGAGAAGAAGAAGCCCGCGCGCTCCGATCGAGTTACTAGAGCCGCAGCTTCACCCTCGACTGCTAGGGTGAGCTACAATGAAGATCATGTGCCCCTAGAGTTGTTGGAAGACACAAATCCAGCACGTGCGATGATGTTCCCATGTGATGAATTCCTTGAAGCTGCAGGAATTAAGGATGAGTTTTATAACCTTTGTGCTAATGCAGGTCTGACACGGCTCGTCACGTGCCGTGTTGCTCAGTATCAAAAACTCACCTCCGGTTTCATTAACAGTTTTAGATATAACCTTGATACTGGTTCTATTGAGTTTAAAATTTACAATAATCTTTTGACCATGCCCTTGGAAAAGTTTTGTGAAATAATAGGTGTGCCAAACGTTGGGCGGACGGCGAAGATGACCTCTCAGCCCTCCGAGCTGAGAACCGTCTTCAACTCTCTCTACAGCATGGATACGAGGGATATTCATCGGTCAAAAATCTCCAGCATCTTATTCCCTCACCTCAGGTATTTTGCGTATTATGTTGCTAGAGGGGTGTTAGCTCGTGACAACACGAGTAGCTTTTCTGCGCCGGATATTGCTATCCTGGCAACCGCCCTCTCAGGGAGGTTTGATTATAATGTGGGTGCCTTAATTGCTCGACGCCTTGCTATGAACGGTAACAAGGGAAATTTATTTGGTGGCGTTTATGCCACACTTATCTTAGAGTATCTTAAAGTCACCCCACACCCTGATGATAAGCCTTTTACTTATTTAAGTTTTGATCTTGCTGCTATGAAAAGGCATAAGTTTGTTACCATGACTTCTGAGTTTGGTAACATTGTTTATATCTTGCGTTTCGGAACTACCGCAGAACGCAAGATCCGTCTACCTGCACCTCTTTTGTTTGATTTTTCTCGCAGGAACGGATGGTCCTTTGATGTTATCCAGTTCGATGAGTTCATGGTCCAGCATCAGTTTCATAACCCCATGGAGGGGGTTGTGCCCGACGAGGAGGAGCACGGTGAGTTACCACCTTTTCAGGGGGAGACCGTCACCCAGTTTGGTGAAGGGTCTTCCTCTGCTTGGAGTGCGGACCCTTCTTCGTGGGAGGATCCGAGGACTTCGGTGTACGCGCCGGAATCCTTATACGACCCTTGGACTCACCTGTACCACCCCGGAGCAGGAGGCTCCTGGGGGCAGTAGCTACTACCAACTTAGGCCAAAAGCCTAAGCTTGGGGGAGTACGTGCCCTTCTCACTTTTCCATTGTATTATCCGTTTTATTTTTGTTCGCTTTGATCTTTTCGAAGTTTTTGCCCGTTCTTCTTTGTTTCTTTCTTTGCAAAAACAACAAAAAGATTTTCTCTTTCTTTTGCTTCCGTTCAACCTTTGAAAAAACCCAAAAAGATTTCCTTTCTCTCTTTAGTTTGCTTTGTTTTCAGAGTTCAGCTCGAGTCCGTGATGGCATTTAATTATATTTCCTACGTTCGATCGTGCAAAGTGACAAGGCAGTAATGACGAAGATCGACGGAAGGGAAGCAACAAGGAAAACCGGTATGAACTCTTCTTATTTCTACTTTTGTACATATGCCTGTACTTATGATCTAGAGACCAGCTTGTAGCGACATAGTGCTATGTTTACAATGCTTTCCCAGTGGTTCATGATTTCCTTGTGGCTAATCTCAAATAGCTAGAGTATATATTGTGTTATTGAAATGATTTACATCCATTGCATTGTTCATAGTTTGGTATACTAAGGTGGTATTTCCCTTTGGAGAATTCTTGGATTGACTTGGCACATGTTTACACATGTTTAAGACTAAAAAGTCTGCTTTGCCTTGATGATCTTTGAGTTTCAGAATAGTTATATCACTTTCATGCCCAATTCAATGTTGCTTTGTCGCTCTGCATGATTATGACCGTTAATGCTCTCTAGTTGGTCGCTTCCCAGTCTCTTGCTAGCCTTCGCTCGCACTAAGCGGAATTCTGCTTGTGCATCCAAATCCTTTCAAACCAGTTATTCCATATGAGTCCACCATACCTTCCTATGTGGTATTTACCGGCCATCCTAACGAAGACTTTCTTGTACCATCTCGAAATTATTCAAATTTACTCCTATTTTGTGCCTCTGTTTTAGCTCATGAGGAAGTAGTAGGTAATTCATGATCTTCTTATGTTGGACATGTTTTATCCCGGGATTGCATGTCTAATATGCAAACCCCTAATACGAGGAGGGACTGGCATGAGGGCGCCCAGCTCACAAAAGATAATCACGACCAACAAACCCTCCTTCACGCTTTGTTTATGAGAAATCAGAAAACTTTGGTAGTGATAAACAAAGGAGATTAAGGGGATGTGATCGTCCCCATCTTGGGAGTCGTTCCTTGAAACATGTCTGGCATAAGAAGTGATTGGGTTGTCTACTAGCATTCGTTGACGAAATATGCACCTCCCAAAATCATTTTTTCCTCTGTTTTCAAAACCAAGAGCTCTGGTACATGTTTAGTCTTTGCTTCCAACCACGGGTTTTCAACCTCGCCATCAAATTCCACGGTTCGAGTGTCTCCACCTTCTTTCTTCAAAGCACCAACTAGGAGAGCATAATTGTCATTATGAGTGTAATGTGCATTGTCCCAAAGTATTACATTGTCTTCTGCATGCTTGTGGTATTATTTATTCTGAAATTCTTAGTTCTAGTCTCCTTTAAAACTCTGGAGGAGTTTCTGCATTTATGTTTTGCTTCACTCATGGAGGCTAGCGAGGTACCACTCTAGTATGTTCAAGCTATGTGCAATGTAATCTTGTCTTGATTTTCAGCAGCATATTATTTACTTTTAGTTATTTGTGATTGGTCACTTGAAAGAAGGATTGATTCGTGCGTTGTCCTCATAGCATTGTTTCAATACTTGCTAGACTCTTTTCGTAGTACATGCTTATATACATCTAATGAAGCAAAAGAGTTTCTTAAAGTTTTCTTTGTCGCATCCAGTTCGTTGAACTGAATTGCTTGAGGACAAACAATATGCGAAGCTTGGGGGAGTTGATACGTCTCAAACGTATCTACTTTTCCAAACACTTTTGCTATTGTTTTGCCCTCATTCTTGCATGATTTGAACTAAACTAACCCGGACTAACGCTGTTTTCAGCAGAGCTGCCTGTATGGTTTTATTGTGTGCAGGAAAATGGATTTTTAGGTGTCTCAGAAAATTCCAAGAAAAATCACAGAAAATCCACGCACCCGAAGGGCCATTGTGCCAGAAGTGGGGCCAGAGGGCAGCCAGGGGGGCCCCAGGCACCCTGCTGGCGCGGCCCCACCCCTGGCCGCGCCAGGAGGCCGCCTGGGAGGGTCCTCCCCCCTCTGGTGCCCTACCTTGGCTCCTATTTATTCCCGTGGCGAGGAAACCCCAGAACAGAAGTCGTTTTTCCAGTTTCCATCGCGGAGCCGCCGCCACCCTCTGTTCTTCTTCGGGAAGGCTAATCTGGAGGCTGGTTTGGCCTCCGGAGAGGGGAGATCGTCGCCATCGTCATCATCATCACCACTCCATCCTCCCTCCATGACTTCTCCTTCCATGTGTGAGTAATTCCCTGCTGTAGGCAAAGGGGGTGGTAGGGATTGGATGAGTTAGATCATGTAATAGTTAATCAGATTGTTGGGGGCATGTTGCCTATCATCTACTTTGGTGTTTATCATCTTTGCTTCAACTTGTTGCTCTTAATGCTTGTCCCTTTGGGCCCGAGTGCCATGTTTTCAGATCTGAACCCTATGTGTTTGCATGAATATATTTGTTCTCTCGATCCTATCTATGAATTGTTTGCACCTATTATAGTCCGGAACCGGCGATCCCAAAGGTGACAGCTTGGGACACCAAAGGGGATGGTCCATAATTTGAGGATTCCATGTATCCATTGAGTTTATTGCTTTGTTCCGGTGCTCTTTGACAGGAGTACCTTAATCTCCATAAGTTCCTTTTGGCCCCGTTCGTAGCGGGATGGTAGGACAAAAGATGTTGTGCAAGTTCTTATTGCAAGCACGTACAACTACCTGTGGGATACATGCCTAATGTTTGATATTTGCCTAGATGGTCATTACTTTTCTGTGTTCCTTGCCCCAAGTTAGATTCATGATGTATCTCATCCATGCAGCGCCCAACCATCCATCTCCCTAGCCTACAGTGTTTCAATCCTGCTGGTTATTAGTTGTTACTTTTGCTGTTCACTTTTGCTGTCACCACCATCACTATCATATCACCGTTACCACTTATCTTTTGTTGCAAGTAAGTATATTTCAGGTGCGGTTGAATTGACAACTCAACTGTCAAAGCTTATAAATACTCTTTGGCTCCCCGTGTGTCGAATCTATAAATTGGGTTATTCTTACCCGCGAAGACTATCTCGATCCCTTACGGTTGAGGGTTATCAAGCGGTCAAAATTATCCTTAGTAACTAGAGGAATAAGTAAATGTTTCCCGATTATGGAGGTTATAAAGAGTTCGTTGTAAAGGGTTACGTCGATGCAAGCTTTGACACCGATCTGAATAACTCTAAGTAGTAAACCGGATACGTATAATGGCGCAGTCATTTGGTATAGCTCCTAGTAAAGCGTGATAGCAGCATCTACAGTATGACATAAGGATTTGCAAAATACACACAGATCTGAATGTTGCAGACCCGTTGACTAAAAATCTCTCTCACAAGCAAAACCTGATCACACCTTAGAACTCTTTGGGTGTTAATCACATGGCGATGTGAACTAGATTATTGACTCTAGTGAACTCTATGGGGATTAATCACATGGCGATGTGAACTAGATTATTGACTCTAGTAAACTCTTTGGGTGTTAGTCACATGGCGATGTGAACTATAGGTGTTAATCACATGGCGATATGAACTAGATTATTGACTCTAGTGCAAGTGGGAGACTAATGGAAATATGCTCTAGAGGCAATAATAAACTGGTTAGACCCAACCGTTAGCATAGCATTTGATCGTTCAGTTTATTGCTACTGATTTCTCAATGTCAAATACATGTTTCTTCGACCATGAGATCATGCAACTCCCAGACTCCGGAGGAATGCCTTGTGTGCCATCAAACATCACAATGTAACTGGGTGATCATAAATGTGCTCTACAGGTATCTCCAAAGGTGTTTGTTGAGTTGGCATGGATCGAGACTGGGATTTGTCACTACGTATGATGGAGAGGTATCTCTGGGCCCTCTTGGTAGTACAGCATCACAAGAAGCTTGCAAGCAAAGTGACTAAGGAGTTAGTTACGGGATGATGTATTACCGAATGAGTAAAGAGACTTGCCGGTAATGAGATTGAACTAGGTATGGAGATACCGATAATCGAATCTCAGGCAAGTAACATACTGACAGACAAAGGGAACTACGTATGTTGTCATAAAGGTTCGACTGATAATGATCTTCGTAGAATATGTAGGAACCAATATGGGCATCCAGGTCCCGCTATTGGTTATTGATCGGAGAAGCATCTCGGTCATATCTATATCATTCTCAAACCCGTAGGGTCGCAGGCTTAACATTCATTGACGATATAGTATTATATGAGTTATGTATGTTGGTGACCGAATGTTGTTCGGAGTCCTGGATGAGATCACGGACATGACGAGGAGCTCCGGAATGGTCCGGAGGTAAAGATTGATATATAGGACGATATGGTTAGGCTAAGGGGTCTGGCCCACGGGGCTTTAGGTCGGTGCAAAAAGATGTTCTAAAGAGGTCAGGGAACAAACACCGGAGACCCTGGTGTCTGGCCCTCGGCCAGATGACGAGGCCCATGGCGTCTGGGCCAGACACCAAGGACTGTGGCGTCTGGTCCTGGAAGTCCGAGAAGGACTCTTCCTTGCGTGCAAAATCGATTTTGAGGAGGCTCTTTCTCCAAGTTTCGACCCCAGGGCTAAACATATAAATAGAGGCGCAGGGCTAGCACTCGGAACCCATCAAGATACACCAAGCCGTGTGCCGGCAACACCGACCCTCTAGTTTATCCTCCATCATAGTTTCTGTAGTGCTTGGCGAAGCCCTGCGGAGATTGTTCTTCACCACCACCGTCACAGTGTTGTCTTGCTGCTGGAACTCATCTACTACTTCGCCCCTCTTGCTGGATCGAGAAGGCGACAATGCCATCGAGCTGAGCGTGTGCTAAACGCAGAGGTGTCGTACGTTCGGTACTTGATCGGGACGAACCATGAAGGTGTACGACTACATCAACCGCGTTGATAAGTGCTTCCGCATAGTGATCTTCAAGGGTATGAAGATGTTCTCCCCCTCACTTAGCTATGCATCTCCATGGATAGATCTTGCTTGTGCGTAGATTTTTTTTGTTTTCCCTGCAACTTTCCCCAACACTTTTCACTTCCACGTATCACCGTGGAGAACTCAAACCGGTGCAACTAATGCAATGGCAAGGGCACACAGAGTTCCCAAGCCCCTCGCTCTCAAATCCCACGAGAGAAACAAAAGATATGGAGGAATATGAGAGGAAAAACAAGAAGGAGATCACAAGAACTCCAAAAATCTAGATGCAAGGGGTTCCCCTCACAAAGAGAAGAAAGTGATTGGTGGAAATGTGGACCTAGATCTCCTCTCTCTTTCCCCTCAAGAACTAGCAAGAATCGTTGGACAGATTGAGAGATAGCAAGCTAGAAGAAGATCAACAATGGGGGGAGAACACGAGCTCAAGCAATTTGAATTAATGGGGAAGAAGACCCCTTTAAATAGGCCTCTCCAAATCGAACAGTTTTGCCTACAACCCGTGCACAAGTAGTAGTACCACTCGGGCGAGCGGTACAATGGCTAGCACATTAATTTCAGTTGTAACAAGCAACTGAGAAACTCAAGGAGACGGTAGTGCCGACGGAGCAGTACTATCACTGCCACCAATGGAACTACCGCTAGGTGTTGTGTGTATAGGTGAAACCCCGGTACAACTGCACGGAGCGGTACCACCGCCCATTACTGTTGACATACTTCCGCGCAGAGGACAAATCGAATCCAAAAGCTAAAACCAGGCGGTAGTACCCACGGCAATGGAACTGTGGAAGTACCGCGCAAGCGGTACTACTGCTGCCCGGGGCGGTACTACCGCTATGGAGCAACAAAAAGGACTAAGCAAAACAGATGGATGCAGGAAAGCCTTAACTACCGTAACTTCTCCTAATAAGCTCCGAATTGAGCAAACACAAGCTTATTGGATAGATGACGATGAGTACTATCCAAACAGAGGCAGAGGAGTATGCCTAAGAGATAGTGATGTGAAACCTCTATGAATTAAGGACTGGCAAAAACTCCAACATCGAAAACATCATAGAAGAAGCATGTGAACTATGTTTCCGATGAACTCGGGCTTGTCATGAAGATGACCATAAGCTCTAAAACTCACAAAGAGAAACACCAAACAAGAATCAAGAAAGATGATGCAAGGATGCAATGGTTTGAGCTCCATATGAAAGATACGACCAAGCTACTCACTTGAGACCCACCCTTGATAGTACGTCAATCAATCCTATAACCCAGTCTCCAAAGTACCACCATGAGACTGGAAAAATTGGAAGCCTAACAACACTACTGCAGGATCGCCCAAACATGACAGTCCAATCACAGACCCTTCGACAAAACTGTGTTCGATGCATTAATCACAAACGGTAATGCAATAAAACCGTTAAAAAGGATGCAAAACATTTGCGATGGTGGATTCATCAAACACAGTTCATATTACAGTTACGTTTGCGATTAGTGGCTAAAAGTTAATCCATAAGAACTGTTTGCGACGAGGCAGAACAACATAAACGGGCTATTATATAAAGGTATGTGTGATATATGGCATACAGTTCCCTCAGATGAACTGTTTTCTATTAGGGAATGCAACAGAAACAGTTATCCAGATCAAGGTGTGTGTGATATACGACATACAGTTCACTAGGACGAATGGTTTTCGGTTTGGGAACAGAACATAAATGGTTTAACTTAACAAGTTGTGTGTGATATGTGGCATACAGTTCACATAGATGAACTGTTTGTGATGATCCAAATGAACACAAATGATTCATGTAAACAAGATGTTTGTGAGACACGGCAAACAACCCTCTCGGAAGAACTTTGTGTGATGAGAATATATAACACAGACGGTTACTTGAGTTAATTCGTGTGCGATTATGTGTGTAGAAAAAACAATGAAAATTGCAAACTAGTTGCCTGCGATGGCTGGGAGTATCGCACACAATGCGTGTGCGAGTACTCGTGTGCGATGATTAGTAAGTTACACATATGTTTCCTTATGGTATCACGTGTGCGATAACATGTGACACGGCATACGGTTGTTGGGTTGTGTGCTCCACTTAATCTTCCCGCGCTCCAGCGAAGGATTCCCGCGCTCCACATGGGTGAATTGTAAAATCCCCAATCCCCTAGCCAGCTGCTAGCTATAAGTAACCACAGCAATGGCCGGCGACGATGACTCGCTATTGATCTAGTTGCTAGCTAGTTACCCACACATACCGACATACCCCTAACGGCCGACGACGAGATGGAGTTGTGTGACAGCGAAATCCAGGCTGAAGGCACGATGGTCGGCTTAGCGGTCGGCGGCCATGTCGTCGCCTCTCCCGACGATGACCAAAGGAAACATGAAACGCAATATGAGCAAACCTTCATGTTAGCCAGTGTCGTCCTAAAAGCGTGCATGGATCGGCAATGGGCGATACTTGTAACGCCCCGGACACACCCGCCGGTGGTCTTTACTCCTGGCGGGATCTAGACTGGCCCCACAGATCAGTACTAGTCTTTCATGTGCACTTTGTCCTCACTCGTGCGCACATGGGAGCAACTTCCCGGTCGGTCGCCCATCCTGAAATTACTCCAAGCTGAGCATGCTTAACTTTGGAGTTCTTTCCTAATGGGCTCCCGGAAAAGAAAGAATTCCTTATTGATAGGAGTAGTCTATCATCCTTATTAAGCCAGGATATCACAATACTGCTATCTCGGTGCAGAGTGGGGCGGATGGTGCAGGCGGCGGAGCAGGAACCGGGACCACAGAAGGACAACTGCGGTAGTGGCGGTCGCCGCACGAGGCGCATGCTTATGTCCCAGATGGAGGAGGGCACAGCGCTGGACATCGCCGAAGCATGCCTGGGGGCCGTCACGGCAGCCCTGGCGAGAGCCAACATCGTCTCAGACGTCGCTAGGGCAGACTCGATGGTCGCGGTAGGCCTGGTGAGCACTGCGCCCGAGGCAGTACTGGTGATCCACGATGTCGAGACTGCCCCAGCCTTGATCGATCAAGGTGTGTAGGTCATCGACTTGGAGGCCTCCGCTCCGACTGAGCCCATGATAGACACGCTGTGTCACATCCCTAGTCTGTGCCTGCTTTAGGACTAGCCAGAGTGTGCATCATGTTTAACTTTTCCAGAAACTTGAAATGGGGATGACAGAAACCCCAGCACCCCTCTTCTTTCAACTAGGGTTTAATAAAATCTTTTCCAATGTACCCAAAATGCCCTTCAAAAATGTTCATCATCTTTGCCTTGGTCTTAAACCTCTGTCAAAAATGGTGCACAATTTTCTAGGACATCCTAAGGTCACTGGATTTAATCATATTGTATTTGCATTTGGGCATTTAAATGCTATAATTCTAAATGCCCAAATAATCATAAAATAAAATGTTCCATGTTGTTTATATTATATACAGTGGACATGGTCAGTTTCATGATTTATAAAAATGTTCTAGCATTTTTATTAATTCAACATAGTTGCAAAAGAAAAACAAAATAGAAACTAAATAGAAAGAGAGGAGAGAGAGAGACTTACCAGACCGGCCCACCTGGCGGCCCAGCACTGTGCTGGCCCATGCCAGCCAGCTGCTTCGTCCCGCCAGGAAGGCAGGTGACGCTGACGCACGGCCGCGCGCCACCGCGGCAGCTGCTTGCCGCCGGGCCGCCGCTTCGCCGCCCTAGCATGTCTGGATGACCTCCACATCGTCGCCCAGACCGCCACGACACCGCACTCCCCCCTGTCCCTCTCCCTCGCCCTCTCCTCGCCATGGCCGACGCGCCCGCGAGCTCACCGCCGTCGTAATCGCAGCCACCGTCGCCCTCGCGCCGCCCCGTCAAGTCCCTGAGCTCCGCCGTCGTTCGCTACGTCGAACAGGCCGAGCCCCGAGCGCTCGCACGCTCAGCTCCGCCACCGTCGATGTCGTCTTCAACCTCGGCCGCCGGAGATCCCCTTCGCCGTCGCCACCGCACCAGTTCGTCCTCGAGCTCGCCGACCAGCTCGTCGTCTCCGCTGTGAGCTCCTGTCCGTCCCCGTCCTTCCCGTTTGCCCTGCCATGCACCACAGCCACTGCAACAGACTCGCCCGTCTGCGCCGCCGTGGATGCTCGTCGCCGACGTAGCTCCGGCCACCTAACGGCCAGGCCGTCGTGCCCATCGTCTTCACTGCTTCGCGTAGAGGCTGTAGGACCACCCCACGAGCCTCAACGAGCACTGCACCGCCGAGGTCGTCACCGCCCGAACTCTGGCAGCCGCAGGACTCGTCGCCGGCGTCGTTTCCGGCGACCTCAAGCTCCAAGTCGAGCACCACTCGACGCGGCTCACTCCCAGCGGACCGTAGATGTGCTCTGCCATCCTTTTGGTCGTCGGAGGACAAAACCCGAGGCGCTCCGCCGCATTTGGCCTCGCCGGCGACTAGCCGCCTGCGGGTTTGACCCGCTAACCAGGGGGTTTGACCTCCCCCTGCGCCACTGACATGTGGGCCCAGCGTTGACTGTTTTAGTTTAGGATTAAGTTAGTGCTAATTTAATTCTGCTAATTAGCTGACCCACTGACATGTGGGCCCGACCCTGTTAATTAGTAGTTAGTTTAATTTAACCATGTTAGTTAACTCTGTTAGACTGACGTGTGGACCCCACACGTCAGGTTTGACTAGACCAGCCCTGTTGACCTGCTGACATCAGCATGAGGTCATGCTGACGCAGTAAGTATATTATGTGATTTAAATAAATCAGAAATGATTTATTTATTTTCAGAAAATGCCCTAACTTCTAAAATTCATATAAATTCAACAGTAACTCAGATGAAAAAGATTTATATATGAAAAATTATCAGAAAAATCCAATGTTTCCATTGGTACTGGTTTCATGCATGTTTGAGCAAGTTAACCTTGTTGTTCACTTCAAAACATGATAATGCACTTTAAATAATAATAGCTTGGGCATGAATTTGAATCTTTGATTCAAATAAGCTCAAACCTTTCTGTTTATAGTTGCATTAGCCCAAAACACATCCATCTTGCCATGTCATGAGCATGCATCATATTGTTCCATTTGGTTGTGTATTGATTGTATTACCGGTGTTCTCCGTGGTAGGTTCTGCTTCCGAGGATACATTTGCGTATCCAACTGAAGAGTGGTACTCGACAACCAATCTGTCAGGCAAGCAACCCATTGATCATTCCGATACAAACACATCTTCTCGCTCCTACTCTCTTTTACTGCATTAAGGCAACATCGTGTGAACTGCTATTTGCTGCACTAGTTGAACCCCATTCCTTTGCATGACCTGTCATTGCCACAGTAAATAGTTGAAACCCACTAGCATGTGTAGGAGTTGCTTGAGCCATGTGGTGTGTTTCCTACCATGCTATTTATTTATGTTGCCTGCTATGCTTAGAGTTGTGTCAGGTCTGGTTCATCTGGGTGATGGATCAGAGTGAAATGATCATGTCTGGTAAAGAGGGTGAAGTGTGGAATATGTTTTGGTAAAGGTATCGATGAAAGGCCATGTAGGAGTACATGGTGGGTTGTTTCATTGGAACCGTCCATAGGACCTGAGATCTGTATGTGTGATTTAAGATCAGCTACTACCATGCATTGGGCCCGAAACCAATGGACCCTCTCGACTTATTAACTGGCCTTATCCTCTGTCCAAGAGTTGCAACTAGTTTCTGGTGTTTGTAGTATACTGGCGGTCGTGCGCAGCGCTGACCCTCGGGGTGGGCTGTGATGCGGCACGTACGTGGCCCGGTGTACCGAGTCGCCCGTTTGGTGGCTCGGGAACCCTGTACACATCGTTTGGGGCCATGAGCGACACCCCGGCCGGATCTCCCCACGGATGGAACCTAAATAGGTGATAAACCTAGACTAGGGACTTGTGTGGTTAGTCAGGTCGTGGCCGACACCCTCGCTGGGCTTCCGCTTGAAGGTTGTTGAGTACATGTCGAGTAAACATCGATAAGTGGTGGAAGCATGTGTGAAGAAGTACACCCTTGCAGGGTTACCAATCTATTCGAATAGCCGTTGTTCGCGGTTAAGGACCACTTGGTTGCTTATACAGTTCATAGACAAGTTAACGGTTACTCCTAAAAGTCTCAAGACAAGTGTGAGTGCCGTGGATGGCCCTTCCGTAGGATGACGGAAGAGGATCCATGGTAGTGTATTGTTGTGGTGAGTAGTGGACTCGTGTGCGTAGTCTCATCTTGCAATCTGCTGAGAGTTGTAGTATATGTTAGCCAAGAGTCAGAGCTGGCTTGCTGCAATAAACTCCACTACCCTTGTTGATAATGATGCATGTATGATAGGTTCTGATGTAAGTCTTGCTGAGTACCTTTGTACTCATGTTTGCTTAATAACTGTTGCAGAGGAGAACCCCGCCGCCTCTGATTGGTTCTACATAGACGTTGACGTTGATGAGTAGCTTGCTACCTAGACGGTGATCCTGAGCTTGTGAAGGGGCTTGTAGATAGTCAGGCTACACCAAGCCTGTTTTCTTTCCAAGTTGTCTGTACTCAGACAAGTTAGCTTCTTCTTGTGCTTGTATTCTTATATGACTTGAGTGTTGGCTCATGTGACCCCTATCTGTATGGATATGTTATGTATGGCTCTTCGAAGCCTCTTAAATAAAGTACTTTGAGTCATAGAGTTCTATTGTGATGCAATGTTGCATTTGCACATATTGAGCATATTGTGTGTATGTTATTGAAATGCTTGATCTGTGTGGGATTCGACACCTAGTTCTTTAACCTTGGTAGCCTATCTTACAGGGAAATGCCTCCTAGTGCTTCCACTAAGCCTTGGTAGCTTGCTACTGCTCCGGAAGACGTAGGCTGGCCGGCATGTGTCCTTCTTCGTTCCTATGTCTGTCCCTTAGGGGAAATATCATGCGTTGTTCTTTTAAGTCCATGTAGCTTGCTACAACTTGGGTTCATACGTTCATGACCCACACGTTCGTTGATGGGTCATGGATGCATGTCTCTGGAATTTAGTGCTACTTTGGTTTATAACTAGCCATGTCGGCCCGGGTTCTCTGTCATATGGATGCTAGCGACACTATCATATACGTGTGCCAAAATGTGCAAACGGTCCCGGTCCAGGTAAGGTGGCACCCGTGGGGATACCGTGCGTGAGGCCGCAAAGTGATATGATGTGTTACATGCTAGATCAGTGTGACTTAGGATCGGGGTCCTGACACGCTGATGGATGATGGCTATTGTGCATGCTGCGTCGGCATCAGATGCACCGTAGCTCTTTTGTGTGCGCGCGGTTTGCTTTATTCTTGTAAATTAGCTATATATGCTTGATTGATTTCTTCATGCATGTCAAATATGTCAATTGTATGGGCTTGCATGTCTGTTTATTATCTGAATTTGCAATATGGACAATTAATAGCAAATGCCTTCTGGACATCGGTGCTGATCGCCACGTCGCAAACATGAATATCCTCTACTCTACCGGGCACACGCTTAAACTGAATGAACTGTGTACGATACTAATAATTTCCATGAAAATTTAAGGACTTGGCTAACAGCATTTGACAAACATATATATAGTGGTGACACTATTCAACAAAAGGCAGATCTTGGTAAAACGGTTTTGACAACCATATGGTCCATATCTACATACTTGACATAGTAACAACTAGCACATATTAAGAGGCTGAGGGCCAACAACCACAACTATCCACTGGAAGCAGCTTGATCACGGCAATTCGACATCTCGCCAATGAAAAGAAAGAACCCTTCTGTACCTTGGTAGAGCATGAGTAGAACAGTTTCACCAATTTTCCAATATGGATGCATTGCCACGACAAACTAGAACTTGTTAATTTGAATTGTTCCATTTCTTCGGGAAATGCAATACCATGCAATCATTTTGGCGTTATTAGCAGGCACAAGTGTAATTTGACCATGCCGGGAAATCGATTCAGGAGCAGGTGCAGCTGGCAATTTTGTTGGGGAACATAGTAATTTCAAAAAAATTCCTACGCACACGCAAGATCATGGTGATGCATAGCAACGAGAGGGAATAGTGTCCTCCACGTACCCATGTAGACCGTAAGCGGAAGCGTTATGACAACGCGGTTGATGTAGTCGTATGTCTTCACGATCGACCAATCCTAGTACCGAACGTATGGCACCTCCGCGATATGCACACGTTCAGCTCGGTGACGTCTCACGAACTCACGATCCAGTAGAGCTTCGAGGGAGAGCTCCTTCAGCATGACGGCGTGATGACGGTGATGATGTAGTTACCGATGCAGGGCTTCGCCTAAGCAACGCTATGATATGACCGAGGTGGAATATGGTGGAGGGGGGCACCGCACACGGCTTGGAACAATCAACTTGTGTGTCCTAGGGTGCCCCCTGCCCCCGTATATAAAGGACCAAGGGGGAGGCCGGCCAGCCTTGGTGCACCCCAAGAAGAGGAGGAATCCTCCTCCTAGTAGGAGTAGGATTCATCCTTTCCTAGTCCTACTAGGAAGGGGGAAGGGGAAGGTAAGAGAGGGAGAGGGGGAGTGAAAGAGGGGGCGCGCCCCCTACCCTAGTCCAGTTCGGACTCCCCATGGGAGGGGGCGCGCCACCTCCTGGGCTGCTGCCCTCTCTCTCCCCTAAGGCCCACTAAGGCCCAATACTTCCCCAGGGGGGTTCCAGTAACCCCTCCGGCACTCCGGTTTTTTCCGAAACCACCTGGAACACTTCCGGTGTCCGAATATAGCCGTCCAATATATCAATCTTGATGTCTCGGCCATTTCAAGACTCCTCGTCATGTCCGTGATCACATTCGGGAGTCAGAACTATCTTCGGTATGCCAAAAAAACATAAACTCATAATACCAATCGTCACCGAACGTTAAGCGTGCGGACCCTATGGGTTCGAGAACTATGTACACATGACCGAGACTCATCTCCGGTCAAGAACCAATAGTGGAACCTAGATGCTCATATTGGTTATGTCAGATCTTGGGTTTCGGCAAAACCCTTGAGGTTCGAACTCTAGGGTGGGCACGAAGATCTCTCCTTCCGCCCAAGCTCGTCTACTCGCTGATCCCTAGGCCTAGCTCGTCAGATCCGAAGAACAAGGGACACAAGGTTTATACTCGTTCGGGCCACCATTGTGGTGTAATACGCTAATCCAATGTGGTGTAGTTGATTGCCTTGTAGGCTGAGGAAGAACTAGTACATGGATGAACTGCCTCCTGAGGAGAGGGGTTCTTGTGCTCGAGTGAGCTTGTGGTGTGTGGCCTTCTATCTGATCAACTCAAGATGAGATGAGATGATATGAGATGACATGAGATGAGATGAGATCAATGGTGGTGGCTAGTCCTATTTATAGTGGCCAGGGTCCTCTTCCCAAATATTGAGCGGGAAGGGATCCCACAATGGCCAAAATTGAAGGGGGACAACTAGTACAAGCTATTCTGACAAAAGGTGGTCTTCGCCTGCCAAAGGCTCCAGTGGTGATGTCGCCGTGGGCTCCGCGGTGACCTCCGCGCTGCCGTCCTGCTGGTCTTGGTCTTGTTGCACCGATATGGAAACCTTTGACTGAAGCCTCAAAACTCTTCGCCTGCACCTGCTTCTTTAGCACCAAAGAGGAAACTGGCACTCTGCGCCTGCTGGCACCCGCCTGGCCTTGGTAGTCACTGCTCACGTCACAAGGACCTCGCGAGGTACCCCTTGCCTTGATATCTCCGATCCTCATGAGCCGCCCTAGTGAGGCCGCCCCAGGGGATGTCTTGCGTCGTTCGCCTTGCGAGGCTCGGCCCCTCGCGAGGGTCTTGAGTGGTTGCTGAAGATGTTGGGTCGTACCAGGCCGCCTGATGAGCCACGCCCTGGGCCGTAGGCAGGCAAGTCCGGGTACCCCGTTCCCAGAATGCCGACAGTAGCCACCGGGCCCAAGGTGCACTCGGGCTTGGCTTCGTGGCGATGCCAAGGGTCAAGTGTGGAGTGTCGCAGGCCCCAAAAGCATGCTGCCTTGATTGGCGCGTGGCGATTGATTGGACATGGGTGTCTGCGCTCCCACGCCGCCTTGGCAACCGCATGACTTGACAAGTCCCTGCATGCACAAAATACCATCATTACCTGCGATTATGGGGGCCGGCGGTTGGCCTTCTCCTGGCTATGAATAAGGCGGCAGGAGGACTCCTTGCTGCCCATCTTCTTCCGACGTTCCTCTCGCTTGGCCGAGCTGCTCATGGCGTCGATCCGGTGATTTTCTGCCGCTGAGAAGGGGAAGACTCCTCGTGAGGAGCCAGAGGTACTCCCTTCGAAGAAAAGACCATTTCGCCCTCATGGCGCCGTCATGAGGCCAGAAGTGACGAGGCCTTGGCACGAGCGGCCTCCCCCTGGCTACCTGCTGCCCATGTACGCCAGGGCGCCAGGCCACGGAGGGGAAGTTGGCGCCCAGCGCCGCCCGTGCCACGGCAGCGCCGATCGCACCGTAGTGGTGCACGCTGCCGCCCAGCGAGCGCACGCCAGAGGCTCCTCGCGTGAGTTCGTGGTATGGGCGGCGATGCCTCCCGGATCCTGGATTCGCTTCCCGCCATTCTTCTTCGTGGAGATGCCGCCAAGGGGGCCGCTCGGGCTGTGGTTGCGACACGCCGAGTCCCAGGCCCCGGTGATGAGGGCTGAGGTTGAGGTTGTCTCCTCGGGTAAGGTCTTCATGACCTGCGGATGGGGCAAGGTCGCCCGCGTCTGCGGTGTCGAAGGCGCCCTCGTCATCCACTTCAAGTACGACGGCGCCTCCGTGCTGCACTTCAAGGCGTTCGACGAGGAGGGACGCCGCCTGGAGTGCTGCCCTGGAGGGGGCCATCGGGACGACGCTCCGGCTAGCGCCACGCCAGCCGTCGATCCTGCCACTAGCTCGTCCAGCAGCAGCGATGGCCTCCGGAGGTCCAGCAGCTCTCTTGAGTCCGACGAGTCTCCGAAGATGAGCAACGACAGCTATGCGCCCCCGAGCTTGCGGCACGCCCAAACACGTCGGGCTCGGGAGCACATCGCTGGTGGTGATCTGCTTAAGGTCGGAGGTGGGCCACCGTGGCCCACTGTTGATGATAGCGTCGACGATGGCGGCCGTAGTTAGGATCCCCTGAACTCCTTTTGTGACGTTCCCTGCAAGGATTCGAAGCCAACCCCACGGGGGTATGCAAAGAACTTGTAATGCTTTTGCTTTTATCTTGTTATCCCCGCTAGTACACCCTACTCGTCAGCCTCGTTCCAGCAATACCGCCCCCTTTTTTACCCTTTCGGTTCCATAGTGCTCTACGCCGGCAGGCCCCGGCCCCAAGGCAAGCTCCAGCCGTCGCTGGTATGCCGGGTCGCGATGTCGTGGTCAAGGCCAGGAGGTGAGCGGCCCGAGATCCGGTAAGAGCTCCTGAGGCGCGATGCTCAAGAGGTCCCCCTTGGCGTGCAAGCGGCTTCCAGAGGTTAAAAAGCGAGGCGGCATTGCCGACACGTGACTACTGAATCCAGTTTTCCGAGTGAGGATGGGGCACCAAAGAGTTAATGACTTATCTTGATAAGCATAAGGTGATTGTCCGAGCGGCGCGCCTGGTTTGTTTCCGATGCCGCAAGGCTGATATTTCGCGATTTCCTCCCTGCTGGCCTCAGAGTTCTGCGTCGGCAGGGCCCGGCCCCGCGCGTACCTCAGCCGCCGCTGGCTTGACCGGAAACCATGACAAGACCAGGGAGTGAGGGGATACGGGGCCAGTTAGGCCCTTGGGTCGCGATGCCCAAGGCCCCCCCTTGACGTACGAACTGGCCCGAGCTCTCTGAGCCGGCCTCCACTTCTCCCATCCCTCTTGGTGCTCTGCGTCCTCGGATCCCGACCCTCGAGCGATGCTCAGCCGCCGTTGGTATGCTAGGTCGCGATGCCGTGGTCAAGGCCAATGGGTGAGGGCTGGAGAGTCGGTAAGAGCCCCCGAGACGCGATTCTCAGGCCCCCCCCCCCATTAACGCGCAAGCGAATTATGTGAGGAGGGGAGACCGGCGGGATTGCCTGTCGCCGTGCTCCTGAGACTCTGGTGGGTTATCCTGCAGCAGAACGACTTAGGGTCGCGCCCGCCGCTGGGCTTCCGATAATTTCGCGGGAAGACGAAGGCACCGAGGACCTGGTGAGATGACACTTGCGAAGCGGGCCACGGGTCAGAGCTCGGTCCCTCGGGTTTGTCATCGTTGCAAGGACGGACGCGAGCACAAGTGTCGTGCCAACGTATGCAACCCACGTTGCGAGATGAACGGAAGTCCATTAGGTAGCGAAGGAGACACGAAGGGGTGATGGTCAAATAGATGACTGACGCTAATGCAGCTGACAGAAACGACAACGCTAGCTCAGGTAAAATGCAAGGGAGATACATGCCACAAGGACGGACCTGTGCGGCCTGGGAAAGATGCGGCCCGAGGGGCGCTCCCAACAAGGTGAGCTGAGATGCAAAAGGATACACGCCACAGGGACATGCCCGTGTGACCTGGGAATGATGCAGCCCGAGGGGTGCTGACAGTTGAACAAAAACCGGAAAATGTCACCTGGCACAGTTGCTGAAGTAGTGTTGGTGTAGCTGAAGATGCTCGACGCAGATGCTGCTCCTCACGTGTCGTCTGGCTCCAGCGCCTCGTGAGGCTCTGGGATTCCCCAGATCTTGCGGAGGGCCGAGTCCAACTGCGCCTGGATCTCCTTATGCCTGGCCTCGCGAGTCGCCAGGACCTCCCGCATATGGCGCTGGTGTAGGGTCACTTGGTTCGGCAGGCCGAAGGGCATGCGAATATAGCTATGAGGGGGACCCTCGCACCGGCCCACCTGGGAAGGCCAGTAGAGCTCCTGAGATGTGATCCTATTGAGTGCGGGGATGTTGATGCAGACGTGCAGCCCGTCGCCTGAGCCTGGGCCGACAACTGCACTCAAAGGCGTTGGGCTGCGCTCGCCCCGCATTGCTCTTGGCACCTGTAGGTCTTCGATGATCTGGCTGATGAACTCCTGAGCGCTTGGTGCCTCACGCCTTGAGGCCTCTGAAGGGGAGTGTGCGGCGAAGCACTCCTCCACATGGTGCCCGAGCGCCTCCCTCGTGACATTGGCTAAGTCAGAGGCCTTCCAGAGGAGAGCCCCCGAGCCCAGCCTGAGGGGGGTGCCGGGCGCACTTTCCTATGTGAGGGAGGGAGGCAGCCCCTCCCTAGGTGTAGGTCCCGAGGTGCTGCCGCCCGGTGCCGCATCCCCATGAGGCTCCAGGGCGAGCATCTGCTTCTTCTTCTTGGGGACGACCTCAAGTGGGTAGATGATGATGTCACTGTCTGGATCCTCCACTGCTGCTGCCTGGTAAGCGCGCTCGAGCGAGCACACTGCATCCTTCTCTTCACAGGCAATGGTGATGACGTCGTGATACGTCTCCAACGTATCTATAATTATTGATTGTTCCATGCTATTATTTATGAAGTCTTGGATGTTTAATGGGCTTTATCATTCACTTTATATCATTTTTGGGACTAACCTACTAATCCAAAGGCCCGGTCCAAATTGCTTTTTTGCCTATTTCAGGGTTTTGCAGAAAAGGAATATCAAATGAAGTCCAAACAGAATGAAACCTTCGCGAGAGATATTTTTGGAGAAAATCACGCACGGGAAACGTCAGGACGAAGTCAGGAGACAGCTGGGCTACCCTCGAGGGTGGGGGGCGCGCCCTGGGAAGGGGGGCGCGCCCCCCTACCTCGAGGCTGGCCCGTGTGGCCCCCGGTGCCCCCCTTCTTCCTATATATACCTACGTACCCCAGAAACTCCATACGCAGAGAGAAAACCCTAATTCCACCGCCGTAGCTTCTGTTCTCGTGGATATCCCATCTTGGAGCCTGTTTCGGGAGGGGGATCCATCACGGAGGCCTTCATCATCATCGTCATCGCCCTCACCATGAGTTGTGAGTAGTTTACCACAGACCTGTGGGTCCATAGCTAGTATCTAGATGGCTTCTTCTCTCTCTCTCTGGATCTCAATACAAAGTTCTCATCGGTCTTCGGAGAGATCTATTCGATGTAATCTCTTTTTGCGGTGTGTTTGTCGAGATCCGATAAATTGTGAGTTTATGATCAAGGTTATCTATGAAAGATATTTGGTTCTTCTCTGAACTTTTTATGTGTGATCATAATATCCTTGCAAGTCTCTTCGAATTATTGGTTTGGTTTGGCCTACTAGATCTATAGTTCTTGCAATAGGAGAAGTGCTTGGCTTTGGGTTCAATCTTGCGGTGTCCTTTCCCTGTGATAGTAGGGGCAGAAAGGCATGTATTGTATTGTTGCCATCGAGGATAAAAAGATAGGGTTTTCATCAAATTGCTTGAGTTTATCCCTCTACATCATGTCATCTTTCTTAAGGCGTTACTCTGTTCGTATGAACTCAATACACTAGATGCATGCTGGATAGCAGTGATGTGTGGAGTAATAGTAGTAGATGCAGAATCGTTTCGGTCTACTTCTCTCGGACGTGATGCCTATATGAATTGATCATGCCTAAATAGTCTCATATTATTCGCTTTTCTATCAATTGCTCGACAGTAATTTGTTTACCCACCGTAGAATATCGCTATCATGAGAGAAGCTACTAGAGAAAACTATGGCCCCCGGGTCTATTCTCAACATATCAATCTACATCTACTTTACTTTTACCTTTTTATTTGCTGTTTTATTAAACCAAAAATACAAAAATATAATTATAATCTCTATCAAATCTCACTCTCATAAGTGATCGTAAAGGGATTGACAACCCCTTATCGCGTTGGCTGCGGAGTTCTTATTTGTTTGTGCAGGTGCGAGGGACTGGCGCGTGGTCTCCTACTGGATTGGTACCTTGGTTCTCAAAAACTGAGGGAAATACTTACGCTACTGTGCTTCATCTCCCTTTCCTCTTTGAGGGAATACTACGCAAGCTCAAGAGGTAGCAAGAAGAATTTCTGGCGCCGTTGCCGGGGAGGCTTACGCAAAAGTCATATACCAAGTACCTATCACAAACCCTTATCCTTCGCATTACATTTATTTGCCTCTCGTTTTCCTCTCCCGCACTTCACCCTTGCCGTTTTATTCGCCCTTCTTCCGCCATGTGTTTTTCGTTCACTTGATTCTTGTTCGCTTGTGTGTGTTGGATTGCTTGCTTGTCACTATGGCTCAGAACAATACCAAATTGTGTGACTTCTCCAATACCAACAACAATGAATTTATTAGCACTCCGATTGCTCCTATTACCGATGTTGAATCTTGTGAGATCAATGCTGCTTTGTTGAATCTTGTTATGAAAGATCAATTCTCCGGCCTTCCTAGTGAAAATGCCGCTACCCATCTAAACAACTTTGTTGATTTGTGTGATATGCAAAAGAAAAGGGATACGGATAACGATATTGTTAAAATGAAGTTATTTCCGTTTTCGCTTAGAGATCGTGCTAAAACTTGGTTCTCCTCTTTGCCTAGAAATAGTATTGATTCATGGAATAAGTGCAAAGATGCTTTTATCTCTAAGTATTTCCCTCCTGCTAAGATCATCTCTCTTAGAAACGATATTATGAATTTTTAAGCAACTAGATCATGAGCATGTTGCACAAGCTTGGGAGAGAATGAAATTAATGATACGTAATTGCCCTACACATGGTTTGAATCTATGGATGATTATTCAGAACTTTTATGCTGGCTTGAATTTTGCTTCTAGAAATCTTTTAGATTCGGCCGCTGGAGGCACTTTCATGGAAACCACCTTAGGAGAAGCTACCAAACTCCTAGATAATATTATGGTTAATTATTCTCAATGGCACACCGAAAGATCTACTAGTAAGAAAGTGCATGCTATTGAAGAAATTAGTGTTTTGAGTGGAAATATGGATGAACTTATGAAATTGTTTGCCGCTAAGAGTGCTTCTTCTGATCCTAATGATATGCCTTTGTCCAGTTTGATTGAGAATAACAATGAATCTTTGGATGTGAATTTTGTTGGTAGGAATAATTTTGGTAACAATGCTTATAGAGGTCATTTTAATCCTAGGCCTTTTCCTAGTAATTCCTCTAATAATTTTGGTAATTCCTACAACAACTCTTATGGAAAGATGCCTTCTGAATTTGAAACTAGTGTTAAGGAGTTTATGATCTCGCAAAAGAATTTCAATGCTATGCTTGAAGAGAAATTGCTTAAGGTTGATGAATTGGCTAGAAGTGCAGATAGAATTACTCTTGATGTTGATTCTTTGAAACTTAGATCTATCCCACCTAAGCATGATACCAATGAGTCACTCAAAGCCATGAGAATTTCCATTGATGAATGCAAAGAAAGAACCGCTAGGATGCGTGCTAAAAGAGAAGATTATATTAAATTGTGTTCTTCTAGTTATCATGAAAATAAAGATGAAGATCTCAAAGTTATTGATGTGTCTCCTATTAGATACCATACTTGAGATCATTCTAGTATGATATTATACCTTTAAGTCGTGCCGCGACACGTGGGAGGTATAATCTCATACTGGGCACTAAAACCGGCTACGTGGTAGACGCGGCGAGCCGGCGAGGATATGGTCGACAACGGGAAGGGCCAGCTCCAGCTCACCAAGCTCGGGGAAGGCCGGCGCCGTCGGAGAGCAGATCGAAAACAAAAATCGAGTCGTGTCCTTCCCGTGGTTCACCATGGGGAGCGAGCAAGGGAACAAGGAGAGGGAAGCAACTCGGTGGAGGCGTGGGGTGGGACAGCTCCGGCGACGCACAGGGGAGCCAAGCAGTGGAGATCTGGTGCGGGGGAGCCGAGAGGGAAGGCTCCGGCGCGGAGGAGAGACGAGCGAGGTTGCGAGGGAGACGACCAGCACTGTGGGTTGTGTCGGGAATTCACAGTGGGGTTTTTTGCAAAAATACCACTACGACAAGAATTACGGGATGGAGGGAGTATATGATTCACGCTCGTCCTTTCGGTCTCTAGTGTTCCGAAGCCATGTCCTTACATGCAAAGCTTGTCAACTTTAACCTGAGTATTCTGCATGTGCAAAACTGTCTTGCACCCGTTGTATGTGAACGTAGAACCTATCACACCCGATCATCACGTGGTGTCTCAGCACGAAGAACTTTCACGATGGTGCATACTCATGGAGAACACTTGTACCTTGAAATTTTGTAAGGGATCATCTTATAATGCTACCGCCGTACTAAGCAAAATAAGAAAGATAATAAGATAAACATCACATGCAGTCAAAATATGTGACATGACATGGCCATCATCATCTTGTGCTTTTGATCTCCATCTCCAAAGCATCGTCATGATCTCCATCATCACCGGCTAGACACTATGATCTTCATCGTAGCGTCGTGGTCATCTCGCCAACTATTGCTACTACTACTATCGCTAACTCATAGTGATGAAGTAAATCAATTACATGGCCTTCGCAATTCATACAATAAAGAGACAACCATAAGCTCATGTCGGTTGCCGATAATTTAAAAAACATGATCATCTCATACAATAACGTATAATTCATCACGTCTTGACCATATCACATCACAACATGCCCTGAAAAAACAAGTTAGACGTCCTCTACTTTGTTGTTGCAAGTTTTACGTGGCTACTACGGGCTTAGCAAGAACCGTTCTTACCTACGCATCAAAACCACAACGATATTTCACCAAGTATGTGTTGTTTTAACCTTCACAAGGACCGGGCGTAGCCACACTTGATTCAACTAAAGTTGGAGAAACTGACACCCGCCATCCACCTGTGTGCGAAGCACGTCGGTAGAACCAGTCTCACGTAAGCGTACGCGTAATGTCGGTCTGGGCCGCTTCATCCAACAATACCGCCGAATCAAAGTATGACATGCTGGTAAGCAGTATGACAAGTATCACCCACAACTCACTTGTGTTCTACTCGTGCATATAACATCTATGCATAAACCTGGCTCTAATACCACTGTTGGGGAACGTAGTAATTTCAAAAAAATCCTACGTACACGCAAGATCATGGTGACGCATAGCAACGAGAGGGTAGAGTGTCGTCCACGTACCCTCGTAGATCATAAGCGGAAGCATCATGACAACGCGGTTGATGTAGTCGTACGTCTTCACGATCGACCGATCCTAGTACCGAACGTACGGCACCTCAGCGATCTGCACACGTTCAGCTCAGTGACGTCCCACGAACTCACGATCCAGTAGAGCTTCGAGGGAGAGTTCCGTCAGCACAACGGCGTGATGACGGTGATGATGAAGTTACCGACGTAGGGCTTCGCCTAAGCACCGCTATGATATGACCGAGGTGGAATATGGTGGAGGGGGCACCGCACACGGCTTGGAACAATCAACTTGTGTGTCCTAGGGTGCCCCCTGCCCCCGTATATAAAGGAGCAAGGGGGGAGGCCGGCCGGCCTTGGTGCGCCCAAGGAGAGGAGGAATCCTCCTCCTAGTAGGAGTAGGATTCATCCTTTCCTAGTCCTACTAGGAAGGGGGAAGGAAACAGAGGGAGAGGGGGAGGGAAAGAGGAGCCGTGCCCCCTCCCCTAGTCCAATTTGGACTCCCCAAGGGAGGGGGCGCGCCACCTCCTGGGATGCTTCCCTCTCTCTCCCCTAAGGCCCACTAAGGCCCAATACTTCCCCGGGGGGTTCCGGTAACCCCTCTAACACTCCATTTTTCTCCGAAACCACCCGGAACACTTCCGGTGTCCAAATATAGCCGTCCAATATATCAATCTTTATGTCTTGGCCATTGCGAGACTCCTCGTCGTGTCTGTGATCACATCCGGGACTCCTAACTATCTTCAGTACATCAAAACACATAAACTCATAATACATATCGTCACCGAACGTTAAGCATGCGGACCCTACGGGTTTGAGAACTATGTAGACATGACCGAGATTCATCTCCGATCAATAACCAATAGCGGAACCTAGATGCTCATATTGGTTCCTACATATTCTACGAAGATCTTTATCCGTCAAACTGCATAACAACATACGTTGTTCCCTTTGTCATTGGTATGTTACTTGCCCAAGATTCGATCGTCGGTATCTTAATACCTGGTTCAATATTGTTACCGGCAAGTCTCTTTATTCGTTTTGTAATGCACTATCCCATAACTAACTCATTAGTTATATTGCTTGCAAGGCTTATAGTGATGTGCATTACCGAGAGGGCCCAGAGATACCTCTCTGACAATCGGAGTGACAAATCCTACTCTCGATCTATGCCAACTCAACAAGTACCATTGGAGACACCTGTAGAGCACCATTATGATCACCCAGTTACGTTGTGACGTTTGGTAGCACACAAAGTGTTCCTCCGGTATTTTGGAGTTGCATAATCTCATAGTCATAGGAACATGTATAAGTCATGAAGAAAGCAATAGCAATATACTAAACGATCGAATGCTAAGCTAACGGAATGGGTCAAGTCAATCACATCATTCACTAATGATGTGATCCCGTTAATGAAATGACAACTCATGTCCATGGCTAGGAAACTTAACCATCTTTGATTCAACGAGCTAGTCAAGTAGAGGCATACTAGTGACACTTTGTTTGTCTATGTATTCACACATGTACTAAGTTTCTGGTTAATACAATTCTAGCATGAATAATAAATATTTATCATGATATAAGGAAATATAAATAACAACTTTATTATTGCCTCTAGGGTATATTTCGTTCAAATTTCTATTGAAATGTAGAATAAAAATCAATTGTGACATGTCGTTGAAGATATATATAGTTTATGAACATCAACATAAAAACAAGACTTTGTACTAGCATTTTGTTCACACAATTGGTCTTGTTAAATGTGTGCACCATCGGTAGAATTAATCCCCTCCAAAATCCATCGTTCATACGTTGTGCTATCTCTGTCAGATTATCAACAAATGTTGTGACATGCTTCAAGTCTTTCCAGTGAAATTTGGTACGTTGAGTAACATACAGATCGTTAACTATGCATCCAACATATCCTGCTTAAAAGGTGGAAAGGTATTATTTATTCAGAACATGGCAAAAGAATATATAGTGGGCATAAATTGGTAAATAGAATTTGTTACTGCCTAGGAACAGAGTCAGAAAATGAAATCACAATTGGTTGCTTAAATAGTGATCAGTTAGTCAGAACAAATACTCTTATTTTGCTAAGTAATATGCCAACATGGAGAAAGTTGAAAGAACACTAACCTCAATTAGACTTTGATCGCTTGATGACATTGGGGAAGTAAACATCCATGTTAATTAGACTAGGCTGTGGCGCACGCACTAGAATTTTATTGCCAGCTTTCAGTTCATAAAACTTAGAAATTTTTCTCCAAAGGTCTGCATCAAAATAGGAGTGAGCATCTTTATCAAGTTTTACGCTAACTGCCATTGTAAATCCATGTTGTGTTGTCAATATGACATCCATCGAGTCATCAACAAAGTAAAGCCCAAGATTTCCTACTACTAGTGTTCTTGCAAAGCAAGGGATGTACTGCTTGAAATCAAAATTAAGATCGTAAATTAGATATATTGAAATAACACACCAAGAAGCAGATAAGGGAGTAACTGAGAGAACGGAACAATATAGAGCTGAAAGAAAAAGTACAAAAATGTATAATTAAAAATAGATAATGTAACAAAGATTTGATGCAGATATGAGAGTAACTGAATGAACAATACATCATTCATTTGCCTAATATATGGGGAAATCAGCTTCGACATCTAGGCTGCATCTGGCACCATACCTTCTATCCAAATGTAGCAATAGACGGTATATGTTCATAAATTTAGGTCATGCCATACGTGGTAGGGTGAGATTGAACTTATCGAGCGCTCCCTGAAGTCATCTGGAACGGTGAGATAGAACTTCGTTTTCTACTGGCCATGACCACACTTGCCCGATTTGTGCTTGCATTGTGGATACTTGAATGAAAACCCTCGAATCAGCTAGAAGAAAAATGAATCCACAACGATTTCCGTGGGTTGATTAACAACGACGGATGAACTGTGATAAGAGACGAGTGAATATGTTGCTAAATTGATTACCTTCTCCATGAGAAAAACACCTGCCCTTGATACGTCTCCAACGTATCTACTTTTCCAAACACTTTTGCCCTTGTTTTGGACTCTAACTTGCATGATTTGAATGGAACTAACCCGGACTGACGTTGTTTTTAGGAGAACTGCCATGGTGTTGTTTTTGTGTGCAGAAATAAAAAGTTCTCGGAATGACCTGAAAATCAACGGAGAATTATTTTAGAAAATATAAAAAATATCGACGGAAAGATCTACGTCGGGGGGCCCACACCCTGTCCACGAGGGTGGGGGGCGCACCCCTCCCCCTGGGCGCGCCCCCCTGCCTCGTGGGCCCCCTGATGCTCCACCAACGTACCCCCGGACTCCATATATTCACTTTCGGGGAGAAAATAATCAAGGAGAAAGAATTATCGCGTTTTCCGATAAGGAGCCGCGGCCAAGCCCTAATCTCTATCGGGAGGGCTGATCTGGAGTCCGTTCGGGGCTCCGGAGAGTGGAGATTGTCGCCATCGTCATCATCAACCTTCCTCCATCACCAATTTCATGATGCTCACCGCCGTGCGTGAGTAATTCTATCGTAGGCTTGCTGGACGGTGATGGGTTGGATGAGATTTACCATGTAATCGAGTTAGTTTTGTTAGGGTTTGATCCCTAGTGTCCACTATGTTCTCAGATTGATGTTGCTATGACTTTGCTATGCTTAATGCTTTTCACTAGGGCCCGAGTGCCATGATTTCAGATTTGAACCTATTATGTTTTCATGAATATATGTGTGTTCTTGATCCTATCTTGCAAGTCTATAGTCACCTACTATGTGTTATGATCCGGCAACCCCGAAGTGACAATAATCGGGACCACTCCCGGGGATGACCGCAGTTTGAGGAGTTCATGTATTCACTATGTGTTAATGCTTTGGTCCGGTACTCTAATAAAAGGAGGCCTTAATATCCCTTAGTTTCCACTAGGACCCCACTGCCACGGGAGGGTAGGACAAAAGATGTCATGCAAGTTCTTTTCCATAAGCACGTATGACTATATTCAGAATACATGCCTACATTACATTGATGAACTGGAGTTAGTTCTGTGTCACCCTAGGTTATAACTTTTACATGCTGAATTGCATCCGACATAATTCCCCATCACCGATCCAATGCCTACGAGCTTTTCACATATTGCTTGTTGCTTATTTACTTTTCCGCTGCTACTATTACAAAAACTACAAAAACACTACCGTTACTTTTATTGTTGTTACCACTATCTCCATATTACTTTGCTACTAAACTACCTTGCTGCAGATACTAAGTTTCCAGGTGTGGTTGAATTGACAACTCAGCTGCTAATACTTAAGAGTATTCTTTGGCTCCCCTTGTGTCGAATCAATAAATGGGTTGAATTCTCTACCCTCGAAAACTATTGCGATACCCTACATTTGTGGGTTATCAAGACTGTTTCCTGACACCGTTGCCGGGGAGCATAGCTCTATTCTTTAAGTCACTTGGGATTTATATCTGTTGATCACTATGAAGAATTTGAAGGACTCAAAAACCAAGATCTATCCCTCAACTAGAAGGGGAGGTAAGGAACTGCCATCTAGCTCTGCACTTGATTCACCATCTGTTATGGGTAAATTTGCGACACCTACTCCTCGTATTGAATCTGATGTCGTATGTTCTTGATGATGCCACTTCTGCTATGTATTATGAAACTACTTCTATGCTTGATAATACTGTGCCACTAGGTGAATTTCTAGATGAACAAATTGCTAAAGTTAGGGAGAATGCAAATATTGAAACTGATAATATTTATGAAAGTGATGATGAAGCTTCTCCCCCTAGATATGAATTGCCTGTTGTTCCTGAGGGTTATGTTATGGATGAAGAAACTGCTAGAGACTTTCTTGCTTGCAACTATAGATATGATCTTAAGAAAATATTAGCTAAGCTGAAAGAAAAGTCCTTGAATGCTAGAATGAAACATGACCCTGCTTTCGCTACTTCACCTATCTTTGTTACTGATAAGGATTATGATTTCTCTGTTGATCCTGAGTTAATTACATTGGTCGAATCTGATCCTTTCCATGGCTATGAGTCTGAAACTGTTGTGGCGCATCTTACTAAGTTGAATGATATAGCAACCCTGTTTACCAATGATGAAAAGATTCGTTATTACTATATCCTTAAGTTATTTCCGTTCTCGCTAAAGGGTGATGCTAAGAGTTGGTTTTATTCTTTTGATCCTGGTTGTGTGCGTAGTCCCCAGGATATGATGTATTACTTCTCTGCTAAATATTTTCCCGCTCATAAGAAACAAGCTGCCTTACGGGAAATTTATAACATTGTGCAAATTGAAGAGAGTCTCCCACAAGCTTGGGGGAAGCTTCTCCAATTACTTAATGCTTTGCCTGATCAACTGAGGGATCGAAGAAGGTGAGAGTGTCTAGAGGGGGGGGGGGGTGATTAGACTACTCGACAAGATAAAAATTATGTCTTTTATCAAGGACAGATTTTGGCAGATTTTGCATAACACACAAGTCAAGTAGCACACTACACATGCAATTCTAGAGTATGGGCAGCGTAAAGTAAATTGCACAAGTAGTAAAGAGAAGTGGAGAAGATCAAATGCAATTTGGAGACGCAATGATTTTTCCCGTGGTTCCGATAGGTGGTGCTATCGTACATCCACGTTGATGGAGACTTCAACCCACGGAGGGTAACGGCCGCGCGAGTCCACGGAGGGCTCCACCCACGAAGGGTCCACGAAGAAGCAACCTTGTCTATTCCATCATGGCCTACGCCCACGGAGGGCTAGCCTTACTCGGGGTAGATCTTCACGAAGTAGGCGATCTCCTTGCCCTTACAAACTTCTTGGTTCAACTCCACATCTCGATGACGGAGGCTCCCAAGCGACACCTAACCAATCTAGGAGGCACCACCCTCCAAAAGGTAATAGATGTTGTAGATGATGATGAACTCCTTGCTTTTGTGCTTCAAATGATAATCTCCCCAACACTCAACTCTCCTCACTGATTTGGCTGTGGTGGAAGAAAGGATTGAGTGGAAAGCATCTTGGGAAGACTAGAGATCAAGCTTCATATGGTGGGAGTGGAGCAACTTGATCTCAACACAAGGGTAGGTAGTTCTCTTCTCAGAAATGTAAGGTAGGAGTGGTAGTTCTTTCTGATGGCTCTCTCCACGAATGAAGAGGGGGTGGAGGGGTATAAATAGCCTCCACACAAAATCCAACCGTTACACACATTTGAGCAAACTCGGTGGGACCGAAGTGGACAACTCGGTGAGACCGAGAGTTCAAATAATGTGAACGTTGGGGTTTTCGGTGGGACCGAATATACAATCTCGGTTAGTCCGATTCGTGCAATGACAAGAGCATGCCAGTTTCGGTGGGACCGACTTCATCATCTCGGTGACACCGATTTGATGACAGAAGATTACAGAACCTTGGCAACTCATGTTTCGGTGAGACCGAGTTCAGAATCGGAAAATCCGAGTTTACTAGGGTTTGGCTTATGGCTGAGGTGGTTCATCTCGGTGTGACTGAGTTTGGAATATCGGTGGGACCGAGACTACTTATGAGTGTATATGGCAGTGAAAGTTGTTGATAGTTTAGGAGATGTATCACTAAGCACTTGAGCAACCAGATCATCATCATAACCTCATCCCCTTTTAATAGTATTGGCTTTTCCTATGGACTCAATGTGCTCTTGGATCACTAAACCAAAAATGGAGTCTTGAGCTTTTGCCAATGCTTGCCTTAGCATTTTGAGGGGTCCACTTCTTCAGTCCTTGCCATGCCAATGTGATTGAATTTCCTGAAACATACTTGATAAAAGCATTAGTCCAACCACAAAGTATGTTGTCATTAATTACCAAAACCACCCAGGGAGCAAATGTGCTTTCAATCTCCCCCTTTTTGGTAATTGATGGCAACACACTAAACAAGACATCAAAGCTTATTGAAAGAAAGACAGGATTATCACGAAAGCTTTGACAAACATGTAGTACACAGGCTCCCCCTACAAGTGTGCAAGATTTTCATAAATTATGGTTTTGGACTACCACAAGCACACAAGAGAGATAAGCAAGATGTGCTACATGCAGCTTGGCTATATGCATCAGAGCAGATGAAAAGAAGTGAGTGATGATGCATATGTGCATGGTGATTTCTTGCAAACAAATATTCACAAGCAAGTCACCATCATGCACATTCTGCAAAGTGCATATACTTACCTTGAGGTTCCTTGGCATTGTACCTGAAGAGATAAAATTGGGAAAACAAGGTTAGATAACACAAGAATATTTCTTCAACCAACTGCAAGAACATCAAGAGTACCAAGCCAGGGATGACATGTATAAAGAGTGTCTCATATTGAGCATAAGCTTGAATCAGCAAACATGTCTCCGAAACTAAAAGATTTTCAATGAACTCTGAGAGATTTTGCTTTCCATAAGATATCAATTGTGAAGATTCCTCTCCCTTTGAGTTCTCTTAGATCAAGAGGTTTGATGGAAAGAGCAAAATCAAAAGAATGATGCCAAAAGAGAATGACGCCAATTGTAATGTCCAATGTGAAACACAACAAGAAATTCTCAACACGGCAAAGCTTTGATGTGATTCTCTCCCCCTTAAGGTAAGATTGCTCTTCTTCTCCCCCTAAATCTTCTCTTCTCCCCCTAAGTCTTCTCCCCCTTTGACATCAAGTGCCGAAAAGGACAGCAAACTAGGAAGGTCAGGGAAGATGGAAAGAAAGGAGTGGGATCCTTAAGAATCACAACAGGGCAAAAAGGAACATGCATAGAGAATCATTGAGTGGAGCTGCGGAAGATGATATCCTGGAAGAAATAAATCGGTGACACCGAATTAAGATGGATCGGTGGGTCCGAAAGTCAAGGACTTAGGGTAGATCCATTTCGGTTAGACCGAAATATTTAAATCGGTGACGCCAAGATTAATTCCAAGGAAATACAGAAATAATTCAGCTCACTTTGCGAGGAATGTTTCAAAGGATTTGCAATGAATTTGTGAATGATTTTCGAGGAATTGATCAGAGCCAGAAGGACATTCACAAAGACAGAAGAATAGAAATAAAAAAGATTCCTAGATGAAGTTTTTTTTAAAGAAAACTCAATGAGAGAACATAAGAGAAAAATAGAAAGACTCCAAAACATATGTACTTCATCTAGATAAAGGTCGGCGACAAGGTCACCTATGTTTGAGTATATTGACTTAGGAGTTAAATGAGGACATTTGATCATAGGTCATACTCATCATTTAAGCTCAAAATGGGGTTGCCATTTTTCGATTAAGCATTCGATGTGATCACATCTTATGAAGCTGCTTGTACTCATGACTTTGAGAAAAGCTCCTTAAAGATGTGAAGAACATACCTTGGGCTTGTTGTTGCTTTACTCATGTAGGTAAACTTGATGTAGGTGCTCATTGAATGTGAAGTTGGAGCGCCATTTCCACTTGTGTAGTTCATCTTCCTACATGGGTTAGGCAAGCAAGGAAATACTCAAGGATATCCAAGATGACAAGAGTGAAATACTAGATGTATATGATGTCAAAAGGATATGTGGAATTTTGTTCCTTGAACTCAACATCCCAAAGGGCTAGATACTTGGTCAATGACAAGATTACTCATGATTTGAGTGTGTGGTAACCTTGTGGAATGTAGATCATCCAAGTACCTGCAAGGAGTTAGATGCAATACAAGGAGGCAAATGTGTCCAAGACATAAGATCACCATCATAAGAGAAATATCAAGGATTAGTCAAGAGGGCTCATGCCTTGCATGCATCAATGGAGTTCTCACTCCAAGTTTGAAGCATCAATGATGTTCAACTCACTCCTTAAGCGACAAAACACCTTCTCATCAAGAGGTTTTGTAAAGATATCAACGAGTTGTTTGTCAGTACGAACATGCTTAAGATTGATGTCACCCTTGGCAATATGATCACGAATGAAATGGTGACGAACTTCAATATGCTTCGTTCGAGAGTGTTGCACGGGATTGTGTCCAATTTTAATCGCACTCTCATTGTCACAAAGCAAGGGAACATGTCTCACATGTATCCCATAATCCTTAAGCGTTTGTGTCATCCATAGCAATTGAGCACAACACGAACCAGCAGCAATATATTCCGCTTCGGCAGTGGATAATGATACCGAATTTTGTTTCTTGGAGGACCAAGATACAAGGGATCGACCAAGGAATTGACACGTACCCGAAGTTGACTTTCTATCAACCCTGTCACCGGCATAGTCCGAGTCGGAATAGCCAACAAGGTCGAAAGAGGCCCTCTTAGGATACCAAATGCCAAAGTTTGGTGTGTGTATCAAGTATCTCACAATCCTGTTAACAGCTATAAGATGACATTCTTTAGGGGCTGCTTAATATCGAGCACACATGCATACACTCAACATTATGTCAGGACGAGAAGCACAAAGATATAGTAGAGAACCAATCATGGATCGGTAAACCCTTTGATCAACGGGTTCTCCATCTTTTGTCAAGTCATTATGTCCACTTGTAGGCATGGGGGTTCTCATACCTTTGCATTCTTGCATGTTGAACTTCTTGAAGAGATCCTTGGTGTACTTTGTTTGTGAGACAAAGGTACCCTCCTTAGATTGCTTGATTTGCAACCCAAGGAAGAATTTGAGTTCACTCATCATGGACATCTCATACTTCTCCGACATGAGCTGTCCAAACTTCTTGCTAAAATGAGGGTTAGTTGAACCAAAGATAATATCATCAACATATATTTGGCACACAAATAGTTCACCATTAACCCTTTTCGTGAACAGCGTTGAGTCTATCTTTCCAATCTCAAAGCCTTTTTCAAGAAGAAAGCTAGTCAAGCATTGGTACCAAGCTCTAGGAGCTTGTTTAAGACCATAAAGAGCTTTGTGCAACTTGTAAACATGATTAGGCTTTTTGGGATTCACAAATCCGGGAGGTTGTTTCACAAATACTTCCTCCTCAATTTCACCGTTTAGGAAAGCACTTTTGATATCCATTTGATAGAGAGTAATATCATGGTGATTGGCATAAGCAAGAAGAATGCGAATGGACTCAAGTCTAGCAACGGGGGCATAGGTCTCACCATAGTCCATACCTTCGACTTGTGTGTAACCTTGAGCTACGAGACGAGCCTTGTTGCGGATGACTTGTCCATCTTCATCTTGCTTGTTCCGAAACACCCATTTGGTTCCAATGACGTTTTGATCATCCTTGGGCTTCTCTACCAAAGTCCATACCTTGTTCCTCTCGAAGTTGTGTAGTTCTTCGTGCATAGCGTTCACCCAATCCGGGTCTTCAAGTGCTTCTTCTACCTTCATAGGTTCAATACTAGAGATAAATGAGTAATGCTCACAAAAGTTAGCTAAGCGAGTTTCAGAGCGAGTAATTCTCCCGGAGTTGATGTCGTTCATCATTTGTTCCACGGGATGATTTTTCTTGACTCTTGCTCGGACTTGGGATAGCTTTTGTTGAGGTTGTGGCTGAGCTTCCTCATCATCTTCATCTTCCTCTTCTTCTTCTTCATTGTTGTTGGTGTTGTCTTGAGGCGGTGGAGAAGGAGGTTGTGGTGGATCTTCTTGTTGCACTTCCTCATCTTGGTGAGTTCCACTTGTGGAGGCCTCCATGTTGCCTTGAGGTTCATCTCGCCGTGAGGTAGGGGGCTCCACATATGTAGATGAGGTACTCTCCTTCACTTCCATGGGACGGATCTTTCCAATAGATAAATCTTGGATAGCTTCCGATGGGTCCTTGTCTCCTACATCAATAGGCATTTGCTCTACTTGCGAGCCATTAGATTCATCAAACTTCACGTCTACCGTCTCTTCAACCTTTCGGGTGAAATTATTGTAGACACGGTAGGTGTGGGAGTTTGATCCATAACCAAGAAGAAAGCCTTCATGAGATTTAGGAGCAAATTTAGACCAACGATGCTTATCAAGGATATAGCATTTCGAACCAAAGACACGAAAGTATCCCACTTGGGGTTTGTTACCGGTGAGGAGCTCGTATGATGTCTTGCCGAGGAGCTTATGAAGATAAAGCCTGTTGATAGCATGACAAGCTGTCTCGACCGCTTCCCCCCAAAAATGCTTCGGTGTCTTGTATTCATCAAGCATCGTTCTCGCCATCTCTATGAGCGTTCGGTTCTTCCTCTCAACAACTCCATTTTGTTGAGGAGTGTACGTAGCCGATAACTCATGTAGAATCCCTTCCTCATCGAGAAAAGAGTCTACATTGGCGTTCTTGAACTCCGTTCCATTGTCACTTCGAACTTTCTTGATCTTCACCTCAAATTGATTTTGGGCCTTTTTGGCAAAGGTTTTGAAGATTCTCTGAACCTGCGATTTGTCATCAAGGAAAAATACCCACGTAAATCTGGAATAATCATCAACTATAACTAGACCAAAGGAGTTACCACCAAGGCTTTTGTAAGCATTGGGACCGAAGAGATCCATATGAAGAAGCTCAAGTGGTCTCCTTGTGGTCATGATGTTCTTCATGGGATGACTTCCACCTACTTGTTTTCCTGCTTGACAAGCACTACAAAGTCTATCTTTGTCAAAGAAAACATCTTTAATGCCAAGAATATGATCACCTTTGATCAGCTTGTCTAGATTACGCATACCAACATGTCCAAGCCTTCTATGCCATAACCAACCTTTAGAGGATTTAGCAATGAAGCAAGCTCTAGGTTGGGCTTTCTTAGTGAAATCAACAATATATAGATCACCTATACGGATACCGGTAAACGCCATGTTATGATTGTCACGACGAAAGACTTGGCAATCTACTTCGGTGAATAGAACGTTGAATCCAAAGTCAGCTAATCTAGACACGGAAAGTAAATTGTATCCAAGAGATTCTACAAGCATGACATTTTGAATAGAGCTATCATGAGATATGGCCACCTTACCAAGGCCAAGTACCTTACCCTTGGAGTCGTCTCCAAAAGTCACATACTTGCGTGGACCATCGTTCTTTGCAAGCTCTCGAAACATGTCTTTGTCTCCGGTCATGTGGTCGGTGCATCCACTATCAAGAATCCACTCTTTTCCGCCGGACATGTAGTCTCTCAGATTTTCCATAAGACTGAGACTCTTCATGATCTTGTCTAGCTCGGTGTCCGAATCGGAGTAATCATCATCATGCTCATGCTCATCATCATATTGACCCATAGATTGTTCATCATCAACACCTAGGTCAATTTGATAACTACTTGCATTAGTTTTGTCAATGTGACAATAATCTTCGGAATGCAATACAAGAACATTTCTAATTAAAACATTGATAAGACCGGGATCACCCTTCTTTTTCAGAAGATCACGAAGCTCAAAGAAGCATTTATCAAAGTTGGGATCATTGGGGCGCATCATATCAAATTCAATAGTCTTGTATAGAATTTCATCAAGACCTCTCAAAGAGTAGTCCGGATAAAGTTCTTCCAAGAACTTCCACATAGCATAGGCGCACTCAAAGTTTGTAACGAGCTTAAGCAAGTTATCGGGTAACCCTCTAATGATAAGATTTACAGTCCTAAGGTTACGAAGCAAATCAAGCTCTTCATCCATGGTAGGGTGCAAGGGGTCAAATGGAGGCACATAGGGGGTCTCAACATATTTGCGCAAATTGTACGTCTTAAAGATAATAAGCATTTCAATCCTCCATGAGTTATAGGACACTCCATTAAGAATAGGCACTCTATGGCTAACACTCCCAAACGTAGACACGTCCATCTTCCTCCAATGGTGTGTAAACCAAAGCAATTGAGACCAAAGCTCTGATACCAATTGAGGGATCGAAGAAGGTGAGAGTGTCTAGAGGGGGGTGATTAGACTACTCGACAAGATAAAAATTCTGTCTTTTATCAAGGACAGATTTTGGCAGATTTTGCATAACACACAAGTCAAGTAGCACACTACACATGCAATTCTAGAGTATGGGCAGCGGAAAGTAAATTGCACAAGTAGTAAAGAGAAGTGGAGAAGATCAAACGCAATTTGGAGACGCAATGATTTTTCCCGTGGTTCCGATAGGTGGTGCTATCGTACATCCACGTTGATGGAGACTTCAACCCACGGATGGTAACGGCTGCGCGAGTCCACGGAGGGCTCCACCCACGAAGGGTCCACGAAGAAGCAACCTTGTCTATTCCATCATGGCCTACGCCCACGGAGGGCTAGCCTTACTCGGGGTAGATCTTCACGAAGTAGGCGATCTCCTTGCCCTTACAAACTTCTTGGTTCAACTCCACATCTCGATGACGGAGGCTCCCAAGCGACACCTAACCAATCTAGGAGGCACCACCCTCCAAAAGGTAATAGATGTTGTAGATGATGATGAACTCCTTGCTCTTGTGCTTCAAATGATAATCTCCCCAACACTCAACTCTCCTCACTGATTTGGCTGTGGTGGAAGAAAGGATTGAGTGGAAAGCAACTTGGGAAGACTAGAGATCAAGCTTCATATGGTGGGAGTGGAGCAACTTGATCTCAACACAAGGGTAGGTAGTTCTCTTCTCAGAAATGTAAGGTAGGAGTGGTAGTTCTTTCTGATAGCTCTCTCCACGAATGAAGAGGGGGTGGAGGGGTATAAATAGCCTCCACACAAAATCCAACCGTTACACACATTTGAGCAAACTCGGTGGGACCGAAGTGGACAACTCGGTGAGACCGAGAGTTCAAATAATGTGAACGTTGGGGTTTTCGGTGGGACCGAATATACAATCTCGGTTAGTCTGATTCGTGCAATGACAAGAGCATGCCAGTTTCGGTGGGACCGACTTCATCATCTCGGTGACACCGATTTGATGACAGAAGGTTATAGAACCTTGGCAACTCATGTTTCGGTGAGACCGAGTTCAGAATCGGAAAATCCGAGTTTACTAGGGTTTAGCTTATGGCTGAGGTGGTTCATCTCGGTGTGACTGAGTTTGGAATATCGGTGGGACCGAGACTACTTATGAGTGTATATGGCAGTGAAAGTTGCTGATAGTTCAGGAGATGTATCACTAAGCACTTGAGCAACCAGATCATCATCATAACCTCATCCCCTTTTAATAGTATTGGCTTTTCCTATGGACTCAATGTGCTCTTGGATCACTAAACCAAAAATGGAGTCTTGAGCTTTTGCCAATGCTTGCCTTAGCATTTTGAGGGGTCCACTTCTTCAGTCCTTGCCATGCCAATGTGATTGAATTTCCTAAAACATACTTGATAAAAGCATTAGTCCAACCACAAAGTATGTTGTCATTAATTACCAAAACCACCCAGGGAGCAAATGTGCTTTCATCAACCTCTTAAGAGGAACGATATACTTGATGTCTTTTATAATGGACTAACCGATGCTTCCAGAGACCACCTCGATAGTTGTGCTGGTTGTGTTTTCAAGGAAAGAACAGTTGATCAAGCTAAATTACTATTGAATAATATGCTGGCCAATGAAAATAATTGGACACTTCCTAAACCAGTCCCTAAGCCAACTCCGAAGAAAAGAGGTGTTCTATTTCTCAGTCCTGAAGATATGCAAGAGGCAAAGAAATCCATGAAAGAAAAAATGTATTAAAACTGAAGATGTTAAAAATTTACCACCTATTGAAAAATACATGGTCTTGATAACCCGACACAGGTAGTAAAGGTAAATTATCTTTATAGATTTGATGAAGGTGATATTCCTCGTTATAAGTCTGCTAGCCAATGCTTAGATGAGTTTGACAATTTTATTGTGAAGCAAGAAAACTTCAATGCTTATGTTGGTAGACAATTGCAACGTAATGCTTATATGATTGAATGCTTGAGTGATTATATTTCTAGAGTTAAAGGTGAACTGAAACTCATTAGTAAACATGCTTCTATGGTTACCACTCAAGTAGAACAAGTACTTAAGGCTATGCTGTTAGAGTTTCTACTAGAGGTGGTAAAGTGACTCAGGAACCTTTGTATCCTGAGGGCCACCCTAAGAGAATTGAGCAAGATTCTCAGAGAGCTAATTTAAATGCACCTAGTTCTTCTAAGAAGAAGAAAAAGAAAAATGATAGAACTTTGCATGCTTCTAGTGAACCTGTAGCTGACACACCTGAGAATCCCAATGATATATCTGTTTCTGATGCTGAGACACAATCTGGTAATGAACATGAATCTAGTGATAATATTAATGATGATGTTCATGATGATGCTCAACCTAGCAATGATAATGATGTAGAGATTGAACCTGTTGTTGATCTTGATAACCCACAATCAAAGAATCAACGTTATGATAAGAGAGACTTTGTTGCTAGGAAGCACGGTAGGGAAAGAGGACCGTGGGTTCAGAAATTCATGCCTTTTCCTCCTAAACCATCCAAGAAAAAAGGATGATGACGATTTTGAGCGCTTTGCTGAAATGATTAGACCTATCTTTTTGCGTATGCGTTTGACTGATATGCTTAAAACAAATCCTTATGCTAAGTATATGAAAGATATTATTACCAATAAAAGAAAGATACTTGAAGTAGAAATTTCCACCATGCTTGCGAATTACACTTTTAAAGGTGGAATACATAATAAACTAGGAGATCCAGGAGTACCTACTATACCTTGCTCCATGAAAAGAAACTATGTTAAAACTGCTTTATGTGATCTTGGGGCCGGTGTTAGTGTCATGCCTCTCTCTTTTTATCGTAGACTTGACTTGAGTAAGTTGACACCTACTGAAATATCTTTGCAAATGGCCGATAAATCAACTGCCATACTTGTCGGTATTTGTGAGGATGTGCCTGTTGTGGTTGCAAATGTTACTATTCTAACGGACTTTCTTATCCTTGATATTCCCGAGGACGATAGTATGTCTATTATCCTTGGTAGACCCTTTTTGAATACTACAGGAGCTACTATTGTTTGAAACAAAGGCAATGTCACTTTTCATGTCAATGGTAATGAGCATACGGTTCACTTTCCGAGGAAACAACCTCAGGTCCACAGTATCAATTATATTGGAAAATTTTCAACTATTACTATTGGAGGTTTTGAATTTCCTCTCCCTACTGTCAAGAAGACATATGATATTCTTATTGTTGGAGACATACATATCCCCATTGAGGTAACCTAGTGTTATTCGAAAATTCTCTGATTTTATGTTATTCAGAAAGAGTTTATTAACAAGACCTGATCAACCTTGTTAATGGATTCCTTTCGATGAGCATGGGATAGGTGAATCTAGATAGCACAACCTTCTGTACCCTCCTTTAACTTTCTGTTAATTAGGATAAATAAAGCAAAATAGTATTCTCTATCTGTTTCCAGACTTATCCATGCAATAAAAAAATACCCCGAAAATAAAAGTTCTCCAAATGCTCTAAAAATTAAATATGATTTTTCTAGAATATTTGAGAATATATGGCACAGAAAACACAGCGAGGGGAGCCTGCACCTGGCCACGAGGGTCCAGGGCGCGCCCACCCTCACAGGGCGCACCCCCTGCCTTGTGGGCCCCACGTGGCCCCTCCACTTATTCCTGCACCCATTCCCTTCTTCTTCTTCCCAAAAAAATCACTACCCAGCTCAAGCACGAGTTCTAGCTCATCTTGTTGCCATTTTCGATCTCCTTGCTCAAAGCAGCATTCACCAAACTATTTGGGGAGATTTTCCTTGGTATGTGACTCCTCCATTGGTCCAATTAGTTTTTGTTCTAGTGCTTTAATTATTCCAAATTTTTGCTGCTGTGGTGACCTTGTTCTTGAGCTTGCATGTCAAATTTCTTTGGTCCCAAAGTAGTTCTAAGGCATAATATAGTCTCTAGGCACTTGTAGGAGTTGTTTCTATCAATCTTGTTGAGTTTGGTTCACTTTTATTTTGAGTTACTAAAAATTTCAGAAAATTTCATAAAAATGCATAGGAAAATCTTCCAATGTGGTTCTTCAAGGAAGCAAGAACCGAGGCTCGCGATTCGTGAGTCGGTCGATGAACTACCGAGGGAAGCTGAAGTGCGGCCTTGTGAATGGCTGTCGGACAAATTTATGGTTCTGGTTGGCATTAAGGAGGAATTTGACGCATGTGTGTGCAACACTGACCTCGAGGGCTTCATACAAGATAAGTGCCCTCAATACCGTTGCTTAACTGATACCTTTGTGAGAAGGTTTAAATTTTCATCTTCACGTAATTCTCACACTGTCCTGTTTGACCTTTATGATAAATATTACACCATGGACTTAGAGGATTTTAATGATGCTTGTAAGCTCCCGCAGTGGGGCAGTATGGGTGATCCTCGCAAATCTGAATATAGAGATATCCTTGCTAGTATCACGGTGGGGGAATCTAGAGAAATCACACAGGCTACCATAGGGAGCATTCATTTTCCTGCTATTCATTACTTTGCTCTCTTTATTGGTAGATGCATAAACGGTAAAGATGAGGCTTGCCACATGTGTGTCCCTGGTCTTAGTGTTCTCAAGAGTGTTGTATTAGGTGATAGACAATATAACGTGGGAGCCATTGTTGCACGTAGGCTACATCATAATGGTTTGCATGGAGATTTATTCGGTGGGATTTATGCCACTCGCATAGCCCGCCGTCTTGGTGTGCATGTCCATGAAAATGATGAACCTTTACTGCCTGCTTATTTGGATTACAATGCCATGACTAGTCACTGGTTTATAGAGAGGGATGAACAATCCCTCAAATATCGACTAATCTTTAACAGGCGTCATGCCGTCCATATTGCTCTTCCTGCCCCTACTTTGTTTGACTTTTAGGCAAAAGGGAGATATACTATAACCAGGGAGGAGGCAAATGAGTATCATAATATGATGGAAGCAGCCCACCTCCAAGATGCAGCTCAGCAGGCAGTAGTTGTTGCATCTCAGTACAACCCCAACTACAACTTTGGATATCAGCCAGGCCAATATTGGACATAGACCGACTTAGGCCAAGAGCCTAAGCTTGGGGGAGTACGTGTTTCTCACCGACATTACATTCATTCTCACACACTTATTCCAGTTGTCGGTGCTCACATTATTTCATTGTACCATCCATGTTAGTTTCAATTCTTTTTCTTAGTCTTTTTCTTGTGTGTCAGAAAAACCTTAAGAAAAACAAAAAAAATATTAGTTGTAGCTTTTAGCTAGTTTACTTTCCTTTCTTGTAGTAGTAGTATTACAAAGAAAACCCAAAAAGATTTCTCGTTCTTCTTTTGCTTGTTGGGAGCTTTCCCGTGTAAATAGTTTCTTTTCTTTTCTTTGGGGGTCAAGAGTAGAAGACCATGATTAAAATGCTTAGTGGCTCTCATATGCTTTATTGTTGATTTAACCTTGAGACATATTACCTTGTCTTCTCTCTTGTATTAAATGCTTGCAGATTTCAGCTTAGTCGAATGCACGTACACTATTATTATTATCCACAACGTTCGATCGTGCGAGTGAAAGGCAATAAGGATGATATATGATGAACTAATTGAGATGAGAAAAGCTGGTATGAACTCGACCTCTCTTGTTTTTGTAAATCTGATAGTTCATCGTTCCTCATTCAGCTTGTTATGAACGAAACATGCTTGCAATGACAATTAGAGATCATAGCTTCTTATGCCATGCTTAATTAGCTGAGAGTTTATAATGGTCTATCTTGCATGCCAACATGATATTAAAATGGTTGTGATGTGGTATGATAGGGTGGTATCCTCCTTTGAACAATTCAAGTGATCTGACTTGGCACATGTTCACGCATGTAGTTGAAACAAAATCAACATAGCCTCCACGATATTTATGTTCATGGTGATTTATATCCTACTCATGTTTGCATTCGTTGTTGATTAATTTTAATGCATGTTCATGACTGTTGTCGCTCTCTAGCTGGTCGCTTCCCAGTCTCTTTCTAGCCTTCACCTGTACTAAGCGGGAATACTGCTTGTGCGTCCACTTCCATAAACCCCAAAGTTATTCCATATGAGTCCACCATACCTTCCTATATGCGGTATTTACCTACCATTCCAAGTAAATTTGTATGTGCCAAACTCTAAACCTTCAAATGAAATTTTGTTTTGTATTCTCGAACAGCTCATGTATCAACTAGGACTGTCTATATCTTCCATGCTAGGTGGGTTATTCCCATGATGAGTGGACTCCGCTCATCATTCATCAGAAAATGGCTGGCAATCGGGATGCCCAGTCCCATGCTGAAATCATAATAATTAAACAAAACTTCCGCAGGGCTATTGCTGGTTTGGACGGTACCCCCTGTTTCGGGCCAGCCATGGAGTGTGCTTGTTGGTGGTTGGGGGAGTATAAACTTTACCATTCTGTTTGTGGACCGCCTATAATGTGCGTAGCATGGAAGATATCGAGATTCTTGGATGTTATGTTGACAATGAAAGTATACAGCTCAAAATGTTATTCATCTCTATTTAAAAATCGAGCTCTGGCACCTCTACAAATCCCTGCTTCCCTCTGCGAAGGGCCTATCTATTTACTTTTATGCTGAGTCATCATCCTCTTATAAAAGAGCACCAGTAGGAGAGCACCTCTGTCATTTGCATGTATTACTATTAATTTGCATTGAGTATAACCATGACTGGATCTATTTTGCCATGAATTACAATGTCTAGTCGGTCCTTGATCCTTAAAGGTGCTCTGCATTTATGTTTTGTGGTCTCAGAAAGGGCTAGCAAGATACCATCTTGTTATATCATATCATGATTGTTTTGAGAACGTGTTGTCATCCGAGGTTTATTATTATTGCTCGCTAGTTGATTATGCCATTGATGTGAGTAGACATGAGACCTGAAAGTTATTGTGAATGTGGTTAGTTCATGATCTTTGCTGAAACCTGAATGATGGCTTACATATTTACAACAACAAGAGCAAACAGAGTTTGTCAAAGTTTTTCTTTATCACTTTTAGTTTATCAACTGAATTGCTTGAGGACAAACAAAGGTTTAAGCTTGGGGGAGTTGATACGTCTCCAACGTATCTCCTTTTCGAAACACTTTTGCCCTTGTTTTGGACTCTAACTTGCATGATTTGAATGGAACTAACCTAGACTGACATTGTTTTCAGCAGAACTGCCATGGTGTTGTTTTTGTGCAGAAAGAAAAAGTTCTCGGGATGACCTGAAAATCAATGGAGAATTATTTTGGAAAATATAAAAAATATCTACGGAAAGATCTATGTCAGGGGGCCCACACCCTGTCCACGAGGGTGGGGGCGCGCCCCCTACCTCGTGGGCCCCCTGATGCTCCACCGACGTACCCCCGGACTCCATATATTCACTTTCGGGGAGAAAAAATCAAGGAGAAAGAAGTATCGCGTTTTACGATACGGAGCCGCCACCAAACCCTAATCTCTCTCGGGAGGGTTGATCTGGAGTCCGTTCGGGGCTCCGGAGACTGGAGACCATCGCCATCGTCATCATCAACATTCCTCCATCACCAATTTCATGATGCTCATCGCCATGCATGAGTAATTCCATCATAGGCTTGCTGGACGGTGATGGGTTGGATGAGATTTACCATGTAATCAAGTTAGTTTTGTTAGGGTTTGATCCCTAGTGTCCACTATGTTCTGAGATTTTTGTTGCTATAACTTTGCTATGCTTAATGCTTGTCACTAGGGCCCGAGTGCCATGATTTCAGATCTGAACTTATTATGTTTTCATGAATATATGTGTGTTTTTGATCCTATCTTGCAAGTCTATAGTCACCTACTATGTGTTATGATCCGGCAATCCCGAAGTGACAATAATCGGGACCATTCTCGGGGATGACCATAGTTTGAGGAGTTCATTTATTCACTATGTGTTAATGCTTTGGTCTGGTACTCTATTAAAAGGAGGCCTTAATATCCCTTAGTTTCCACTAGGACCCCGCTGCCACGGGAGGGTAAGACAAAACATGTCATGCAAGTTCTTTTCCATAAGCATGTATGACTATATTCAGGTCTCATGACTTGGAAGAGGGAAAGCAATATAGATGGGTGCCTAGTAAGGGGGTGGGTGTGACACTAATCAAATCATGCAAGGGCCGAAAGGGCCAAACACATTCATTAAAATCCAAACGGGTGATGCAGTCCTTTACATGTTCCCGAAGGAAGAATACGACATACATCCAAACACAACAAAAGCAAACACTAGATGGTTTCATATGAACCATACAAGGACTCGACTGCACATAGGGGTTACACGACCTATCCTACCGTAGAGGTCACGAATTGGCATATCCGAGTTACGAATGATGCCTAAGCGGCGGAATGCTTGGTCGCGTATTCCGGCTCTTCGGGGTCTTCCTCCTTGTCTTCATCTGTCTGGGCCCCCTTGTCACTTGAGGGCGTGGGGGAGTGGAGGAGTTGGATACGACGGTGCTTTGTCGGTGGTGCAGGGAAAAGCTTGCGATATTCCCTTGCTGTCATCCGGCGTCGCCGAGGTGGTTCTTCATCCTTGCAAGATACATCTCCGGAGGGCCTTCCGCCTCGGTACGCGATAGCGGATTGTCCTGGAGGCGCACCTTCCTTCTTGATTCTATCCGTCTTCTCTCGTGCTCGATGAAGAAGTGCCTTAGTCTTGTGAAGTTCTTCTCGGAGCTTCATCGATTCCGAGGCCAAGTCTTGTGCCAAGTTGTCGGCACATAGACTGAAGTAGGTCTGGAACCGAAGCGAGAGTCCTTCCTTCAGTGGAGGGGCTAGTGCACTGCTTTCATCTTCACCTTCCTTCCGGTAAGACAAGAAGCGGGTTGTCATATTGGCTGCCATCTCCGGAAGAACCTCGCGGAGATGGGTTAGTGCCTTGAGTGCCGCAGCCTCGACAGCGAGAGGTAATGTTGCCATCTGGGGTCCCTCAAAGAACCAACTTGTGGGAGGATCGTTCGCCTTCACGATCACTTCCACATGGTACTCCACCTCAGTGTCGCTAACCCAATGCTCAAGGTAGGTGAGGATGGGCGCTTGGTGGAACTGGCACTCCTAGAGGCTATCCTCGAGAAGCAAGGGAAACCCAGTGGTCAGGTGCTCTTCGGGTACAGCGGCCATCTACAAAGGTGGAATAGGAGAGGTTAGTAAGCTGATGATAACTCGGGTTGGTATGGTTTAGAAAAGAAGAGAGGTTCAGAAGGTTTTTGAAAAGAGGTCTCATCTAACTAACGCCCATGCTAACTAAGGCTTCCTACAATCAGGATGGCTCTGATACCAGCTCTGTGGGGACCCCGACTTAGAAGTCGAGATCACCGAATGCACGTGTACAGTGATCCCAGAGATCAATGCTCACTGAACACACAGCAGCTGAATAACAAGAGTCTTACATCCATACATATCGTCTTACACAAATTATGGCCATTATGGCCAAGTCTTACATAGATAAAGCCTCAAGGGCTGAATAGCAAATAACTCAAATAGCGGAAGTCTTCGATGATAGGTAGAACCCATGCCATCTGCCTTAACCCTACAGGCATTCTGTCACATCCCTAATTTAGTACTTGCATTAGGACTAGCTAGAGTGTGCATCATGTTTACTTATCAAAGAAACTTGAAATTGGAATGACAGAAACCCCAGCACCCCTCTTATAACAACTAGGGTTTGATAAAATCTTTTCCAATGTACCCAAAATGCCCTTCAAAAATGTCCATCATTTCTGCCTTGGTCTTTAACCCCTGCCAAAAATGGTGCACAATTTTCTAGGACCTCTAAGGTCTTTGGATTAAATCATATGGTATTTGTATTTGGGCATTTAAATGCTATAAAATATTTTAAATGCTCAAATAATCATAAACTATAATGTTCCATGCTGTTCATATTATATACAGTGGGCATGACAAGTTTTATGAGTTATAAAAATGTTCTGGCATTTTTATTAATTAAACAAAGTTGCAAAAGAAATGAAACAGAAAAGGAAATAGGAAAGGGAGAGAGAGAAAGGTAACCTGACGCCCCACCCGGCCCACCTGCCGGCCCAGCCCAGCTGCCGCTCCAGCGAGCTGCTTGGCTCGGTCAGGCAGGCAGGCAGGTGCTCGACGGCGGCCGCAGCGCGCGCCACGCAGCTGTCCGCCGCCCTGCTTCCTCCCCTCGCCACCCTGGAGGCCTGGATCAAACGTTCACCTCGCCCCCGACCTCGCAGACACTCTCCACTCTTCCCAGCTCCTCTCCTTCGCCCTCCCCGCACCATGGCCGACGCCGCCGTGCTCGCACCGTCATAGTAGCCGCGCCCACCGTCGTCCCTGAGCCCTGTCGTCGTGTCCGTCGTCTCCGCCGTCCTCGACTACATCGAGCAGGCCGAGCCCCGAGCGCTCGCCCGCCCCGGAGACGCCCCCGACCCCTTCTTCCCCAACTCCGGCCGCGGAGATCCCCCTCGCCGTCCCGCTCAGCTCCGACCGCCCCCAAGCTCGCTCCGGCGTCTGCTGCAACCTCTGTGAGCCCCGCTTCGTCCTCCCCCTCTCCGTTGGGTCTCTCCTGCCCTGGAATGCACCGCACGTAGCTCACCTGCACACACCGCCGCGGAGCTCATCGCCGACGAGGCTCCGGCCATCCAATGGTCCGGCCACCGTGCCTATCAGCTTCACTGTCACGTGTAGATGTTGTAGGACCACTCAACGCACCTCTACGAGCACCGCACCGTCGTTTTCGACTTCGCCGAACTCCGGCAGCCGCTGGACTCGTCGCCGGCGTCATCTCCGGCGACCCCGAGGCCAGCCGCCACCTCCATTCGATGCGGTTTGCCTCCAGCTACTCGTAGGTGTGCTCCGCCGTCGTTTTGGCACCCGGAGCACGAAACCCGCACCTCACCGCCGTGTTTGGCCTCGCCGGCGGCTAAACGCCAGCGAGTTGAGCCTGTTTGACCACGGGTTTGACCCCCCAGGGTCACTGACATGTGGGCCCTGCCTGCTAGTCAAACCTAGTTTAAGTGTTAATTTAATTCTAATTAGCTAATTAGTTAACTGTGACACTGACCAGTGGGTCCCACTGGCCAGGTTTGACAAGGGCCGCCCTTTTGACTGACTGACGTCAGCATGATGTCATGCTGACGCAGTAAAGGATTTTCTGGGATTTTTAGATTTAAAAATAATTCAGGAAAATTCCAGGAAATGCCTAAACTTCTAAAAATCATATAAATTCAACAGTAGCTCAGATGGAAAAGATTTATATATGAAAATTGATCAGAAAAATCCAATCTTTCCAATGGCACTAGTTTCATGCATGTTTGAGAAAGTTAACCTTGCTGTATACATTAAAACATGATAATGCACTTAATTAAATAATAGCTAAAGTGCCAATTTGAATCTTTGATTCAAATAAGCTCAAACCCTTCTGGTTATAGTTGCATTAGCCCAAAACACATGCATCTTGCCATGTCATGAGCATGCATCATATTGTTGCATTTGTTTGTTTAATGATTGTATCACCGGTATTCTCCGTGTTAGGTCCTGCTCCCGAGGATACTACTGCGTATCCAGCTGAAGAGCAGTACCCGACAACCACTTTGTCAGGCAAGCAATCATTGATCATTCCGATACAAACCCAATCTCCTCTCTCATGCTCTCTTTTTATGCATTAAGGCAACAACGTGTGAACTGCTACTTGCTGCGGTAGTTGAACCCTATTCCCTTGCATGACCTGTCATTGCCATAGTAAATAGTTGAAACCCACTAGCATGTGTAGGAGTTGATTGAGCCATGTGATGTGTGATCCACCATGCTATTTGCTTATGTTGCCTGCTATGCTTAGAGTTGTGTCTGGTCTGGTTCATCTGGGTGATGGATCAGAGTGAAATGATCATACCGATAAAGAGAAGGAAGTGTGGAATATGCTTGGTAAAGGTATCTATGAAAGGCCATGTAGGAGTACATGGTGGGTTATTTCATTGGAATCGTCCATAGGACAAGAGATCTGTATGTGTGGTTCAAGTTACAGCTACTACCACACATTGGGATCCTTAATTGACCCTCTCGGCTTATTAATTACCCTCGATCTCTGTCCAGGAGTTGCAACTAGTTTCTGGTGTTTATAGTTTACTGGAGGTCGTGCACAGCGCTGACCCTCGGGGTGGGTTGTGATGCGACAGGTACGTGGCAAGGTGTACCGGTTGCCCGTTTGGTGACTCAGGAACCCTGTACACATCGTTTGGGGCCGTGAGCGACACCCCGGACGGATCTCCCCACGGATGGAACCCAAATAGGCGATAAACCTGGACGAGAGACTTGTGTAGTTAGTCAGGTCGTGGCCGACACCCACGCTGGGCTTCCGCTTGAAGGTTGCCGAGTACCCGTCGAGTAAACGGCGATAAGTGGTGGGAGCGTGTGTGAAGAAGTACACCCCTGCAGGGTTATCAATCTATTCGAATAGCCGTTGTTCGCGGTACGGACTACTTGGTTACTCTTACAGTTCATAGACAAGTTGATGGATACTACTAAAAGCCTCAAGATAAGTGTGAGTGCCGTGGATGGCCCTTCCGTAGGATGACGGAAGAGGATCCTCAGTAGTGTATTGTTGTGGTGAGTAGAGGACTCGTGTTCATAATAACATCTTGCAATCCGTTGAGAGTAGTAGTATAGGTTAGCCAAGAGTCAAAGCTGGCTTTCTGCTATGAACTCCACTACCCCCTTTGATAATGTTGCATGTATGATAGGTTCTCTGGTAAGACTTGCTGAGTACCTTTGTACTCATGTTTGCTTAATAACTGTTGCAGAGGAGAACCCTGCCCCTGCTGATGGGTTCTACATAGACGTTGACGTCGACGAGTAGCTTGACACCCAAACGGAGATCTGGAGCTTGTGAAGGGCCTTGTAGATAGTCAGGCTACACCAAGCCTGTTTTATTTTCTAAGTTGTCTGTACTCAGACATGTAGCTTCCGCTTGTGCTTGTATGACTGTATGACTTGAGTGTTGGGTCATGTGACCCCTATCTGTATGGATATGTTATGTATGGCTCTTGGAGCCTCTTAAATAAAGTACTTTGAGTCATAGAGTTCTGTTGTGATGCAATGTTGTATTTGCACATATTGAGCATATTGTGTGTATGATTGAAATGCTTGGTATGTGTGGGATTCGACACCTAGTTGTTTTCCTTTGGTAGCCTATCTTACAGGGAAATTCCTCCTAGTGTTTCCAATGAGCCTTGGTAGCTTGCTACTGCTCGGAACACGTAGGCTGGCCGGCATGTGTCCTTCTTCGTTCCTGTGTCTGTCCCTTAGGGGAAATGTCACGCGTTGTTCCTTTAAGTCCATGTAGCTTGCTACGACTTGGGTTCATACGTTGATGACCGACACATTCGTTGCTGGGTCATGGATGCCTGTCTCTGTAATTTAGTGCCACTTTTGGTTTATAACTAGCCATGTCGGCCCGGGTTCTCTATCATATGGATGCTAGCGACACTGTCATATACGTGTGCCAAAATACGCAAACGGTCCCGGGCCAGGTAAGGTGGCACCCGTGGGGTTACCGTGCGTGAGGCCGCAAAGTGATATGACGTGTTACAGCTAGATCGGTGTGACTTAGGATCGGGGTCCTGACAGTGTTGGCATCAGAGCTGGACTGCCTGTAGGTTTCTCAAGCCAAACTGGTCGATGTTGAGTCTAGAAAAATTCTTAGTTATATGTAGGGGAATTGATTGTGGAAGGGAACGTAAGGCTCTTTTCACTCCTTTACCTTATGCCCTTCTGATCTGAGTCAGTCTATTCTTTCTACGGGGATTTAGGACTAGGCCTCTTATCCTTACTAGGTTCACGTGTTACTAATCCGTAGACTCTTAGGATTGTTGGTTTCAAGCCTCAGTTCAGTTTCTATCCTTTTAGTATGATGATTGTTGGACCCAGAACCTTGATATGGAATTGTTGAGTGGCTATGCTATCATTTGTATGATGTCTCAAATCTTTGTTTGAGCATTTACAGTTGTTATGCTGCCCGATTTCTTCCAGAAACACTAATGCCTTTGCATTATTTCGTGTTTCAGATGTCTGGCCGCACCCCTCACCAAGTGGTTCGTTTGACTCGGTGCATTAATGTGCCCAGTCACACGGCCATGCTAGTCCGTGTGCTGACTGAGACCGGTTATCGCTGGTATCCTGAGTACACCGTGGAGGAACAGTACCGGGATTTTAATCAGAGTCAGTATTTCTGCACAGTCCGGATATACCCCTCATATCCCGGAGCTAACGACCCCATCCATTGGTCTTATGGACTCAGGGTTACCATCGAGATGGCAGTACAGGACGCCGCCTATTCGATGATGACCATTCTCCGGGCTAGGCATGCCCTGTTGCTGAACACTGAGTTCTGCTACATGCCAGCCTCACTTCCCGGAGAAGAAGGCTACTACACTGGTCTGTATACTGATGCTGCTCATGAAGAGCCACTGCTTCAGACTACTGTTCAGATGCTGGAGGATAGGGACCGTGAGGTCCGTGCCCTCCGAATGGAGCTATATAACACTCGAGCCGCCCACTGGACTACTTTGACACGGCTTGCACCTGCTGTGCACGCCGGATATCTGGACATGCGGGATTTGTACCCCGTGTGGACTCGTCTGCCTGATCGCATGGATTGGCATGACGTTGGGGGTATTACACCCCCACGTGGGCGTCGGTTACCACCAGCATCGGGACTGAGGCCACATCCATGTCCCTATGGTCCATAGCCTTCGAGTGCTCGGAAGTTTCAAGATCCGTCTGTTCCACTTCCAGGCTACAGTGGTAATCTTTACGAAGATTACTACGGGAAAGTCTGAGCTAGACCGTGGCAGTAGTAGTATTGTAGTAGTTGTATTCCCACAGTCCTGCGCGTCTTGTGGAATATGACTTAGTGTGTACTGAGTTCCGGAGGTGTAGTTAAATAATGTATAGGAGCTTGGAATGCCTCTGATGGGATGTATCGTTTTTCACCGTAGTTGTACTTTAGCCTTGGCTTGTACTAAACTATGTATGGTGTGTATGACCACTGGTGTATATATAGCAGTTTCTATATTACCATGTCGTATGGATGAGCATCTCTGCATTCTGTGTCATCCATTACATTCTGCACTCCTATGTCAAATTTTTGCCATCCTTGTCTAAACCGTTGCTTTGTTTTCTTAGGATGGTCAACACTCGCAACACTCCTGCTGCTCAGGAGCAGGGTGAGGCTAGTGGGGCTAGAGATGGGAATCTGCCCCAGCCACCCTCCTTGGCGGAAGTTATGCTCGAGGTAGAATGGAACAAGAGAGAGACCAACCATCTGCTGGAACGCATAGAGCAGAACACTGGGTTCCGCCAGAGGAATGACGTGGTGTCAATCAATGACTTTATCAAGATGTGCCCACCGAAGTTCCATCACTCCACTGAACCTCTGGATGCGGATGACTGGCTACGTAGTATCACCCACAAGCTACACTCTGCCCGTGTGGCCGAAGCTGAGAAGGTTACCTACGCCGCCTACCATCTTGAGGGCCCTGCCAGTCTTTGGTGGGAGAACTTTGAAGCTATGCGTCCTGCTGGCCAAATCACTACTTGGGTTGAGTTCAGTGAGGCATTCCATGAACATCACATTCCGGAAGGTCTCATGGATCGCAAGCGGGAGGAATTCTGCAACTTCACCCAGGGCCGGTTAACTGTGGATGGCTATAGTCGCGAGTTTGGCAACTTGGCACGCTATGCACCTGAGGAAGTATCCACTGATGCCAAGAAGCAGGCGAGGTTCCGCAAGGGACTCAGCCCTGAACTCCGCCGAGATCTACGTCTGCATGAGTGCACTTCCTTCCAGAAGTTGGTAAACAAGGCTATCAGTGCTGAAACGGGCCAGACCGACTTCGAGGCCACACGCAAGCATACTCGATACTTTGGTTCCTCATCCGGCTCTGGCTCTCACAAGCGCCGTGTGTGGGTTCCTAACACTGCTCTGCCACCCAAGTACACACCGAGGCCATCCTATGAGGCGCCTCGCCCAACTCAACAGTTTGCACCTGATAAGACCTATGGAGGACCACCTTCCAACTTTGCTCCACGCACTAGCATTGTGACCTGCTTCAAGTGTGGAGAACCGGGACACTACATGCGTGAGTGTCCTCAGAACCAACCAGGAAAACCCGTTGGCCGTGGTAAGCCAACCGGCAAGGTGAATTATGTCAACCCAATCCCCACTGCACGTGGTCATGTCAACTATGTCTCTACTGAGGAAGCTTATGAAGATCCTAACGTCGTTCTTGGTACGCTTCTCGTTAACTGCCATCCGGCATCTGTTCTTTTCGATACTGGAGCATCACATTCGTTCATATCTGAGAGCTATGCTCGAATGCACAACATGACTTTTTGTGACATGCCTACTTCCATGGTTATTCAAACTCCTGGTTCAAAGTGGCAAACCTCTAGGGTAAGCCATGGAAATGAAATCCTTGTCGATAGACTTGTTTTCCTAGCATCTCTAATCGCTCTCAAGTCCTCGGACATAAACGTCATTTTGGGTATGGATTGGATGACAACTCATTACGCCAAGATTGATTGCTATACTAGGACTGTTCAACTTACACATCCATCCGGCAAGATAGTCAATGTCTTGGCCCGAATGGCTGAGCGTCAGCTCTACTCTCTTAATGCCAGCCCTCTACCAGAACTCGAAGATATCCCGGTAGTCCGTGACTTTCCGGATGTTTTTCCAGAAGAACTGCAGGAATTCCACCTGACAGAGATGTCGAGTTTGTGATAGATCTTATTCCAGGAACTGTCCCAATCTCTAGGAGACCTTATATGATGGCACCCCTAGAATTAGCTGAGCTTAAGAAACAACTCGATGAGTCCTTGCAGAAAGGTTTCATCCGTCCTAGTTCTTCCCCTTGGGCTTGTCCCGTCCTCTTCATCAAGAAGAAGGATGGAACGGAGCAGATGGTTGTAGATTACCGACCTGTCAATCTGGTCACCATAAAGAACAAGTATCCACTCCCCAGGATCAACGACCTGTATGATCAGCTCGCTGGATCCTCAGTCTTCTCTAAGATGGATTTGAGGTTGGGTTACCATCAAATCAAAATCAAGAACGGGGACATTCCTAAAACGGCTTTTGTTACTCGTTATGGCCAATATGAGTACACCGTCATGTCCTTCAGGTTAACCAATGCCCCAGCTACCTTTTCCCGGTTAATGAATTCTATATTCAAGGAGTACTTAGATAAATTCGTCGTGGTATACCTCGACGATATACTTATCTACTCCAAGAACAAGGAAGATCATGCCGAGCATTTAAGACTGGTATTGACGAAACTTCGAGAGCACCGCCTTTACGCCAAATTCTCCAAATGTGAATTTTGGTTGCCGGAAGTAACCTATCTAGGTCATGTGATCTCTGGCAAGGGTATTGCTGTCAATCCCGAGCGAGTTCAAGCCGTCCTTGATTGGACTCCCCCTGAATCGGTCAAGCAAGTTAGAAGTTTTCTTGGCTTAGCGAGCTATTGCCGACGCTTCGTCAAGAATTTCTCCAAGGTTGCTAAACCTCTAACTGAGCTCCTCAAGAAAGATAAAAAGTTTGAGTGGACCCCACAGTGCGAGTCCAGTTTTTAGAAACTGGAAAGACGCCTGACATCTGCACCTGTACTGGTACCACCAGACTTTTCCAAGGATTTTATAATCTATTGTGACGCCTCGCGACAAGGACTAGGTTGCATACTCATGCAAGATCGTCAAGTGATTGCATACGTGAAAGTGCAACTAATCCCCGGGTGGTTTTGGCAATTAATAACAACATATATATCATTGAACTAATAGCTACTTGAGAATCATTTCAGAGAAGTTCAGTGATATTGGTATGGCAATGACTGAAGAAGTGGACCCCTCAAAATGCTAAGGCAAGCATTGGCAAAAGCTCAAGACTCCATTTTTGGTTTAGTGATCCAAGATCACATTGAGTCCATAGGAAAAGCCAATACTATTAAAAGGGGATGAGGTTGTGTTGATGATCTGGTTGCTCAAGTGCTTAGTGATATATCTCCTTTAACTATCAGCAACTTTCACTACAATACACACTCATAAGTAATCTCGGACCAACCGATTTTCCAAACTCAGTCACACCGAGATGAACCACCTCAGCCATAAGCCAAACCCTAGAAAAATCGGTCATTCCGAGTTTGAGTTCGGTCTCACCGAAACATGGGCTGCCAAGCTTCTGTAACCGTTTGTCCTCAAATCGGAATAACCGAGTTGATGATTTCGGTCTCATCGAAACTGGCAAGTTCCTATCTTGACTCAAATCGGACTAACCGAGATGGTATTTTCGGTCCCACCGAAAACCCCAACGTTCACTATATTTGAACTTTTGGTCTGACCGAGTTTCCACTTCGGTCTCACCGAGATTGGTCAATTATGTGTGTAACGGATGGATTTTGTGTGGAGGCTATATATACCCCTCCACCCCCTCTTCATTCGTGGAGAGAGCCATCAGAAAGAACTACCACTCCTACCTTACACTTTCTGAGAAGAGAACTACCTACCCTTGTGTTGAGATCAAGTTGCTCCACTCCCACCATATGAAACTTGATTTCTAACCTTCCCAAGTTGCTTTCCACTCAATCCTTTCTTCCACCATAGCCAAATCAGTGAGGAGAGTTGAGTGTTGGGGAGATTATCATTTGAAGCACAAGAGCAAGGAGTTCATCATCATCTACAACATCTATTACCTTTTGGAGGGTGGTGCCTCCTAGATTGGTTAGGTGTCGCTTGGGAGCCTCCGTCATCGAGATGTGGAGTTGAACCAAGAAGTTTGTAAGGGCAAGGAGATCGCCTACTTCGTGAAGATCTACCCCGAGTAAGGCTAGCCCTCCGTGGGCGTAGGCCATGATGGAATAGACAAGGTTGCTTCTTCGTGGACCCTTCGTGGGTGGAGCCCTCCGTGGACTCGCGCAGCCGTTACCCTCCGTGGGTTGAAGTCTCCATCAACGTGGATGTACGATAGCACCACCTATCGGAACCACGGGAAAAATCACCGCGTCTCCAAATTGCGTTTGATCTTCTCCACCTCTCTTTACTACATGTGCAATTTACTTTCCGCTGCTTATACTCTAGAATTGCATGTGTAGGGTGATGCTTGAATTGATCATAATTGAGAATCTGCCAAAAACTGTTCATGATCAAAAGGCAGAATTTTTATAATTACAAGTAGTCTAATCACCCCCCCTCTAGACATACTTTCGATCCTACAAGTGGTATCAGAGCCAGGTTGGTCTCCATTGTTTTGGTTTCCATTGCATTGGACTCCATAAGCTTGGTTTCACAACCTAGGAGAGTATGGCGTCTAGTGAGGGTAATTATCGTAGAGGTCCTTACTTTGATGGTACAAATTTTGCTAGTTGGAAGCATACAATGAAAATGCATATTCTTGGTCATAACCCAGCCGCATGGGGCATTATTTGTGTTGGTATGCAAGGTGAATTCTTCGAGGAAGGAAAAGTTCCGGATCGCGAAGCTACACCGGAAGAGTTGTGGATGTTGCAAAACAATGCTCAAGCTTGTGACATTCTCTTCAATGCCTTGTGTCCCGAGGAGTTCAACAAAATCAGCCGTCTTGAGAATGCTAAAGAGATTTGGGATACTTTGGTTGAAATGCACGAAGGTACCGAGTCTATGAAGGAATCAAAGCTAGATATTCTTCAAGGTCAACTTGACAAGTTCAAGATGAAGGATGGTGAAGGAGTCGCTGAAATGTACTCTAGGCTTGCTCTCATCACAAATGAGATTGCCGGCTTAGGAAGCGAAGAAATGACCGACCGATTCATCATTAAGAAGATTCTCAGAGCTTTGGATGGAAAGTACGACACCGTGTGCACTTTGATCCAAATGATGCCAAACTACAAGATTCTCAAGCCAACTGAAGTCATTGGAAGAATTGTTGCTCATGAGATGACACTTAAGGATAAGGAAGAGCTTCACAACAAGTCAAGCGGTGCTTACAAAGCTACAAGTGATGCTCCCACAACCTCAAGTGACAAGTTAATTTCCAATGAAGAGATAAGCCTAATGGTTAAGAACTTCAAGAAATTCTACAAGAATAGAGGCAAAGAGAGAAGCTCAAAGTCTAGATCATATGATGAAAAGAGATCTTCTAGTCGTGATCGAAACTGCTACAACTGTGGAAGACCCGGACACTACTCAAATGAGTGTACGGCTCCCCACAAGAGAAGAGAAGAATCTCCAAGAAGAAGATCAAGAGATGAGTCACCTCGGAAAGAGAGAAGGAGTAGAGATGATCGTTATGAACGAAGACCCTCTCGGAGAAGCAAGGATTCGGAGAGGAAAGACAAGTCATCAAGGAGCTACACAAGAAGAAGACATCAAGCTCATGTAGGTGAATGGGTCTCCGGCTCCGACTCCGACAATCAATTCGATGGAAGCTATCACTCCGACTCCGACTACAGTCAAGATGAAGGTGTTGCCGGTCTTGCTCTCGTATCCTCCAACTCCAACTCCTATGACTTATTTGAATCACCAAATGAGGGAATTGGAAGATGCTTCATGGCTAAAGGCCCCAAGGTATCACACCCTGAATTCATTGACTTTGATAGTGATGAGGATGACTTGCTTGGTGAAGATGAGCTCTTGCATGATAAATCTAGTGAGCTTAGTAACGATGAAAATGCTAGTAGTCTTTATAGTCGAGAAGAGTCGAATGACAATGCTATGAAGGAGATTGAGCGTCTAACTAAAGAACTAAACACTCTTAAGTTAGCTCATGAAACAACTCAAGAAGATCATAGAGAGCTTCTAAGATCTCATGAGAAGCTACGCTTCGAGAAGCTCACTCTAGAGCAAGAACATGAGTTTCTAAAAGCGATCAATGACGATCTTCGAAAGAAGAGTTCTTCATATCTTGCCAAACGACTTCTCTTGTCTAACTTCTTGCCACCTATTAAGACTAAGCATGACAAGCATAAGAAAAATTCTTCCTCTAGTAGTAACAATAACCTTGTTAAATCCAATGTTGTTGCTTCTAGTAGTTCTCTTGATTCCACTAACAATGTTTCAAGCCAAGTTACACTTGAGCAAGAAAATAGCTTATTGAAGGAAATCATAGAGAAAGGTGTCTACAAGAGTCTTGCCGGAAGCAAGAACTTTGAGGAAATTGTTCGCAAGCAAGGGAGGCACCGGAAGAATCAAGGGATTGGTTTTGAGCGAAAGTTCAACGCCGAAGGTGTTGAGTGGGAAGAAGGTCAATACCCTACTCCACAGTTTGTTTCTCAAAAGGAGAAGTATGATCCTACTTCTTCCAATGTGGAACAAGCTCAAGATGACCTTCCACCACAAGACCACAAGCTAAAAGCCAAGGACAAGCTTCAAGAGGAGATTGATGCATTCATTGAAGCACCTCAAGCCATGGTCAAGTGGGTTCCCAAGGACACGTCAAGTTCTACTTCGTCAAGCTCAACTACAACCCCAAGGATTCCCATCAAGATGATGTGGATCCCGAAGAAGAAGAACTAGAAGGTTCTTGAGGGTGACTCCGCCAACATACTTCACTCACATTCATTTTGGCAACTTGTGCAATCAACTTTCACATCATGCACTAGTTCATGGAGTCACAAACCCTCTTGTTGGTAAGTCAAGGGACAAGGTAATCATTGCTTCCATGGACATCATCTATTGTGAACTTCAATCTATGTCTATGGATATCCTTGTTTGTTCCTTGTGGGACTAACCCATGTAGGTATTGAAAGTGCCCGAATCCAAAGGATAGCTCCCAACTCTTGATGATCTACATCAACATTGAGCATCTACATCTTCAACATCTACATGAAGTCTTCTACGACAACCCATGGTTAGTTTGACCCTTTAAAAGGGGTTCTCACATCTAGGGGAGCTTTGCTCTAAACATTGAGCTAAAGCATCTTCAAATGATGTGAACACATCAATGCTTTATGTAAAAGTGATAACCCCACTTGTGCTTAAACGATGAGTATGACCTATGATCAAATGTTCTCATTTGGCTCCTAAGTCAAAATACTCATATATAGATGACCTAGTCATCGACAAATTGTGTGCTAGTAGCTAGAGTTTTGGTTGTGCATGTTTGACACATATTTCATTTGCTATCTTATTGTGTGAGCATGTGGAATGCATGATTTTATCCATTCGAGGACATCCATTTGTTGTTCTGGTTGTTTTGATTTTTCTGGCCAAATGGATGGACAAGAATGCCTAAGTACCTCCCCTAGCTATCTATGCTTTCTTGTCTCAAATTCTATTCATGCTTATATGACAAACTTTGAACAAGTCATTTTTGGACCCTCCGAGTGAGGAGCACTCGGAGCCACCGATCCGTCTAAGGCTGACTTCCAAAACCTTCTAAGTAAATTTTGGTCAGACCAACTTCTCCCACTCGGTCAAACCGAAACACTTAGACTGATCTAGGTTTCATCTCGGTGAAACCGAGTTCTAAATCTCGGCGTGACCGAAATGCGTAACTGCATAGCAGTTATCCATCTCGGTGTCACCGAGTTTTTCAACTCGGTCCCACCGACAGCAAGGGGATATAAATACTGAGGGCAGCGCACGTTGATTATTCCTTCAAACGTTTTTGCTCCCACGTCCCCTGCTGCCGTCGCCCTGATCTCCGGATCGTCGCCGTCGTCGCCTGTGCGCCCTCGCCGCAGGTCTCCGCCGCCGTCAACGGTCTTCTCCTCCGCGCCGTTGCCGCCGTAGAGGGACTCCACCAAGTTAGGGTGAGTCTCGATCCCTCTCGTGCTCCACATCTGATTCATTGCACGTTTGGTTTGCCCTACATCTGGCCACGATTGAAAAACTCCTTTTCCACCAGATCGGTTCTAGTTTCGAGTAAAATTCTTAGGGTTAGGTTTCCACGGAACACATCTCGGTGAAACCGGTTTTAAATTTCCGGTGTGACCGATTCGGCCTCTGGCCATTGCACTGCACTTTCGGTCCAACCGAGTTGTGCAAATCGGTGTGACCGAAGTAGTCTTAGTGAAACCCTAATGTATCGGCAGGACCGAAACCCATTTCGGTCCAACCGAAAGTGGTGTGTAAGTTTCTGTTATACATTTCGGATTCACCGAAACTGAAAATCGGTTTGACCGAACTGCATTCTGTGAAAACTTAAAACTAAAATTTAAACTCATTTTGTTTGCAAAAACTTCTGCAGTTTGTGATAACTCTTCTACTCTGCCCATACCTTATCTATTCACAGGTTGTCAGCCATGTCAGATGCTAGTGACAGCCAGAACAGGTCAGAGTCACCTTTTGCGGACATTCCGGAAGCAGACACTAGTCCTGAGGCTAGTAGTCCAGTTGATGATGGTGAGAGGAGTACACCTAGTGGCTTGCCTCCTGCAGCCACCAGAGCCAGAAAGGAGAGGAATTCTGATGATGAGGATTCTGATTTTGTTGCTGAAGAAGAAGTGTCCTCCAAGCCTAAGAGAAAGGCTGTTGCCAAAGAGCAACAAGGGCAGCAGTCAAAGAAGGGCACCAGCAAAGTCAAGCAATCAGCTGTTGCCAAGAAGCTGAACTTGGGAGAGCCAGCCCCAAGCAAAGTGAAGAAAACTTCCAAGAGGAAAAGGGTAGTGTATAGTGATCCTCATGCAGATGCAGCAGTTGAGGAAGAAGAAGAAGAAGAAGCACCCCAGCATTCTCCTCAGAAGGCTAAGCTCATGGGTGATGCTATTAGGGCTGGAGCCACTTCAAAGCCCAAGAAGCCTGCTCAAGCCCAGGCAGCTCCAGCAAAGCCTACTGCCAAGCCCAAGAGGACTACCAGGAACATTCCAGCATCTGAGAAGAACAAGGGTGATGTGCCAACAGCTGATTCTGATGAAGAAGAACATGTGTTGCTAAAACTCCGTCCAAAACTGCCACTTCACAACGATGCTCATCCTCAAGCCGAGGATATGAAGGCAAGGAAAGATAGAGGTCTCAGGCTATGGAGACAAGCTGATCCATATGCCGTGAGGAGAAGGACTGCTGTGGACCCCAGATTTCACACCACAGAGCAGCAGGACTTCTATGAGACTGTGCTAATGGACAAGAAGCCAATAGTTGCAGACACCAGGTATGTTGACTGGAAATACATTGACAGTGAAGAGCACAGAGACTTCTTTCCCCATGTGCATGAAAGCTTCATTGCATGTGGAGTTGCTGAGTTTGTGGGTCAGAAGCTGACATATTGGAACGATGAGATGATTATGCAGTTCTATGCCACAGCTCATTTCTATCCTGATGGGAAGATCACCTGGATGACTGAAGGTCAAAGGTTTTCTTCGTCTGTTGAAGAATGGGCAGAACTTCTGAATGCTCCAGTGCAAAGAGAGGACGACATTGATGTCTATGGGATTCCTAAGAAGAACCATGATTCCATGAAGAACATGTACAAGGAGATCCCCGCAGCAGATTTGGAAGTGTGGAAGCTTGGCTCAGTGTACTATCTCCAGGCAGGTCTACCTACCACTAACACTATTTTGAGGCATACCTTGATGCCCAAGTCTGGAGATCATCGCATGATCAGAGGGTATTCTATCAACATGCTGCACATACTTGATGAGAAGGCACCTTTCAAGGTGATGGACTTAATGGTAGAGACCATGAAGAGGACTGCAGCTGACCAGAAGAGGTCATGTGGATTTGCCCCACAGATTCAGATGCTTATCAATGCCAAATTTGGCACAGGCAAATTCATGTTGGATAGGAAGCAGTTACCACTGCAGCCAGAGCATGAAGACAATGTTGTTGTGATGGATGAGGAGGATCCAACTTCTGTTGAAGGTCAAGCAAAGATCGAAGCTGCTAGGAAAGCCAAAGCTGATAAAGAGGCAGCAGCAGCAGCAGCTAAACCAAAGAGCTTCGAAGAGCGGATTCTTGAAGCTACCCAAAGGATTGAACAACGCCTGGCCAGCATTGAACAATCTCAGGAGAGCTTAGAGAGGATTGTTGACGACAAGATCCACGCTCTGGACGTGAAGCTGACTGAAATTCAGGTGACCGTCAACAAGCTTGAGGCAGACATGGAGGAAGCAAGGCAGGACAGGGCAGAGCTCATGCAGGGTGACCTAGTCCAGGACTCTCATCGCCAGACTGCTCCGGTTCCCAGAGGATCCCGATCAGCTGCTATTCCAGTGACTGACTCCAGGGCTACCACTTCAGCACCTCCTACAGCTCCAGCAGTCACTCCAGCCACAGCTCCAGCATCCACTCCTCCAGCACAGAATTCAGCTGAAGTCTTCGCCGATGCCGTCTTATCTACTCCGACATCTACCCAGACGGGAGCCGCCAGCAGAGCCCACAGTGACGTTTAGCTCTATGCTTTTTCGAACTTTTTGGTACCTTGTTGCCAAAGGGGGAGAAATTGTATAGATCATAGGGCTTCGAGAGAGAGAGTGCTCTTTCGTTCTTTTGCGGTTTCTTTGAGTTTCTTTTGGTACTTTTGGTTTTCGAAACTTTCAGTGTGCTTGATACTACGTTTGATGCTACCTTAATGAGTGCCTAGTCGTACTATGCTTTAATGTGTGCTTAATGCTTATCATATGCTATTCCTATCTTGTATGGCTATTTACTCATGTCTTGGTGATTGGGTGCATGCTTTTCATTCTTATCATTTTGTGCGCTCCACCAAGATGTATGTGACATGGAAGAGTGACCCATGATCCTAATTGATTGTGCATTTGCATTCAAACGCAAATTTTAAATAATGCACAAATTTAGGGGGAGCTCTTGTTTATCACATACTTCTCAAAGCGACGATATTATTCATTGATTATATCTTTTGTCGAAGCTTTGATCTATATGTTGTCATCAATTACCAAAAAGGGGGAGATTGAAAGTGCAACTAATCCCCGGGTGGTTTTGGCAATTAATAACAACATATATATCATTGAACTAATAGCTACTTGAGAATCATTTCAGAGAAGTTCAGTGATATGGGTATGGCAATGACTGAAGAAGTGGACCCCTCAAAATGCTAAGGCAAGCATTGGCAAAAGCTCAGACTCCATTTTTGGTTTAGTGATCCAAGATCACATTGAGTCCATAGGAAAAGCCAATACTATTAAAAGGGGGTGAGGTTGTGTTGATGATCTGGTTGCTCAAGTGCTTAGTGATATATCTCCTTTAACTATCAGCAACTTTCACTACAATACAAACTCATAAGTAATCTCGGACCAACCAATTTTCCAAACTCAGTCACACCGAGATGAACCACCTCAGCCATAAGCCAAACCCTAGAAAAATCGGTCATTCCGAGTTTGAGTTCGGTCTCACCGAAACATGGGCTGCCAAGCTTCTGTAACCGTTTGTCCTCAAATCGGAATAACCGAGTTGATGATTTCGGTCTCACCGAAACTGGCAAGTTCCTGTCTTGACTCAAATCGGACTAACCGAGATGGTATTTTCGGTCCCACCGAAAACCCCAACGTTCACTATATTTGAACTTTCGGTCTGACCGAGTTTCCACTTCGGTCTCACCGAGATTGCTCAATTATGTGTGTAACGGTTGGATTTTGTGTGGAGGCTATATATACCCCTCCACCCCCTCTTCATTCATGGAGAGAGCCATCAGAAAGAACTACCACTCCTACCTTACACTTTCTGAGAAGAGAACTACCTACGCTTGTGTTGAGATCAAGTTGCTCCACTCCCACCATATGAAACTTGATTTCTAACCTTCCCAAGTTGCTTTCCACTCAATCCTTTCTTCCACCATAGCCAAATCAGTGAGGAGAGTTGAGTGTTGGGGAGATTATCATTTGAAGCACAAGAGCAAGGAGTTCATCATCATCTACAAGATCTATTACCATTTGGAGGGTGGTGCCTCCTAGATTGGTTAGGTGTCGCTTGGGAGCCTCCGTCATCGAGATGTGGAGTTGAACCAAGAAGTTTGTAAGGGCAAGTAGATCGCCTACTTCGTGAAGATCTACCCCGAGTAAGGCTAGCCCTCCGTGGGCGTAGGCCATGATGAAATAGACAAGGTTGCTTCTTCGTGGACCCTTCGTGGGTGGAGCCCTCCATGGACTCGCGCAGCCGTTACCCTCCGTGGGTTGAAGTCTCCATCAACGTGGATGTACGATAGCACCACCTATCGGAACCACGGGAAAAATCACCGCATCTCCAAATTGCGTTTGATCTTCTCCACCTCTCTTTACTACATGTGCAATTTACTTTCCGCTGCTTATACTCTAGAATTGCATGTGTAGGGTGATGCTTGAATTGATCATAATTGAGAATCTGCCAAAAACTGTTCATGATCAAAAGGCAGAATTTTTATAATTACAAGTAGTCTAATCACCCCCCCTCTAGACATACTTTCGATCCTACAATACGCATCTCGACAGTTGCGTCCACATGAGGATAACTATCGTACACATGATCTAGAGCTTGCAGCTGTAGTCCATGCACTCAAAACATGGCGACATTACCTCCATGGAAATCGCTGTGAAATCTTCACTGATCATCAAAGTTTGAAGTACATCTTCACCCAACCGGATCTGAATCTCAGGCAAAGACGTTGGATTGAGTTTCTCACAGACTACGACTTAGGAATCACTTATACCCCTGGAAAGGCCAATGTCATGGCTGATGCCCTAAGTCGTAAGTCTTATTGTAACAACTTAATGTTACAACAAGGGCAACCACTTCTCCACGAGGAATTTTGTAAGCTTAACCTTCACATTGTTCCTCGAGGATTCCTTTCCACCTTGGTGTCGAAACCTACCCTTATGGATCAAATCATAGTTGCCCAGCGGTATGATAAAGGCATATCTCGGATCAAGGAGAACATTGCTAGCGGAGTTGCTAGAAGTTTCTCTATGAATGATCGAGGTGTTGTGTACTTCGAGAACCGCTTGGTGGTACCCAAGAAACAACAACTACGACAAATGATTCTTAAGGAGGCTCATGAATCTCTTCTCACGATTCATCCCGGTAGTACCAAAATGTATCAGGACCTACGTCGGAGATTCTGGTGGACTAGGATGAAGAGAGAAATCGCTCAATTCATTGCTAACTGCGACGTTTGTCATCAAGTCAAAGCAGAGCATCAACGACCTGCTGGCACCCTTCAACCTTTAGCTATTCCTGAATGGAAATGGGACAAAGTCGGTATGGACTTCATTACCGGGTTTCCCAGGACCAGGAAAGGGAATAATGCTATCTTCGTCGTTATCGACCGCCTCTCCAAAGTAGCTCATTTCCTGCCTGTTCGAGAGAGTATTACCGCTAGCCAGCTAGCAGACTTGTATGTCTCTCGGATAGTATCACTTCATGGTGTGCCGTTGGAGATTAACTCAGACCATGGAAGTCTTTTCACTTCACGATTTTGGGAAAGTTTCCAGAATGCTATGGGAACTCATCTCTCTTTCAGTACCGCCTTCCATCCCCAGTCAAGTGGTCAAGTGGAACGAGTCAATCAAATTCTGGAAGACATGCTTCGAGCCTCTGTCATCTCTTTCGGTATGGATTGGGAGAAGTGTCTTCCATTTGCCGAATTTGCTTATAACAATAGTTATCAAGCCAGCCTGGGTAAAGCCCCCTTCGAAGTTCTATATGGACGAAGGTGTCGAACACCTCTTAACTGGTCAGAAACCGGGGAAAGACAATTCTTTTGCCCGGATATGATCCAGGAAGCAGAAGAGCAAGTTCGCATCGTTCGTGAGAAATTGAAAACAGCGCAGTCTCGCCAGAAGAGCCAATATGATAGTCATCATAAGGCTGTGACTTTTGAAGTCGGCGATAAGGCTTACCTTCGGGTTACTCCTCTTAAGGGAACCCATCGCTTCGGTATCAAAGGCAAGTTGGCCCCTCGTTACATCGGTCCTTTTCGCATTCTTGCTAAACGAGGAGAAGTTGCCTACCAACTGGAACTACCTCCGCACCTATCCAGAGTTCATGACGTGTTCCACGTCTCTCAACTCAGGCGTTGCTTCTCGGATCCTATCCGCGGAGTGGACCACGAAACGCTTGATCTCCAGGACAATCTCACATATCGAGAATACCCCGTTCGTATTCTTGATCAAACCGAACGCACCACTCGACGCCACAATATCAAGTTTCTCAAGGTTCAATGGTCACATCATTCCGAGAGTGAAGCTACTTGGGAAAGGGAGGATCGTCTTCGACTTGAGTACCCCACCCTCTTTCCGGAGGAACCCGAATCTCGGGACGCGATTCTTTTAAGTGGGGGTGAGTTGTCACATCCCTAGTTTAGTACTTGCATTAGGACTAGCTAGAGTGTGCATCATGTTTACTTATCAAAGAAACTTGAAATGGGAATGACAGAAACCCTAGCACCCCTCTTATAACAACTAGGGTTTGATAAAATCTTTTCCAATGTACCCAAAATGCCCTTCAAAAATGTCCATCATTTCTGCCTTGGTCTTTAACCCCTGCCAAAAATGGTGCACAATTTTCTAGGACATATAAGGTCTTTGGATTAAATCATATGGTATTTGTATTTGGGCATTTAAATGCTATAAAATATTTTAAATGCTCAAATAATCATAAACTATAATGTTCCATGTTGTTCATATTATATACAGTGGGCATGACAAGTTTTATGAGTTATAAAAATGTTCTGGCATTTTTATTAATTAAACAAAGTTGCAAAAGAAATGAAACAGAAAAGGAAATAGGAAAGGGAGAGAGAGAAAGGTTACCTAACGCCCCACCCGGCCCACCTGCCGGCCCAGCCCAGCTGCCGCTCCAGCAAGCTGCTTGGCTCGGCCAGGCAGGCAGGCAGGTGCTCGACGGCGGCCGCAGCGCGCGCCACGCAGCTGTCCGCCGCCCTGCTTCCTCCCCTCACCGCCGTGGAGGCCTGGATCGAACGTTCACCTCGCCCCCGACCTCGCAGACACTCTCCACTCTCCCCAGCTCCTCTCCTTCGCCCTCCCCGCACCATGGCCGACGCCGCCGTGCTCGCACCGTCGTAGTAGCCGCGCCCACCATCGTCCCTGAGCCCTGTCGTCGTGTCCGTCGTCTCCGCCGTCCTCGACTACATCGAGCAGGCCGAGCCCCGAGCGCTCGCCCGCCCCGGAGACGCCCCCGACCCCTTCTTCCCCAACTCCGGCCGCGGAGATCCCCCTCGCCGTCCCGCTCAGCTCCGACCACCCCCAAGCTTGCTCCGGCGTCTGCTGCAACCTCTGTGAGCCCAGCTTCGTCCTCCCCCTCTCCGTTGGCTCTCTCCTACCCTGGAATGCACCGCACGTAGCTCACCTGCACACACCGCCGCGGAGCTCGTCGCCGACGAGGCTCCGGCCATCCAATGGTCCGGCCACCGTGCCTATCAGCTTCACTGTCACGTGTAGATGCTGTAGGACCACTCCACACACCTCTACGAGCACCGCACCATCGTTTTCGACTTCGCCGAACTCCGGCAGCCGCTGGACTCGTCGCCGGCGACATCTCCGGCGACCCCGAGGCCAGCCGCCACCTCCATTCGATGCGGTTTGCCTCCAGCTACCCGTAGGTGTGCTCCGCCGTCGTTTTGGCACCCGGAGCACGAAACCCGCACCTCACCGCCGTGTTTGGCCTCGCCGACGGCTAAACGCCGGCGAGTTGAGCCTGTTTGACCACGGGTTTGACCCCCCAGGGTCACTGACATGTGGGCCCTGCCTGCTAGTCAAACCTAGTTTAAGTGTTAATTTAATTCTAATTAGCTAATTAGTTAACTGTGACACTGACCAGTGGGTCCCACTGGTCAGGTTTGACCTGAGCTGCCCTTTTCACTGACTGACGTCAGCATGATGTCATGCTGACGCAGTAAAGGATTTTCTGGGATTTTTAGATTTAAAAATAATTCAGGAAATTCCAGGAAATGCCTAAACTTCAAAAAATCATATAAATTCAACAGTAACTCAGATGGAAAAGATTTATATATGAAAATTGATCAGAAAAATCCAATCTTTCCAATGGCACTGGTTTAATGCATGTTTGAGCAAGTTAACCTTGATGTATACATTAAAACATGATAATGCACTTAATTAAATAATAGCTAAAGTGTCAATTTGAATCTTTGATTCAAATAAGCTCAAATCCTTCCTGTTATAGTTGCATTAGCCCAAAACACATGCATCTTGCCATGTCATGAGCATGCATCATATTGTTGCATTTGTTTGTTTAATGATTGTATCACCGGTATTCTCCGTGTTAGGTCCTGCTCCCGAGGATACTGCTGCGTATCCAGCTGAAGAGCAGTACCCAACAACCACTTTGTCAGGCAAGCAATCATTGATCATTCCGATACAAACCCAATCTCCTCGCTCCTGCTCTCTTTTACTGCATTAAGGCAACAGTGTGTGAACTGCTACTTGCTGCGGTAGTTGAACCCTATTCCCTTGCATGACCTGTCATTGCCACAGTAAATAGTTGAAACCCACTAGCATGTGTAGGAGTTGATTGAGCCATGTGATGTGTGATCCACCATGCTATTTGCTTATGTTGCCTGCTATGCTTAGAGTTGTGTCTGGTCTGGTTCATCTGAGTGATGGATCAGAGTGAAATGATCATACCGATAAAGAGAAGGAAGTGTGGAATATGCTTGGTAAAGGTATCGATGAATGGCCATGTAGGAGTACATGGTGGGTTGTTTCATTGGAATCATCCATAGGACCCGAGATCTGTATGTGTGGTTCAACTTACAGCTACTACCACACATTGGGATCCTTAATTGACCCTCTCGGCTTATTAGTTACCCTCGATCTCTGTCCAGGAGTTGCAACTAATTTCTGGTGTTTATAGTTTACTGGAGGTCGTGCACAGCGCTGACCCTCGGGGTGGGTGGTGATGCGACAGGTACGTGGCACGTTGTAACGGTTGCCCGTTTGGTGACTCAGGAACCCTGTACACATCGTTTGGGGCCGTGAGTGACACCCCGGACGGATCTCCCCACGGATGGAACCCAAATAGGCGATAAACCTGGACGAGAGACTTGTGTAGTTAGTCAGGTCATGGCCGACACCCACGCTGGGCTTCCGCTTGAAGGTTGCCGAGTACACGTCGAGTAAACGGCGATAAGTGGTGGGAGCGTGTGTGAAGAAGTACACCCCTGCAGGGTTATCAATCTATTCGAATAGCCGTTGTTCGCGGTACGGACTACTTGGTTACTCTTACAGTTCATAGACAAGTTGATGGATACTACTAAAAGCCTCAAGATAAGTGTGAGTGCCGTGGATGGCCCTTCCGTAGGATGATGGAAGAGAATCCTCGATAGTGTATTGTTGTGGTGAGTAGAGGACTCGTGTTCGTAATAACATCTTCCAATCCGTTGAGAGTAGTAGTATAGGTTAGCCAAGAGTCAAAGCTGGCTTTCTGCTATGAACTCCACTACCCCCTTTGATAATGTTGCATGTATGATAGGTTCTGTGGTAAGACTTGCTGAGTACCTTTGTACTCATGTTTGCTTAATAACTGTTGCAGAGGAGAACCCTGCCCCTGCTGATGTGTTCTACGTAGACGTTGACGTCGACGAGTAGCTTGACACCCAGACGGAGATCTGGAGCTTGTGAAGGGCCTTGTAGATACTCAGGCTACACCAAGCCTGTTTTATTTTCTAAGTTGTCTGTACTCAGACATGTAGCTTCCGCTTGTGCTTGTATGACTGTATGACTTGAGTGTTGGGTCATGTGACCTCAATCTGTATGGATATGTTATGTATGGCTCTTGGCGCCTCTTAAATAAAGTACTTTGAGTCATAGAGTTCTGTTGTGATGCAATGTTGTATTTGCACATATTGAGCATATTGTGTGTATGATTGAAATGCTTGGTATGTGTGGGATTCGACACCTAGTTGTTTTCCTTTGGTAGCCTATCTTAAAGTGAAATGCCTCCTAGTGTTTCCAATGAGCCTTGGTAGCTTGCTACTGCTCGGAACACGTAGGCTGGCCGACATGTGTCCTTCTTCGTTCCTGTGTCTGTCCCTTAGGGGAAATGTCACGCGTTGTTCCTTTAAGTCCATGTAGCTTGCTACGACTTGGGTTCATACGTTGATGACCGACACGTTCGTTGCTGGGTCATGGATGCCTGTCTGTAATTTAGTGCCACTTTTGGTTTATAACTAGCCATGTCGGCCCGGGTTCTCTGTCATATGGATGCTAGCGACACTGTCATATACGTGTGCCAAAATGCGCAAACGGTCTCGGGCCAGGTAAGGTGGCACCCGTGGGGTTACCGTACGTGAGGCCGCAAAGTGATATGACGTGTTACAGCTAGATCGGTGTGACTTAGGATCGGGGTCCTGACACATTCTGACTGGGATAGCTTCCTAGTTCGCATGTTCGTCTCCATAAAACTCTTCTTCATATTCCTGTTCCTCCATGCGTGGCCAATTAAATAACCAGTGGCAAGCCAATGAGTACTTTGAATGTACTCGCAAGCAACCCATGATTTGGTTCAAAGTAACAATGCAATTGAACAACAATGAGCAATCTAGCTACGAGCTAGAATAAATATTCTACCATCAAGTATATGCATCAATGAACTCACGTAACGTCGAAGACAGGTTACCGATATCAACATGAATATGATTCAGCTCAACGAGTCAAGTCACCACCTTGACTCAACATACACACACACAAGGTTTCGCAAACATTGGACGTAGCCCAAGAGCGGTTACCCAACTATCCTTGACCGTGAACACGGCTATTCGAATAGTTTTACACTCTTCAGAGGTTGCGCACTTTACCCACAAGATCCGGGAAGCTTTCGTGTCACCCACGATCCTGCAGTACCTCAAGTACTCGGGGGAAGCACCCGGTCATTATCTTTCCTTAGACGACACTAACATAGAGTCCACTCGTTGGTACACGGCCCTCGAGTACAAATAATAGATCACGGGACTTGCCCTAATTTCAATGTCACGCGTACCCGAAGGGACCAACGGTGTGTCCGGTGCCCTATAAAAACAGTCATGGTCGTCTATCCAAGCACGACCCCGTCCCGAGAAAGACCTCAAGTCTTCCCGTCACTAGTAATGCGGGCACCATGCTAGTATCGGCCTAAGTAATCAATAAAGCCCCGTCCCATAAGGGGTAGAGTGGTTGCACATGTATGGTTGGAATAGCGGTCGCAACTTAAACCAATCCGTTTGAAAAACATCACACACACTTGTCTTGGTACACCACTTCGTCATCAAGTGGTTACCCATATCACCACCTCCCTCGGGCATAAATGGCACCCGACGGGGTTTTCGAAAAGAATGCAACCACGAAGGTATCATGGCACACATGCATCTCTGAGCATCACTACTAGTTATTTACAATGCATCTAGCATATAGCAAGAACAAGAGTAAAGCATGCATCATGTGGTGGTTCTTAACTAAGTCACCACCGTCATTCTTATCATCATGCATTTGGAACAAACGGGTTCCGAAGAACACAAGTGTATCATGGTCAAAGGGCTGCTTGCCTGGATTGGCTTGGTCTTCAAAGTCTTCAAATCCTTCTCCACCTTCTTCCTCAGCAACCTCGTCAAATATGGTATCTAAACGTCGCAAAATAACAACGGGAAAATAAGACCACAATAAAATAGAAAAATCAAAGTGCTCAGAAAAATGTCAACTTATTTTTGTTAAATACTAGAGGGAAAACTAAGATGGCAAAAATTCTTAGTTGGAGTTTTGGAGTTGCAGAATGGGATCTAATGATTTTTGAACAGAAGTTTTAATGTTCAAATATGAATTTAAATTTGAACAGAACAGAAAAGGTTCATGGATATGTGTGAAAGTGACACCATTAAATAGGTTGGAATTTTACAAGATTTTAGGAGTTGGAATTAATTTATTTGGACAAATATTTATTTCTGTGAAATTATCTGAAATAGTCACAGAAAAGAAAAAGAGAAAAGGTCCTGTGCCACTGGGCCAGAACGGCCACAGTGCACGGCCCAGGGCGAATAGCCCACCGCTCGGGCGCCAGCGCGCGCGCGTCAGGGTTTTTAAACCCAACGGGCGGGGCCCGGCGGTCAGTGGCAGAGAGGGGAGCGAGAGGGAGGTGAGGATGACAGGCGGGGCCCGCCTGTAATCTTCAACCTTGCGGCCAGAGCGACGGCGAGCTCACCGGCGGCGATTCTGGGCACAGCGGGGCAAGCTGAGGGTAGGAACGGGCTCAGCAGTGAGTCGCCGTTCCAGTGGTGGTGGTGCGGCCCGCCGAAGAGGCCTGGTTCGCCGGCGGCGAGGACACGCAGCGGAGGAGCGTCGGGAAGATCCTGGCTGGCTTGCTCCGAGCTGCAATAGGAGTGGGAGAAGGAGGGGAACGAGTCAGTGGGGTACGGTGGCTCCAGATCGAGCAAGAATCGGGGCGGAGAGGGGCTGTACTGCGAGATCTCCGGTCGCCCGACGCGGCGGAGCTCCGGTCGATCCCGAGCACAGAGGCTTCCTGGGGGCGAGTGGGTGGTGCTGGAGTGCTACTGGGAGTGTGGGGAGGAGGTGGGTTTCGTTGGAGAGGCTCGGGGCGTGCTTATATAGCCGAGCCCCGGTCCACCGTGGACTCATGCGCTGGCGAGGTCACGGGCGAGGCCAGAGGCCGTGCAGGCGCTCGTGTTCGAGTCGGGAAGGTTCATGGGTGAGGTCTACGCCTAGTAGAGGGGAGAGGAGGAGCGGGGGATGCTCCAGAGGGCGCGCGCGTGTGAGGCCGACGAGTGGAGCTTGCGGGCGGCCGGCGCGCGTGCGAGGGCGGCCACTGGAGGGATGAGGAGGAGAGGGACAACACCGGGGGAGGTCGCAGACATCGAGGCGCATCGGTAGGCGCGAGGAGGGAGCACGAGGTGGTCGGAGGCGAGCGATTGGGCGAAGCTACAGTGCGGGTGCGCACTGTAGCGCACGCTGGAGCGTGCTTATCGCATGCCATGGCATGCCATTGGCTCTCTGGGCGTGTCCGCCGTGTCTGGGGGGGTCCAGCACGAAGTAATCAACCCAGATGTGGCTTTGGATGCTCTGGATGATCAGTGAGAGAGGAGTGAAGCTGGTAAATGGGTAGAAATAGGCTGTCCAGCAAGGTGAATTGGGGTTTTCACCCCTCAATCATGGAGCTGTGGACATGGGGGAGTTACTGGAGGTAGAATGTAACTAGATGAAGCTGTGGTAGAAAGTTGAGGCAAAAGTAAATAGTAAAAGAGGCCAAGATGATGGTTTTGGTAAAATGGCAGAAGGTGTTTGATCAAGTTTTGGACAAGCAAATGATCTCCACTAGCCATGGCACTTAACAGGATTGAATGCCATATGGAAATAGGGTGTTTCGCCAAATTTGGGCTTATTTGAAGAAACTAGCCAATGTAACTTTGGTGAACCCTAGAAATCAATAGAAATGGCTTCATCTTGTTTAAGTCAGGCTAATCATCTCCCCTTGATGCACCACTTGGTGTAGTTTCATCATTTGGGGTTATGATCATGCCCACAAAGTTTGAAGCTCCAAATAAAAAGTTGGTAATGTAAAGTTGTTCAAATTTGCATTTGAACAGAAATGGTTTTGGGGTATTCAGATCAAGTTGCCCTACTCCAAATCTTGTGCCATTTGGTCTAGATGCCTTATTAGGCCTCTCTAGCATGTGCACCAAGTTTGAGGGCATTTGGATAAGTTTGGCAATGTAGAGTTGCTCAAACTTCAGATATGGTCAGAATGGATTTGAAGGGTTTTGAGGATGTTATCTTGCTTCCCAGGGCATGGGCTTGGCAAGATCATCAAATATGTCACATATGACATGATAGAATTTCCCTGGAATTTTTAGAGAATATTTCCTTTGTAAATATTTCAAAAGCTTGAAATATCCAGAAAGGGTTTTAGAGGGATTAGCCCATTATTTTGAACATGACCAAGTGTTGAAACTCTTATATATGGAAAATATATGTCCTATGAGTCTCCCTGAATTTTGGCAAATATTTTTGAAATACTTGAATAATTTTTCCCTATTAAAGACCATTTCTGGCCTTAAGAAAAAGCTTTTAAATAAAATAGGAAAATAACTTTTAAAATTATACTTTTGTGGTTCTGGGAGTCCTATGACTACTAGGTCTCAAATAAACTTTTTGAAATAATTTTCTCACCCTAAATCAAGCACTTGCAGTGCAAACCTCAATTCAGGGGTTTTTGGAATTCTAAATTTTTAAAAATACATTTTGGCCAAATTATTTTTATAAGAAAATACTATACTGCTATAAACACTTGGTATGATCATTGGGCAGAAGTTTTAAGTATGGAGATGAATTCTACAAGAGGTAATAGTTGACTTTAATGAGCACATGAAAAACACATGAAGGAAAACTCAAATCCAAATAAAAGCCAAATGATGCCAAAAAAATTTGCTGGTCCAAATTTTCATGCTTCATTGATGCAAAAGACATGTTACAAAATGCAGGGTGTGACAAACGGACAAACCAAAGGCTATCCCAAGCGTAAACTGCTGCCTGAATTCGACGACAAGGCTGCCGCGCCCGTCCCGCCGAAGAATAACACCGCCGACAAGCTGGACCGACCACCTCGCGGATGTGCTAGCAATGGCATACACAAGCCCGCACCACCACCCCATAAAGGAAAGGAGGATGCAACTAAAGTCTGAAAGTATGATCTACGTGAGTACCTGAACCAAAAAGCTAGCAAGACCAGGTCTATCTATGGACCTAGGGACCGGGCTCCCACACGGGACGGCGGCTATCAAGCCAATCGCGTCGGTAACATACCAGTTCAGGGTCAATACCGAACATCACAACCATCGGACATACCCCACGATATAGCAAAATACAAAGGAGCCGCACACCCTCTGTCGTGGTTTTGTCACGGCAGATATCCTAGCATAAGGACTTAGTCGTGGAGCCATCGCTACGGGTTAGCTTAAAGGGGTTAAAGCGAACAAAGGACGCAAGGGAGTTTTATACTTGTTCGGCCCCTTACGGTGAAGGTAAAAGCCTACGTCTAGTTGTTGTGGTATTGCTAGGGTTTCGATGACCAGGGAGCGAATCCGCTTTGCCTGTGTCTCGAGCTGTAGTTTCTTGTCCTGAACGGCCGCCGGGTCATCCCTTTATATACACAGGATGACGCCGTGCCGGCTTACAGAATCCCGAGGCCGGCTCATAAACATGCCCGGCTCGGTCTCTACTTTACCTATCTTACAATGCAAGTTACACACCATATGGCAGTTTATGTCTATAGGCCCTAATACCTTTTGGGCCCTAGGCCTTTTAGTCATCCATAGTAAAACGCCACACTCTATGTCTTGATGGGCTTCAATAGGAGTAATTCATCATAGGCATAAACCGGCCCCTCCTGGGCGGTTTATACCTAATAGTTATATCCTTGACATTAGGCCCCAGATTGATTTGAACCCGTTCATGTCAAGCTTCAACACTTCGGGAAAACCTTGTCTTCCGTGCCTTCAATTGACCTTGTAAACCGCCCTGACGTCATCTTCCATGATCATGTTAAACAGCCATGACATCACCTGTTCATTTAAAACATGTATATGCTTTAACCTTATTTATTAATCCTTCGAAGGCCGAGGCGACAACTCTGCCCTATATCCATTTTTCGGGTTCCTTGATTCCCGTGCCTGCCATTTATCCCTTCGGCTTATAAATAAGGCAAGGGGTCCCTTTCTTTTTCTCCCCTTGCCTCTTCGTCCTTCTTCTTCCTCGCGCCTCCTCAGTGCCTAAGCACTGCCGCCGCCGTTCGACCTTCGCATCTACTCGAACCCAGGCCGCTGCATCAACTTGTTTTGACCAGAGTTTCACCGGCGCGCCTTCGCATCCGAGAGCTCCGGTAAGTCCTTTCTTCGCTTCTCCTATAAATCTCATTAGGTTTTCTTCTGCGAGTTCATCAAAGCTATTGTGCTGTTCTTCCCTGTTCTTCATCATGGCTTCAATGGCAAGTGTAGATATGATGCTTTTGTACACGGCCGTAGAGATAGCCCTCCTTTCTTATCATTAGCGCGCTTGTCTTTTAAAGTAATCCCCATCTAGGTCTGATGAACTGCTGCAGTACCTGTTCAACCTAAATCTGAATATACCTGAATTTATTGACACGCTGTAGATCTGTAATGCTGCTGTTGATCTGTGAAACTTGTTTTTCCATAACTTTAGATCTGCATCTTTCGTACCCTCATCGGCAGTTTAATCTTTTAGAAAAATCATAATCCGGTAGGTAGGATTAGGCCCCACTTAAACCGTTGTTGTAGCTATCTTTATAACACTTCCAATATCTAGCTCCGGTTTAATATTGTGTATATACCTCAACACATGTCGACGCTTTATACCTGTCGACCATGAATCATAAACCGCCCTTTATCTTTAATTTCAGCTTTTTCCTTTGAAATGGCAAAGCAAACCAAGCAATTTTATTCCTGCAACTGGGTTCCGTCCCGGGTTACTGAAGAAGAAATGAACGGTTTAGTTGAGATTGGCGCCTAAGCCAAGAAGGATGTCATCCATTGGAGAATCCCTGGTCCGGAAAACCCTCATGAACCCAAAGATGGAGAAGTAGTTATATTTGTTGATCACTTAGCCCGAGGGTTTAGCCCTCCCGGATCAAAATTCTTCCGTGATGTGCTTGCTAGCTTCCAACTCCACCCTCAAGATATTGGACCAAACTCTGTGTCCAATATTTGCAATTTTCAAGTATTATGTGAGGCTTATTTGCAAGAGGAGCCCATAGTTGAGCTGTTTAGAGATTTCTTCCACCTGAACCGCTGTACGGAATTTACGGACGGACCTAACACCGAACTTGGCGGGATTTCCATTCAAAAAAAATATGTATCAGTTTCCCTCGCGCCAAACATCATAGTCATCCTAAAGACTGGAACCAGACTTGGTTTTATTGTCAAGACACATCTCCAGCTGGTGAGAATCCTCTGTCGGGTTATCGTCCTCATCGGCTTTCCAACAATCATCCATTTCCCCAACGACTTAGTGCCCAGGAACGATCCAAGTATGCACCACAACTTTCAAAGCTTCGGGCCTTTACTGCAAACGGTTTAACAGGCATCGACTTTGTTCGTTGCTGGATTTCTTGGAACATTTTACCTCTAAGCCGGCGCCCTGGTTTTATGTGCGAGTACACAGGGGACCCAAAAGACCCTCAACGTCATACTGAGGTTTTGTTAACAAAAAATGAAATCAATAAATCTGTCAAGAAGATATTGGATGAACTGGTGGCTGTCTGCAACAAATCTGGGCTGGCTCCCTTATGTGAATCCAATAAACCGCCAGCTGTAAGTATCCTTATAACTTTTTGCTTTATTTCAATATTTTAAGTATCCTTTCTAAAGCTCCTCAATTTCTGACTGGGCAATGATCCGTTCTGGAAGAGGAAAACTCAAGATAAGCCGGCAAAGGTATCTCGCCCTAAGACCAAGGCCAATAAGAAGACTGTCAAAAACAAAATTGCTGAATCATCCGAGTTAAACATTGATGATGATGAACGAGCCTCAGAGGTAGAACTTGACTCCCTTGGCTCCCTTTTCTTGCACCTCATTGATAATGATTATATTCAGGAAAACGCTGAAGGCAGCCAAGCTGATGATGTAGAGGTAATTATCCTTTCCTCCGGTTCAGATCCTCTTCCAACACAGAAAATCTGTCAAGCAAGCCAGAAAGTAAGATTTTCTCACCCTTTAGCTTACTTGGACCCAAACTTTATTTTGAAGAAGCAGCAACATGAAGCTCGCCGTACAGCCTGGCACAACGGCCAAGTAATTACCTCCACCAGTTTACCAAATACTCCAACCCGGAAGCATTGATCAGAGGTCTCATACATACGTGATGTTCTTTATCCCAAAGCGGGCCATTTTCGTCAGCCTCTTAATTCATCTGATTCTAACTATCAGGAAACCCCTCATTCATCGTCTGGCGAGTCAACGGTCACACAACTTCCTCCCCTCAAAACAGTTCCTGGGTGAGCTTTTTATTTTACTATTAACTTTATGTTTAGTCCACGCCCTAAATTTTATCTTTATCTTTCGCAATAGGCCAAAGCCCAGTAAGAAGGCAAATTGAGTAAACTGGCTGATGGTGATGTAATCCCTGAACCGGAAAAAACTCCAAAGCCGGCAGGAGGAAATGCTGACGCCTTGCGTGATGATCCGCCGCTGCCAGATCTTGATATTTTTGCTGAACAAGAAGCTGCACCAATGGATCTTGGTGGTAATCAAAATAGCCTAGTCCGGGCCAGTGACAACCCAGCAAGCCCAGCCAAAGCTGCTGCCGATACAACGGGAGATGATATGATTACTGGTTTTGGCCACACCACTCCTGGCGAGCCTGTTGCCTTGTCAATGCATAATTCCAAAGAGGAAGTCTCTAGAATGGACAAGGGTAAGTGGAATGCCGACTTATCGAGCTATGCTCATCTCAGCGCCCAGGATCTTCACTCCAGATATCTAAACCGGCTGTACACAAGCCGCGATTATGAAGCCGGTTCGGTGAGATTAATGAAGGAATGATATGAGGTAAATGTTGCTTGACTTCTGCAAAATTGTTTCTTTTCCATCAAACTCTTTATATCAGCTCCAGTGTGCCCCCCAAGGGCCGGTTTATCTCTTCGAGATGAATCGGGACTTGTAGAATATTTAGACTTTGCAACTTTCGCCAGTGTAGCCCCCAAGGGATGGTTTACCTTTTCAAGATGAACCGGTACTTTGTCCTATAACTTCACTTTGAACAAATATACATTGTCCCCCAAGGGCCAGGAACAATACTTGTATTGAGTTTGGGACTTGTAAAAAACTTTTGATAACCGCGAATATGCATTAGCCCCCAAGTGCCAAGTGTATAACTTGTTATGCGCTCGGGACTTTCAATATGATTCACCAGTTTATGATATGTATCTCTTTATAGGTTGATCTGAGTCAGAAGGAATCTCAAACCGCTGACCTTCAAGAAAACCTTAAGTTCCAGCAAGCAGCAACTTCCAAAGCCAAGAATGAGTTCACCAGTGCTTTGGCAAGTATGGAAAAACTAAAAAAAGACTTCCAGAAGGAGCGGGGGGATTGGGATATTGAGAAATCCGCTTTGAAGAAAAAGGCTGTTGATGCAGAGGCCGCCCTTAAACCGGTGGCAGAAGAGCTATCTGGCTTAAAGCGTCAAATAAATGATATGACCACTGCTGTCTTTGGTAAGCACCCTTATTATAACTCTGAATATGTATCATACCATAAATTGTCGGCTTAATAATGGTTCCACTGATGTAGGAAAATGTACTGCCCATTTAGGCTCTAACATGCAAAAGAAGCTGAAGGCTGCCTATACACTTATAGAACAACTTTATACCGCCGCGCAACGAATCATTTGTACTGCCACTCACAACAAACCGCTCCCAACTTTGATCAAGGAAACCCTAGAAAAGCTGTCAATGCTGCCCGCTCGGTTTGAAGAGCTGAAGAGATCGACTGCAAGGGCAGGAGCTTTGACTGCACTAACCCGGGCGAAAGCATGGGTACCCGACCTTGATACGGCTGACGTAGTGAATGGTTATCCAAGCTTGAAAGAGGACGGATCAGAATTTAATAATGATGATCTTCAAGCTTTGACGAAGGAAATGTGGCCTTTGGCCAGCAAGTTAGCTGAAGAAGTTGATATGTCCCACTACCAGGCGGTTTATGACGCTGACAACAAACGGGTTAATGCGCTGACTCATGATGTGGAAGATCTCATCCCGCCCGTCCGTAAGCACACTTACGCTCCTGATGTTGAACCCTCCGAGCTTATAAACGATGAAGTTGTTTTCCAAGCCCTAACTAGGATCAATTGGGCAACCACTAACTTCCAGCTACTGGATGGAGATGAGGAGGAGGAAACGGTGCAGGGTGATCCGCAGCCATCTGGCCGGGCTGGCGAGGAGTCATGAACCAGAGCCGGTTCTAATCTTCAACATACCGTAACACTTGGTGAACCAATTTTATTCTTTTGGGCTGCAAAACACCTTGTAATAGGCTAGCTGAAAACACTAGGTCTGTTATGCCATCGTGCATATTTCCTTTGCATAACACTGCTTAATCCAGTATCCTTATAATATGTCTGCCTATTCTTCTGAACAGCTTTACTTAACCTGTTTGTGCATAGAATAAGTTTTAAAGTGTCCTGGCGGTTCATCGCCGGACGGGTCATAATGCCCAAACAGATGACCTAGGTTTATAACCCAGGCTGTATTTTGAAATAAATAAATATGAAATAGATCATACCTGTGATATTGAATCACATTGTTGGTTTTACCAACTTTGTAGTAAGGGTGATAATCCCAAATTGCGAGTATTGATGACTCTTGCAGTATTTGCTGGTTTATGATAAAACCATGCCGGGTTGTGATAAACACCGGATTATACTAATATGATACTGGTGATATGTAATCAAACCAGACCGGGTTAATAAACAACGATTTTACTTGATGGTGGTGAGTTATAGTCAACCACTAGGCCAAGTCAATTAATATCGGTTTAACATATAAAAGGTGTCGTAAGTCGCAAAAGAGAAAACAACTTATCAAAAATCATGCGAGGCTTTTTATGGGCTCCCAGGCCTAAATTAGAGGCTTTTCATGGGCTGCCAGGCCACTGAGTTAAACCATTTCACGAAGCCTGTTAAGATGGACCTCACATTAACCAATCATCGTTTTAACGTTGACAAGTTCATGGTTTGTATAAGATTGACTTGTCAAACATTCGACGGGTCATACCAGGTTTACCTGGACGGAGTGACTTACTTGATGCAGGCAGGTTAACCCGGAGTTTTAGGTGCATGCACCTGGCTTCCAAGCCTGGCTTGATAGCCTATTACAAGGGCCTTAAAAGCTCTTTGTTGCTGTGCAACAAGAGCCCCCAAGTAACATTGTGAGGTGTGCTCAATGGGTGCCTATGTTTGAGTTGTGCCAATCATCAAACTCTCTTTTTCCCCTTATCATCATGTTGGCTTGATAGCCGGATTACTGAAGTAACCAGAGCTGTGCTCTTATGATAATATTGGCTTGATAGCCGGTTTAAGAGGGCCATGAGAACTCCGTTTTAGACACAGAAGCCCCCACGTGACAAACTCTTATGGAAAAAATAGCAAAGGCCCCGCTTTAGCAGGGATGCTGGTTTATTATATTGATCATAATATATACATTGCGAATATATGTACATAAAGGGAGCCTATGGCTCAGGTGTAGTAAGGACGAAGATGAGCAATGTTCCACGCCGTTGGGTCTCCTCCTCCGCTGTGCGCGAGTCATTGTGTTCTCGAACGTCGATGAGGTAGTATGACCCGTTGTGTAGATTCTTGCTGACCACAAAGGGTCCTTCCCAAGGTGGGGATAGCTTGTGCATATCAGTCTGGTCCTGGATGAGCCGGAGCACTAGATCGCCTTCTTGAAAAGTTCTGGTTCTAACCCGACGACTGTGGTATCGACGTAGATCTTGCTGGTAAATCACTGACCGAGCTGCTGCAATGTCACGTTCCTCATCCAACCGGTCCAGTGCTTCTTGTCGTGCCTTCTCGTTGTCAGCTTCAACATAAGCCACCACGCGAGGCGAATCATGACGGATGTCACTAGGGAGAACTACCTCTGCCCCGTAAACCACGAAAAAGGCGTGTAACCCGTAGATCTGTTTGGCATGGTGTTGATGCTCCATAATACGGAAGGTAACTCCTCCACCCACCAACCCGACGTCCTCTGTAACGAAACCATAAGCCAGGGCTTGATGCCTCTCAATATCTCTTGATTGGCTCTATCAGCTTGACCATTAGATTGAGGGTGAGCCAGTGAAGATACATCAAGCCGGATATGCTCTTGTTGACAAAATTCTTTCATAGCCCCCTTGGACAGACTAGTGCCGTTATCAGTTATAATGCTGTGTGTAAAGCCAAACCGGAAAATCACCTTTTTGATGAATTGAACCATTGTAGCTGCATCACACTTGCTGACTGGCTCTACCTCCACCCACTTGGTAAATTTATTAACCGCCACCAAAAGTTGGGTCTTCTTATCTGGAGATCTCTTAAAGGGTCCAACCATATCTAGCCCCCAAGTCACAAACGGCCAAGTGATTGGAATCATCCTCAATTCTTGAGCCGGTACATGAGCACGCCTTGAGAATTTCTAACATGCATCACACTTTTTAACCAAATCTTCAGCATCAGCATGAGCCGTTAGCCAATAGAAACCGTGATGAAAAGCTTTAGCTACCAAGGACTTTGAACCGGCATGGTGACCACAATATCCTTCATGGATCTCACGCAGAATCTCACGACCTTCATCCGGAGATACGCAACGCTGAAACGCCCCTGTGACACTGCAATGATGTAATTCTCCATTGACAATAGTCATTGACTTGGATCAACGGATTATCTTCCTGGCCAAGATTTCATCCTCTGGTAACTCGCCTCGGTTCATGTACGCCAAATATGGGACTATCCAATCTAGGATAGCATGAAGTGCCGCTACCAACCGAGCCTCTGGATCAGGAACAACCAAGTCCTCCTCTGAAGGTAACTTAACCGACGGATTATGCAAGACGTCCAGAAAAACATTAGGTGGAACCGGTTTACGTTGGGAACCCAAACGGCTTAATGCGTCCGCCGCTTCATTCTTTCGCCGGTCCACATGGCCCACCTGATAACCCTTGAAGTGTCCAGCGACAATATCCACTTCTCGATGATATGCCGCCATGAGAGGGTCCTTAGAATTCCAGGTGCCAGATACTTGTTGAGCCCCCAGGTCCAAGTCGCCAAAGTGCTTAACCCGGCTTAGATTCATCTCCTTAGCCATTCGAAGACCGTGGAGGAGAGCCTCATATTCTGCTGCATTATTAGTGCAAGGGAACATTAAACGAAGAACATAACAAAATTTATCACCTCGTGGGGAAGTTAATACGACTCCAGCCCCAGAGCCCTCCAATTGCCTGGATCCATCAAAGTGAATAGTCCAGTACGTGTGATCCGGCTTTTCTTCCGGCACCTGTAACTCCGTCCAATCATTGATGAAATCCACAAGTGCTTGGGACTTGATTGCAGTACGAGGCACATATTTTAACCCGTGAGGTCCAAGTTCAATGGCCCACTTGGCAACCCGGCCGGTTGCTTCTTTGTTTTGGGTTTTGGATTATATCTCCCAGAGGGGCAGAGCTGACCACAATGATGGGATGACCCTGAAAATATTGCTTGAGCTTCTGGCTTGCCATGAAGACTCCATACACCAGCTTCTGCCAATGCGGATACCTCTGCTTAGACTCAATGAGCACCTCGCTGATGTAGTAAACCGGCCGTTGAACCGGATGTTCCTTCCCAGCCTCCTTGCGCTCCACCACAATGGCAACACTGATAGCCCAGGCATTAGCAGCCACATATAGTAACAGTGGCTCATTATCGACTGAAGCAGCAAGGATAGGCGGCTCTGCCAACTGTTTCTTCAAGTCCTCAAACACGGCATTAGCAGCATCACTTCAAACAAAATTGTTCATCATCTGGTAGAGCGGGATAGCCTTCTCTCCCAATCAGCTAATAAACCGGCTTAGTGCTGCAATGCGGCCTGCCAGACGTTGAACGTCATTGATACACGCAGGTTTAGCAAGGGAGTGATAGCCTTGATCTTCTCCGGATTAGCTTCGATGCCCCTATTTGACACCAGAAACCCCAAGAGCTTGCCCGTCGGCACACCAAAAACACACTTGGCCGGATTAAGCATCATCTTATAGACCCAGAGATAATCACAAGTTTCCTTCAAGTCATCTATCAACGTTTCTTCTTGTCTGGATTTTACCACAATATCATCCACATAGGCATGAACATTACGTCCAATCTATGTATGAAGACAATTATGCACGCAACACTGATAAGTCGCCTGGGCACTCTTGAGCCCAAAGGACATGGATACATAGCAGAAGGCTCCAAAGGGAGTTATAAAGGCTGTCTTCTCCTAGTCCTTAACTGCCATTTTGATCTGATGATAGCCGGAATATGCATCGAGAAAACTCAAATGCTCACAACCCACCGTAGCATCAATAATTTGATCAATACGGGGTAGAGCAAAGGGATCACCTGGGCAAGCCTTGTTCAAATCTGTGTAATCCACACACATACGCCAAGTGTCGTTCTTCTTAAGTACTAGCACCGGATTAGCCAACCCTTCAAGATGAAACACTTCAACAATAAACCCGGCCACCAAGAGCCTGGCTACCTCTTCACCAATAGCTTTGCGCCTTTCTTCATTGAAGCGGCGGAGAAACTGTTTGACCGGTTTGAACTTGGGATCAACATTAAGAGTGTGCTCAGCGAGTCCTCTCGGTACACCTGGCATGTCGGAAGGTTTCCATGCAAAGATGTCCCGGTTCTCACGGATGAACTCGATGAGCGCGCTTTCCTATTTCGGATCCAAATTAGCGCTGATGCTAAACTGCTTGGATGAATCGCCCAGGACAAAATCCACCAGCTTAGTCTCATCAGCTAATTTAAATTTTAAGGCTGGATCATGCTCTATAGTTGGCTTTTTCAAAGGAGCCATGTCCGCCGGATAAACATTGTCCTTGTAGAACTTCAACTCCTCTGTTGCACAAACCGACTCAGCGTAGGCCGCATCACCTTCTTCGCATTCCAAAGCAATTTTACGGCTCCCATGCACCGTGATAGTCCCCTTATAACCTGGCATTTTGAGCTGCAGATAAACATAACAGGGCCTCGCCATGAACTTAGCATAAACCGGCCGCCCAAACAAGGCTACCACTTCAAAGGTCAAAGTCTCTGATCTTGAGTCATGCTCATCTCCAAAAGTAACCTCCAGATCTATCTTGTCGACCGGATATGCCGATTTACCAGGTACTACACCATGGAAGATAGTGTTTGATGGTCTGAGCTTTTTATCTGTTAACCCCATGCGACAGAAAGTTTCTTGCCGACCGGATATGCCGATTTACCAGGTACTACACCATGGAAGATAGTGTTTGACGGTCTGAGCTTTTTATCTGTTAACCCCATGCGACAGAAAGTTTCATAATAAAGGATGTTGATGCTGCTTCCTCCGTCCATGAGCACCTTGGTGAACTTATTCCCCCCAACCTGAGGTGCCACCACTAGCGTCAGCTGACCCGGATTATCAACCCGGGGCGGATGATCCTCTCGACTCCACACAATGGGCTGCTCTGACCAGCGTAAATAACGAGGCATTGTCGTTTCAACAGAGTGCACCACCCTCTTACAAACCTTCTAATCACGCTTACACAGGCTGGTGGTGAAAACGTGATACTGCCCACTATTCAACTGCTTCGGGTTGCTCTGATAACCTGACTGTTGCTGCTGATGATTCCCCTGGTGATTATAACCACCTTGGCTGCCTTGACTGCCATGATTACTGTGTCCACTCTGATTGCCATGCCCGTTCTGATTGCCCTGGAATCCCGAGCCAGAACTACCATCGTGATAACCCGGCCCATGAGAGCCAGCCCCTGAACCGCCGGTCGGACCATGGTCATACTGGAAACGATCTGAATTTTTGAACTCTCGCATAATGAAACAATCTTTGCAAAGGTGCGTGGCTGGTCCTTCCTTCGTCCCGTGCCTAGGGCAAGGAAGATTTAACTGGTGCTCAAGACTGATATTTGACCCTCCGCTCCTCGGGGGCGACCTATCCTTACGACGCTGACCATCATTCTGTGTATTGGTGTTAGCCACAAAATCTGAATTGTTGTCCTCTTTATGCTTACCGCTATTTCCATGGCTCGCCGGATTAGGCTGTGGTGCTTTACCATTCTTCTTTCCCTTTCTTGACTTTTTGTCATCAGACTCCGGGTCCTTGGTACTATCAGAATCGGCGTACTTAACCAGAGCTGCCATGAGTGTTCCCATGTCATCACAGTGACGTTTAAGCCGTCCCAACTTCTGCTTTAGAGGCGTGAACCGGCAATTGCCCTGCAATGTCAAGACTGCTGTACCGGGGTTGATGCGGTTTGTTGAGTGCAGGATCTCTGAAACTCGGCGCACCCAATGACTCGTTGATTCATTCTCTCCTTGGACACAAGAAACTAAGTCCACAATTGACATGGGCTGTTTGTAGGTGTCTTTGAAGTTCTGAATAAACCGGCGTCTTAACTCGGCCCATGATCCAATGGAATTCGCCGGTAAGTTTTTTAGCCAACTACGAGTCGTTCCTTCCAACATCATGGTGAAGTACTTAGCACACGCTTCATCGTCCACATCCAGCATCTCCATCGCCATCTCATAGCTTTCCACCCACGACTCGGGGGATAAATCAGCAGTGTGATTGGGCACCTTCCGCGGTCCTTTGAAATCCTTAGGCAGACGCACATTACGTAAAGCGAGGGTGAGACACGACACTCCTAAAGAGTTGGAGGTGACTCCTGGTTCCACTGAGGTAGTTGGACGAACCGGGGTAAGCTCACGAGTTGTATATTGTGCTGCTAACTCGGCCTCTCGATGTTGTCTACCCTGGTCCACTATGTCCTGAGCATTCACACCACCACCTACCGGGTTATCCCCCCGAGGAGGGTTACGGTTCCGTGCACTGCTTGATACGACCGGTTCATCAATATGCCTGCTATAACTCCGGCTTGGGCGGGGGGTGGAATGAATCCTCTTGATGCTATAGGAATAAGCCTGCTGCTGAGTCAAAGTCGTCTCTAGGAACTCCCTAGCTCGTCGCGCCTCCACTGCTATAGTGGATTCTCCTTCAATGGGGAGGGCCGCCAATCATGAAGCGGCTGCGACTATGTGATCCAAGGGGTTGGAGTAATGACTGGGAGGCGTCGGTACATATTGTGATGGAATGATCTGATGAGATGGATCCGTTGCGTGTGGTTGGACCGACGCCGCCGTTCCAGGCACTTCTGCCCGGTTTACCACTAGCTGATTGCTGGTTCCTGCTCCTGGCGTATTAAGGAGATTCCTTGCCTCGTAAATCGGAGGCAGGCGAGACTGGTGCCTTCTCCTCATTACATCATTTGATGCATTCTGATCCAACATGAGCCGATAAGTTTGAGCATCCAACTTGGCTTGTTTCGCGGCCATCCTGGTGTTTTCAGCTACCAGATCCGCCTTGACTTGATCTATCTGAACATTTACCTTAGCAACTTCTGCGTCGTGCTGCTCCTTATCGGCCTGACTGACTTCCGCGGTTAATAGCATGGTCAAAGTGTCGAATAAACCGGACAGAACTTGAGCCGGTGGCTGCTCAGGGCCTCCTGCCCTGGTTGCTGCTGCTGCCGCCAAATCGGATGTTAACGCTGCCGCAGTCGAAGAATGTTGCACAGGCTGTGATCCAGCCATGAAGACCGCAACCCGGATCAGCGGATCGAGGGGGTCCGGAATACTGTCATTGTCACAACAGCCCCTAGACCGGCCATCCTGTAGTAGGTACAAAGATTCGGTCTCCCCGGTAGATGACTCATCGCCAGAATAAACAACGGTCTCACCACCAGATTCCGATCTATCCTCAGCTTCCGCTCCGTGGACAACTCCCACAAAAATACGCTTCATGGCAGGCCGAACCCGGGAAGGTCTCGCACGCTGAGCCAACTCGACGTGGTTGGTGCAGATGTCTGGCTTAGGGCCCGGTTCACCGATCTTGCCAATGAAAACGTGGATGCCGCTGAAGGGGACCCGGTACCCGTACTCGATTGTGTCGGCCTCAGGGCCCCAGCCTGCGTCGTTGATATAGATCTTGCTGCGACAACTCTTACTCATCCGGCCCACTGCATAGCCCTTGAGACCTTCAAAGGTGACTCTAAGAACTTGAAACCATCGTGCGATAGCCCCACAGTGGGCGCCAACTGTCATGGTTTTGTCACGGCAGATGTCCTAGCATAAGGACTTAGTCGTGGAGCCATCGCTACGGGTTAGCTTAAAGGGGTTAAAGCGGACAACGAACGCAAGGGATTTTTATACTAGTTCGGCCCCTTACGGTGAAGGTAAAAGCCTACGTCTAGTTGTCGTGGTATTGCTAGGGTTTCGATGACCAGGGAGCGAATCCGCTTTGCCTGTGTCTCTAGCTGTTCTTTCTTGTCCTGAACCGCCGCCGGGTCGTCCCTTTATATACACAAGATGACGCCCGACCGGCTTACAGAATCCCGAGGCCGGCTCATAAATGTGCCCGGCTCGGTCTCGACTTTACCTATCTTACAATGCAAGTTACACACCATATGGCGGTTTATGTCTACGGGCCCTAATACCTTTTGGGCCCTTGGCCTTTTAGTCTTCCATAGTAAAACGCCACACTCTATGTCTTGATGGGCTTCAATAGGAGTAATTCATCATAGGCATGAACCGGCCCCTCCTAGGCGGTTTATACCTAATAGTTATATCCCTGACATAAAGTGCTGCATCATGATTTTCAAGAAGGGTTTAAACCCATGAACATCGAAGCGTACGATGGAACGATGGATCCTGCCGGCTGGATAGAAGACTTTATTCTTCACATCCACATGGCTCGAGGAGATGATCTCCACACCATTAAATATTTACCCCTCAAGATGAAAGGACCAGCTCGACACTAGCGAAACAGTCTCCCAGAGAACTCCATTGGGAGTTGGGAAGAACTTGAGGATGCTTTTCGGGCCAATTTTCAAGGGACATATGTCCGGCCCCCGGACCCTGACGATCTAAGTCACATCATCCAACAACCCGGGGAGTCAGCCTGCAAGCTTTGGAATCACTTTCTCACTAAGAAGAACCAAATCGTTGACTGTCCGGACGCTAAAGCCTTAGCGGCATTCAACCACAGTGTCCGGGATGAATGGCTAGCTAGACACCTCGTACAGGAAAAGCCGAGGACAAATGGCAACCCTAACTACACTCATGACTCGCTTTTGTGCAGGTGAGGATATCTAGTTAGCTCGTAGCAGTACCAGCGAACCTGGAACATCAGAAGTCATGGACGGCAATGGAAAGCCACGACGTCACAAAAACAAACGTCGAAACGATGCTGGAAGCCCAGATGATACAATGGTAAACGCCGGATTCAGCGGCTCCAGACCCGATCAACGGAAGAAGCCATTTAAAGGCAACAGAGATGGTCCATCCAGTCTAGACAAAATATTTAGATAGGCCCTCCCAAATCCATGGCACCCCAGAAAAACCTGCCAACCATACCACCCGTAACTGTTGGGTCTTCAGGCAGGCCAGCAAGCTCAATGCCGAACACAAGGGGAAGGAGCCTAAGAGCGAAGACAAGGACGAACCTCGCCAGCAAAATATGGCGGGACAGAAGAAATTTCCACCTGAGGTCAAAATAGTAAACATGATATATGCCACTCATATCCCAAAGAGGGAGCGCAAGCGCGCACTCCGAGATGTCTACGCTATTGAGCCTGTTGCCCCCAAATTCAACCCATGGTCGGCTTGTCCGATCACTTTCGATTGCAGGGATCATCCGACTAGTATTCATCATCGGGTTAGGCTGCCCTAGTGCTCGACCCAATAATCAATGGATACCACCTCACCCGAGTCCTCATGGACGGCGGGAGTAGTCTTAATATGATATATCCGGACACTGTCCGCAAAATGGGGATAGACCCATCAAGAATCAAGCCTAGCAGCACAACCTTTAAATGAGTGATACCGGGCATAGAAGCCCGCTGTTGTCGGCGTCTTGGGAACCGGGGTACCCAGACTTGCCTGTTTGCGGGCCGCGACGCGCTCCTACAAGCGGGCTGGTACGGCCTAGCCGATCGACCAGCTGCTCAAGACCCTCGCGAGGGGCCAGGACTCGCGAGGAGAACAATGCCAAGACATCCTCGGGAGCGGCCTCGGCAAGGCGTTCCAGAGGGGCGGAGAATCCAAGGCCAAGCCTGCCTCAGGAGGAGGCAGTGATGTCAGCAGTGACGCACCGCACCAGCGGGTGCCAGCGCCCGCCAGCGACGCAGTTACCATTTCGGTGCAAGGGGACAGCGCAGCCGCAAGTTCCCGCGGAGCGGGGCAAAGGTTTCCTCATTGGTGCAACAAGACCGAAGACCACAAGGACGACAAGGAGGATGTCATCGTCGAGCCCACCACCGCGTCATCGCCCGATCCTTTTGCAGGCGAAGACTGCTTTTGTCAGGATAGGAACGTCCTTGTGTTCCCGCTACAAAAATGGCTGTTGTGGAATCCCTTCCCGCCTAAACATGTCGGGGGAAGAGGACCGTGGCCGCCTATATAAGTAGCTAGGACCTCCTCTGCAGAGGGAGGGGAGAATCATCGACACACACACTTGACCACCGCACAAGGAGCAAGAACACTAGCGTCCTGACCCTCCTGAGCTCGCCTCCTGAGCTCAAGAACCCTTGTACCAGTTCATACTCTAGCTCATCCGGAGCCAATCCACCAAAGCATGAAGTAGGGTCTTACACCACACGGTGGCCCGAACCTGGATAAACTCTTGTGTGCTTGTTTGCTGTTTGCTTGAATCCTTCCATTGAGACGAGAGCGAGGCGCTAGGTAGACGTGAGTGGGAGAGGTCTTCGTTCACGCCCCTGTGTTCGAACTTAACGGGTTTTGCGGAGCCCTGAATCCGACATTTGGCGCGCCAGGTAGGGGGCGTGTTGAGATCTCGCCTCTTCGACGACCTCACCTCCCCTCTCCGGTGCGGCGCCTCTACGATGGCTGCAGCTAGCCACAGCCATGCGGGGGCTGGCTCCTCCCGCGCCGACCCGGCAGCACATCGGACCGCGCCACCAACGCGCACTCCTCCTCCTGCTTCCACGATGCTTCTGCCGGCCCCGGCCACTGGAGGACGGCCTGCACCACCACTCCCGCTTCCTGTGGCCTCGCCGGTCGCGCTCTTGGTGGGGCGGCGGCGGGCCCAGTACCGGCCGCACAACGAGACCCGCACCACGCGGACAGCCCGCAGCTGCGAGCTGTGGGGCGCCGACTGCGAGAGGCGGCCTTGCCGTGGGGTCGCCTGCATCCTTGGTGGGTCCCAAGCACCGGCGTCTGCTCGGCACGCCAAGTCACACCTTCGGCAGGTTGGAGCTGCTACCGAGCCGCAAGAGCCCTTGCGGGCGTAGGATGGGCCGAGGCTCGCCAACGCCTTTGGCCCCGGCGACCTCGCCACCGAAGCGGCTGGTGCTGGTGATCTTCCCACGGTATGCATGCCTGCCATCTGTGGGGTGGCCGTGACAAGAACCCTCATCGACGGCGGCGCGGGCCTCAACATCCTCTCTCCCGAAGCCTTCGATCGCCTGCCTCTGTCCTATAGGCAGCTCCTTCCCACAAAGCCCTTCTCGGGGGCCGCGGTCTCGGCCATCCCGCTCGGCCAGATCCGCCTCCCGGTCACCTTCGCTACACCGGCTAACTACCTGACTGAGCTCATCGATTTTGACGTCGCACCCATTCGCCTACCCTACAACGCCGTCCTCGGCTTCCCTGCACTGGCAAAGTTCATGGCGGCAAATCACCCAGGTTACAACACCGTAAAGATGCCCGGGAGCAGCGGCGTCATCATCGTCAAAGGGGACCCCAAGGCCGCCCTTCAGGTCCTCGGGCGCGCGTACAAGGCCGCCGCAGCCACAGCTCACCCAACGGCGAAGGGGGCTCCGGAGCCTCCGGAGGCCGCGCCTACGAAGAAGAAGCATCTCTTTTCTCAGGACCCCGCCGAGACAAAGCATGTGCCTGCCGACGAAGAAGGCTCAGGAGCCACCTTCACCATCGACACGGGCATGGATCCAGAACAAGAGGCGGCGCTGGTTGGCTTCCTCAGAGCCAACAAGGACGTGTTTGCCTGGAAGGCCGCAGATTTGGTCGGGGTGCCGAGGCATATCATTGAGCATCACCTCATGGTGTGCCCCAATGCGCGCCCCATCAAGTAGAAGGCACGTAGACAAGCCTCGGAGAAGCAGGCCTTCATCGTCCAGGAGGTTAGGAAGCTGGAGGAGGCTGGTGTCGTACGAGAGGTACGGCATCCAGAGTGGCTGGCCAACCCCGTCATCGTCCCGAAGAAAGGAGGCAAAGAATGCATGTGCGTCGACTTCACGAGCCACAACAAGTTCTGCCCTCAAGACCCCTTCCCTCTTCCGCACATCGACCAAATCGTGGATTCGACGGCTGAGTGCGACCTGCTCTGCTTCCTTGGCGCATTCTCGGGCTACAACCAAATCAAGATGGCGGTGGAGAAGATGGCATTCCTGACCCCATGCGGGGTCTACTGCTACACCTGCATGCCCTTCGGGCTGAGGAACGCCGGCACAACCTTCTAGCGCCTGATGCACATCACGCTCGGCCCTCAGCTTGGGAGGAACGCGGAGGCCTACATCGACGACATAGTGGTAAAGACCAAGGAGGCCGCGACCTTCGTCCAGGACTTGGAAGAAACATTCGCCAACCTGCGCAAGGTGAAGCTGTGCCTCAACCCGGAGAAGTGCTTGTTCTGCGTACCCTCCGGCAAGCTGCTAGGGTTCCTGGTTTCGCACCGAGGCATTGAGGCTAACCCAGAGAAGATATGGCCATCGAGAAGATGAGGCCGCCCACTAACCTTAAGGAAATGTAGAAGCTCGCCCGGGTGTGTGACATCTCTGGGGCACTTCATCTCTAAGCTCAGGGAACGCGCCCTCCCGTTCTTCAAGCTCATGAAGAAGAAGGGGCCCTTTGCGTGAACTCCGGAGGCCGACGCCGCCTTCCAAGACCTCAAGAAGTACCTCACCAGCTCGCCGGTCATGGTAGCACCACGACCCCTGGAGCCCATGACGCTCTACCTCACCGCAACGCCTCATTCTGCCATCGCAGCTCTGGTCGTGGAGCGCGATGAAAAGCTCCGGATCCCAAGGCCACCAGGCGGCTCGGCGCCCTCAGGGCCTGCGCTGCCCCCTGACACGACCTCAGGGGCAGGCTCGACCACGGGCACCGACAGCCCTGCCGCTCAGCAAGAGGCTCCTGAGACGCCCGTGGACCCTGCTGCGCCGACCCTCGTGGAGCACCCGGTATACTTCATCAGCATAGTACTGCGCGACGCGCGTTCGCGCTACCCGATGCCCCAGAAGCTACTTCTGGCGCTCCTCGTCGCCTCCAAGAAGCTATGCTACTACTTCCAAGGTCACCCCATCAAGTTCGTCTCACCGTACCCCCTCGAGAAGGTGCTGCGGGGCCTGAATGTCGTCGGGAGGGTCGCCGAGTGGAACAACGAGTTGCAAGCATTCCAGCTGGAATTCAGCACCATGCGGGTGATCAAAGGAGCAGCTCTGGCAGACTTCATGGCGGAATGGACTGATGCAACCGAGCGGGGGCCAACGAAGACCGTTCGCTGGCCCCCGGCGATGAAGCCCCAGACGGATGGGTGGTGTACTTTGACGGTGCCTTCTCACGCCTCGGCGCGGGGGCTGGCGCCGTGCTGGCATCCCCCACTCTGGATAAGCTGTACTACGCTGTGCAACTCTGCTTCTAGCAGGGCGAGAAGGTCTGCAACAACATTGCCGAGTATGAGGGCCTGATTGCCGAGCTCAAGGCCGCCGCTGTGCTAGGGGTCAAGCGCCTCACCTCAGGGGAGATTCGCAACTCCTCATTGATTTCTCCAACAAGAAGTACAAGCCCAAGGATGAGCACATGGGGGCATACCTGGAGGAAGTGCGTAGGATGGAAAAGCGGTTCCAAGGGCTGGAAGTGCAGCACGTGCCGCGAGGCACCAACAAAGAAGCGGACGACATTGCCAAGCGAGCCTCCAGGCGGGAGCCCCAAAGGCCAGGCGTCTTCGAGGAGCGACTACTCAAGCCATCAGCAGCACCATCAGTACCCGAGCCGGCCTCCCCTCGGCAGGGGCGACCAACAGCGCCTCCAGACGGCGCCCCGCCTTGCGGACCACCGTCTGGAGCCCGCCTGTTGCTCGCTGCGGAGCCTGAGGAGGGGTGCTAGACCCAAGAACTCAAGATGTACCTGCAACACGATGCCCTACCAGACAAGGAAGAAGACGCAGAACGCGTGGTCCGACAGGCCTCAGTTTACTGCATCCAAGACGGTGAGCTCTACAGGAGGCGCCCCAACGACATCTCACTAAGATGCATCTCGAGGAAGCAAGGGCGCGAGCTGCTAGTTGATATCCATGGTGGGGACTGCGGCCATCACTCATCGTCCCGCACCCTTGTGGGCAAGGCCTTCCGTAGCGGCTTCTATTGGCCCACGGCGCTCAATGACGCCACGGAGCTCGTGCGAGCCTATGAGGCATGCCAGTTTCACGCCAATCAGATCCACCAGCCAGTGCAAGGCCTCCAGACGATTCCGCTCTCCTGGCCCTTCGTAGTCTGGGGATTGGACATCCTAGGTCCTTTCCCTCGGGCCGCAGGGGGCTACCACTTCCTGAGGCGATTCGGGGTCCCCATCCGCATCATCACGGATAACGGTTCGCAGTTCACAAGCAATCTCTTCAGGTCATATTGTGCTAACCTTGGAACACAGATCTGCTACGCTTCGGTGACCCACCTTAGGTGCAACGGCCAGGCTGAACGTGCCAACGTAGAAGTCTTGCGTGGCCTCAAGACGCGCAACTTCAAGAAGAAGCTCGAGGTCTGCAGCAGGGGCTGGATCGACGAACTATAGTTCGTGCTGTGGTCAATCTGAACCACTGCCACCAAACCTATGGGGGAGACTCCCTTCTTTCTCGTCTATGGGGTGGAGGCGGTCCTCCCTCCCGAGGTGAAGCATCGCTCCCCACGGGTCTTTGCCTTCGATGAGGAATGCTAGGACGCCACCTGGCGGATGGACCTCGTGCTCAGCGAGGAGGGCCGCCGCCGGGCTGCCCTAAGGGCGGCGTGTTACCAGCAGGCGCTGCGGCGGTACCATTGCCGCAGTGTCCGCACAAGAACACTTGAAGTTGGTGACTTGGTCCTGAGGCGGGTCCTCTCCCGTGAAGGGCTGCACAAGCTCTTGCCCATGTGGGAGGGCCCGTTCAGAATCGCCCGTGTCTCTAGGCCTGGTGATGTGCGCCTGGAGACGCAGGATGGGATACCTATCCAGAATTCCTGGAAGATCGAACACCTCAGGAGTTTCTATCCATAATCAAGGCTCCGTGCACGTGAAGGTCTCTGCCTGTGACACTCTCACGTAATAATGAGTTGGGGATGTACACGCCTCGGAGTCTCCTGTGCTTTGCCTACGGGCCCTCAGACGGGGCTCCCACCAACGCCCCAGTGGCAGTCCTTAGCTCCGCGCTGAGAAGAAGACGGAGTGTAGGGGTCGGACGCGACCTTTTTCCTTTTTGCTTGGTGTTTGGCTGTCAGCCTTTTCTACTTCCTTGGCTATCAGCCCTTCCTCTACCCCATACTATGAAGTTCTCATGTTTCTCGCGCTTCTAGCGTTTCGTTGAGAGTTTTGTGTTTGGATCTTTCTCACCGACTTTAAGTTTAGTTATGCCACTCGCTCTCCTTCACGCGCCTCGCGCGTGGGGGCTGGGGCACGGTCGGTCACCGGACCACGTCCGTCGTGGCCCCGTGACCTCGCCTGCCCAAGCCTGCTCAGGCTCTGGCACAGGGCTGGTCAGCCCGCGCAACCTACCGAGCCGCTCAGGCTTTGGTGCTCTAACCTGCGCTCGGCACTCTCAGCAGATTTTAGCGATTGACCTCCACTCGGGGGTTGTACGAGTCGAACCCGGCAACCTCCTCACGACCCGAAGGGGCTCATGACGCCAGAGTCGGGAGGACTCCGCCTCAGGATGGCAGGACGCGTAAAAGCTAAGTGACTTCATTCAGGCAACAAAAGCATGACGACGAGTTCCGCTTCTTACATACATCACAACCCATTACATGCCTCCCCAAGGCAACTTGAAATTTTGATGCAGAAAAAACGAGAAAGAAAAGAAGGGCGAAGAAGCAGAAGCCGCTCCTCTGGCTTCACCGAGCCGCAGTGGCGCGGCGATCCCCTCCCCACGCCGTATTGAGCTCGGTGGCGTGGTGGTTCGTCGCGGCCGCCAGTGCTGGAGGAGCTGCTACTGCCACAGAGGGGGGCCTCACGACGCCTAGGACTGAGGCCGTCTCTGGAGGAGGAACTGCTCCCTTGGACGTCTTCGCCCTCCTCGTCGTCAGCTTCGGGACAGCACCCAAGGGGCCTCCCTTCCTTTGAGAAGACCCTGAGGAACAGCGTGGAGACGCCATCGTACCTGAAGTGGAGTGCACACCTCCCCTGTAGCCGGCGCGCGCGGGCAAACGACTGCCAGCCGCGCTCCAAGAACACATCGCCCAAGGGAGCCACCTCGACCTCCACCCAGGATGCGCCACTGCAACAACCGTCGGCCAGCAGCCATATGCCCCAAGGCCTCCGGCCGGGAGCACATCGCCAAATGAGCGGGGAAGCTTGAGCCACGAGCCACCGGGCTTCTCCGCCCACACCATGAACTCCGACGAGACATCGAAGGAATGGAACTGTGGGCGCGGAGGGCGCGCAACCAGCAAGCACCTTTGCGCGACCCCTCTTCCTCCATGGCCGCGACCACCTTCGCCACGGGAGGACGCCCGGTGCTGCACACCAGCGGCCACAACAGAGCTCAAAGGGCCGCGCCCGCCTCCTCGAGAAGACGTTGCGGGTGCGGCGGCATGCTTGCGAGGACGGCCGCGACCCCTCTTCGGCGGCAGCGGGACAGGATTCTTCGGGGTCTTCCCCTTCTCCACGGCGGATGGCTTCCTCGACGGCGGCATGAAGATCTTGCGACGGGAAAGGAGAGCGAAGGACAAGCAAGGAGAAGACGGTGTTGGCTTGAAAATGGTCTGGGGGCTTCCCCCCTAGCCCCATTTATAGGGCGGAGGAGTCCAACCGCCAGCCAATGGCGTCGCAACCATTACTCCCTCGTCACCCGCGCCAAGGAGTTGTCAAGTCGCACGATCGCCAAGGTTGCCTGGGAAGTGGAGCCGCCACGTCCCATCCAACAAATCGCGCGGCGACCTAGCCCGCAGCCTTTATAGGGCCTGCGGCGCTTCATCCTCGCCTAAAGCTTCGCCCCGAAGCCAACTCCGCATGCGCCTTGGGCACGGGGGCTACTGTCGGCGTCCTGGGAACTGGGGTACCCAGACTTGCGTGTCTGCGGACCGCGACGCGCTCCTACAAGCGGCCTGGTATGGCCCAGCCGATCGACCAGCTGCTCAAGACCCTTGCGAGGGGCCAGCCCTCGCGAGGAGAATGACGCCAAGACCTCCTCGGGAGCGGCCTCGGCAAGGCGTTCCGGAGGGGCGGAGAATCCTAGGCCAAGCCTGTCTTAGGAGGAGGCAGTGATGTCAGCAGTGACGAACCGCGCCAGCGGATGCCAGCGCCTGCCAGCGGCGCAGTTACCATTTCGGTGCAAGGGGGACAGCGCAGCCGCAAGTTCCCGAGGAGCGGGGCAAAGGTTTCCTCATTGGTGCAACAAGACCGAAGACCGCAAGGACGACAAGGAGGATGTCATCGTCGAGCCCACCACCACGTCATCGCCTTATCCTTTTGCAGGCGAAGACTGCTTTTGTCAGGATAGGAACGTCCTTGTGTTCCCGCTCAAAAATGGCCGTTGTGGAATCCCTTCCCGCCTAAACATTTCGGGGAAGAGGACCGTGTCCGCCTATATAATTAGCTAGGACCTCCTCTACAGAGGGAGGGGAGAATGATCGACACACACACTTGACCACCGCACAAGGAGCAAGAACACTAGCCTCCTGACCCTCCTGAGCTCGCCTCCTGAGCTCAGGAACCCATGTACAAGTTCATACTCTAGCTTATCTGGAGCCAATCCACCAAAGCACGAAGTAGGGTCTTACACCACACGATGGCCCGAACCTGGATAAACTCTTGTGTGCTTGTTTGTTGTTTGCTTGAATCCATCCATCGTGACGAGAGCGAGGCGCTAGGTAGACATGAGTGGGAGAGATCTTCGTTCACGCCCCTGTGTTCGAACTTAACGGGTTTTGCGGAGCCTTGAATCTGACAGCTGCACGGGCTCTATAACACTGGAAGTCGTATTCAGCTCTCCCGATAACTTTCGAAGCGAAGAGCTAATCTTCGACATAGCTCCGTTCTGAAGTGGCTATCATGCACTGCTCGGAAGAACGGCCTTCGCCCACTTTAACGCAGTCCTGCATTATGCTTATCTAAAGCTTAAAATGGCTGGACCATGTGGCGTCATCACGGTCAATGGAAATATGGAGCGCTCTCTCCGTATGGAGGAATACATTGCGACCCTAGCAGCCGAAGTACAAAACGGCCTATTCAAGCCGGATAATCTGTTGGACATAACTAAACGTGTCCGGCACACGCCTCAGTGCGGTAGCTCAGATGAACCTGAGCTAGACTAGCAGCTACACCCCCATCGACTGCCCCATAAGGTGATAGCACATGTACCTAGAGTGCATAATTATGCCTTAAAAATCCCTTGGGCGGCGCTGGGGGTACACTTCATATAGTCCATAGTTTGGCTTGACCCTATTCGGACTCTAAACCTATCTTTTTAGGTTCATTAAACCAACCAGTTTTGTCATGGACACACTGGATTTCTTTTGCTTTTTCAGGTTTTTCTTTTTCTTTTTTATAGACGGCCATCATACTCTCACCCCTTCAAGGACACATTACAGAGGAGGAAACGGCGCAGACGTGCAGCAGGGACCCGCAATAAGGTTTCTTTTTGGATTAAGACCCTGTGTAAACCTTTTTCTGTTTCTTGTTATATACCTTTTTGGCATGTTAAATGTCCAAAAAGGTTTTCAGCATTGTCTATAAGTTTGCGGCTCGCCGTACCATAAAGGGATATTAATAGAACATCTTGATTCGCATTATGTTCGGAGTTTTATTAACTCATAATAAATGTTCTCTTCCCATATCAGATTGCCATATGTGCCTTGTCAATAAGAGTCTATTACCAGGGGCTGTATTCAGCCCGATATATGTTGAAAAGACTAAACACCTATAAGGAGTGTTCACTGATACGTCTCCAACGTATCTACTTTTCCAAACCCTTTTGCCCTTGTTTTGGACTCTAAATTGCATGATTTGAATGGAACTAACCCGGACTAACGTTGTTTTCAGCAGAATTGTCATGGTGTTGTTTTTGTGCAGAAACAAAAAGTTCTCGGAATGACCTGAAAATCCACGAAGAATTATTTTCAAAAATATAAAAAATATCTGCAAGAAGATCCAGACCAGGGGGCCCACACCCTGTCCACGAGTGTGGGGGCGCGCCCCCTGTCTCGTGGGCCCCCTAGTGCTCCACCGAAGTATCCCCAGATCCTATATATTCACTTTCAGGGAGAAAAAAAACAGAGAGGAAGAATTATCGCATTTTACGATACGGAGCCGCCCCCAAGCCCTAATCTCTCTCGGGAGGGTTCATCTGGAGTCCGTTCGGGGCTCCGGAGAGTGGAGATCGTTGCCATCGTCATCATCAACCTTCCTCCATCACCAATTCCATGATGCTCACCGCCGTGCGTGAGTAATTCCATCGTAGGCTTGCTGGACTGTGATGGGTTGGATGGGATCTATCATGTAATCGAGTTAGTTTTGTTAGGGTTTGATAATACATGCTTGCATTGCATTGATGAACTTGAGCTAGTTCTTTGTCACCCTAGGTTATAACTCCTACATGATGAATTGCATCCGACATAATTTCCCATCACTGATCCAATGCCTACGACCTTTTCACATATTGTTTGTTGCTTATTTACTTTTCCGCTGCTACTATTACAAAAACAACAAAAACACTATTGTTACTTTTATTGATGTTACCGCCACTATCATATTACTTTGCTACTAAACTATCTTGCTGTAGATACTAAGTTTCCAGGTGTGGTTGAATTGACAACTCAGTTGCTAATACTTAAGAGTATTCTTTGGCTCCCCTTGTCTCGAATCAATAAATTTGGGTTGAATACTTTACCCTCGAAAACGGTTGCGATCCCTTACACTTGTGGGTTATCAAGACTATTTTTTGGCGCCGTTGACGGGGGGGCATAGCTCTATTCTTTAAGTCACTTGGGATTTATATCTGTTGATCACTATGAAGAACTTGAAGGACTCAAAAACTAAGATCTTACCCTCAACTACGAGGGGAGATAAGGAACTGCCATCTAGCTTTGCACTTGATTCACCATCTGTTATGGGTAAATGTGTGACACCTACTCCTGCTATTGAATCTGATATGTCATATGTTCTTGATGATGCCACTTCTGCTATGTATGATGAAACTACTTCTATGCTTGATAATACTATGCCACTAGGTTAATTTCTAGATGAACAAATTGCTAAGTTAGGGAGAATGCAAATATTGAAACTGATGATATTTATGAAAGTGATGATGAAGCCTCTCCCAATAGATATGAATTGCATGTTGTTCCTGAGGGTTATGTTATGGATGAAGAAACTGCTAGAGACTTTCTTGCTTGCAATGATAGATATGACCTTAAGAAATTATTAGCTAAGCTGAAAGAGAAGTCCTTGAATGCTAGAATGAAAGATGACCCTGCTTTCGCTACGTCACCTATCTTTGTTACTGATAAGGATTATGAATTCTCTGTTGATCCTGAGTTAATTACTTTGGTTGAATCTGATCCTTTCCATGGCTATGAATCTGAAACTGTTGTGGCACATCTTACGAAGTTGAATGATATAGCCACCTTGTTTACCAACGATGAAAATATTCGTTATTACTATATCCTTAAGTTATTTCCGTTCTCATTAAAGGGTGATCCTAAGACTTGGTTTAATTCTCTTGATCCTGATTGTGTGCGTAGTCCCCAGGATATGATGTATTACTTCTCTGCTAAATATTTTCCCGCTCATAAGAAACAGGCTGCCTTACGAGAAATATATAACTTTGTGCAAATTGAAGAAGAGAGTCTCCCACAAGCTTGGGGGAGGCTTCTCCAATTACTTAATGATTTGCCTGATCATCCTCTTGAGAGGAACGATATACCTGATGTCTTTTATAATGGACTCACCGATGCTTCCAGAGACCACCTGGATAGTTGTGCTGGTTGTGTTATCGGGGAAAGAACAGTTGATCAAGCTAAATTACTATTGAATAATATGCTGGCCAATGAAAATAATTGGACACTTCCTGAACCAGCCCCTAAGCCAACTCCGAAGAATAGAGGTGTTCTATTTCTCAGTCCTGAAGATATGCAAGAGGCAAAGAAATCTATGAAAGAAAAAGGTATTAAAGCTGAAGATGTTAAGAATTTACCACCTATTGAAGAAATACATGGTCTTGATAACCCAACACAGGTAGTAAAGGTAAATTCTCTTTATAGATTTGATGAAGGTGATATTCCTCGTTATAAGTATGCTAGCCAATGCTTAGATGAGTTTGACAATTTTATTGTGAAACAAGAAAACTTCAATGCTTCTGTTGGTAGACAATTACAACACAATGCTTATATGATTGAACGCTTGAGTGATTATCTGTCTAGAGTTAAAGGTGAACTGAAACTTATTAGTATACATGCTTCTATGGTCACCACTCAAGTAGAACAAGTACTTAAGGCTGAGAATGATTTTCTCAATGAATTAAACAGTAAGAATAATGATTATGCTGTTAGAGTTGCTACTAGAGGTGGTAAAGTGACTCAGGAACCTCCGTATCCTGAAAGCCACCCTAAGAGAATTGAGCAAGATTCTCAGAGAACCAATTTAGATGCACCTAGTTCTTCTAAGAAGAAGAAAAAGAAAAATGATAGAACTTTGCATGCTTCTAGTGAACCTGTAGCCGACACACCTGAGAATCCCAATGATATATCTATTTCTGATGCTGAGACACAATCAGGTAATGAACATGAACCTAGTGATAATGCTAATGATGATGTTCATGTTGATGCTCAACCTAGCAATGATAATGATGTAGAGATTGAACCTGTTGTTGATCTTGATAACCCACAATCAAAGAATCAACGTTATGATAAGAGAGACTTTGTTGCTAGGAAGCACGGTAAGGAAAGAGAACCATGGGTTCAGAAGCCCATGCCTTTTCCCCCGAAACCATTGAAGAAAAAAGATGATGAGGATTTTGAGTGCTTTGCTAAAATGATTAGACCTATCTTTTTGTGTATGTGTTTGATTGATGTGCTTAAAAAATCCTTATGCTAAATATATGAAAGATATTATTACCAATAAAAGAAAGATACCTGAAGTAGAAATTTCCACCATGCTTGCCAATTACACTTTTAAAGGTGAAATATCTAAGAAACTAGGAGATCCAGGAGTACCCACTATACCTTGCTCCATTAAGAGAAACTATGTTAAAACTGCTTTATGTGATCTTGGAGCCGGTGTTAGTGTTATGCCTCTCTCCTTATATCATAGACATGACTTGAGTAAGTTCACACCTACTGAAATATGTTTGCAAATGGCGTATAAATCAACTGCTATACCTGTCGGTATTTGTGAGGATGTGCCAGTTGTGGTTGCAAATGTTACTATTTTAACGGACTTTGTTATACCTGACATTCCCGAGGACGATAGTATGTCTATTATCCTTGGTAGACCTTTTCTGAATACTGCAGGGGCTGTTATTGATTCCAACAAAGGCAATGTAATTTTTCATGTCAGTGGTAATGAGCATACGGTACACTTTCCGAGGAAACAACCTTAGGTCCACAGTATCAATTATATTGGAAAAATTTCAACTATTACTATTGGAGGTTTTGAATTTCCTCTTCCTACTGTCAAGAAGACATATGACATTCTTATTGTTGGGGACATACATATCCCCATTGAGGTAACCTAGTGTTATTCGAAAATTCTCCAGTTTCATGTTATTCGGGAAGAGTTTATTAACAAGACCTCATCAACCTTGTTAATGGATTCCTTTTGATGAGCATGAGATAGGTGAATCTAGATAGCACAACCTTTTGTACCCTCCTTTTAATTTATGTTAATTAGGATAAATAAAACAAAAATAGTATTTTCTTTCTGTTTCCAGACTTATCCGTGAAATAAAAAAATACCCCGAAAATAAAAGTTCTCCAAATGCCCTGAAAATTTAACATGATTTTTTCTAGAATATTTGAGAATATATGGCACAGAACGCACAGCGAGGGGAGCCAGCACCTAGCCACGAGGGTCCAGGGCACACCCCCCTCACAGGGCGCGTCCCTTGCCTCGTGGGCCCCACATGGCTCCCCTCCACTTATTCCTGCACCCATACTCTTCTTCTTCCTCCCAAAAAAACACCAACCAGCTCAAGCACGAGTTCTAGCTCATCTTGCTGCCATTTTCGATCTCCTTACTCAAATCACCATTCACCAAACTATTTGGGGAGATTGTTCCTTGGTATGTGACTCCTCCATTGGTCCAATTAGTTTTTGTTCTAGTGCCTTATTTATTGCAAATTTTTGCTGCCGTGGTGACCTTGTTCTTGAGCTTGCATGTCAAATTTCCTTGGTCCCAAGTAGTTCTAATGCATGATATAGTCTCTAGGCACCAGTAGGAGTTGTTGCTATCAATCTTGTTGAGTTTGGTTAACTTTTATTTTGAGTTACTAAAAATTCCAGAAATTTTCAGAAGGGAAAAATGATAAAGAGATTGTTGAGGGGCTCCTCCGGTAAGAGCTCAGAGGAGAAGAAGAAGGAAGAAAATAAGAAGCCTAAATATAATCTTCCTCGCATGGCGGAAGTTCGACAGTGTGAATGGCCTTGCAACGATTTCATGATGTTCGCTAGGATTTACGAAGACTTTTATTGGTTGGCAAATAATGCAGGCCTCACCGACTTCCTCCACGACCAGTGTGAACAGTATCTCTTACTCACTAATATTTTCACGCAAAGTTTTCATTTTCATGCTAAGAAAACACCACCTATAGTGGAGTTTTGTTTATATGATGAGGTTAAAGAGATATCACTCTTAGAATTTTGTGAAGTATGCAAGATACCATTTGAAGGTAGACTTGATGAACCATGTCGTGAAGATGTTGAAGGGTTTATTGACATGCTAGCTGTAGGGGAAACTAGACAAGTCTCAGGGGCAAGAATTACTAGTATACATTCCCCTGTTCTGCGCTACTTCGCTTTATTTGCTAGTAGATGTTTAATTGGTCGCGGGAACAATGGGAACCTTAGTGCCCCTGCTATTGTCATTTTACGCCATGCTTTGTTTCAAGACACAACTTTTAGCTTGGGTGCCGTCGTTGCTAAACGATTGAGTTTGAACCGCTCAAAGGGGCCCGTCTTTGGAGGCATCTTTGCTTCTCACCTTGCTGAACATTTTAGAATACCTATTAGGCATCATGAGAAGGAGGAATAATTGCTTGCCCCAGTTTATCTAGACTACAAGAGCATGGTAGCACATGATTTTATTGTTAAAGACAAAGATAGGTTGCTTAACTATAAATTAAGGTTTGATGAAAAATATTGTGAGATTGTTACCTTGCCTGCACCATCTCTGTTTGATCTGTCTACATGCATATATCTTGTTACATCGGATGCCTTCTACAAGTACCAGGGCCAAGCACAAGCTTCGGAGCCTGAGCCGGAGCCACCACTCAATCCATACCGTCAGTCTGTTTATGGGTGGGATCTGGATGACCTTGCCAACCAGTGGCACCCAGAGGACACATCTCAGTACACTAGAGGGAGTAGCTTCAATCCATGGCCATAGACCAACTTAGGCCAAAAGCCTAAGCTTGGGGGAGTACGTGATTCTCACTGACTTTACATTCATGTTCACACACTAATTCTAGTTTTCGGTGCTCACACTCTTTCATTGTACCATCCATGCTTAGTTTCAATTCCTTTTCTTAGTCTTTTTCTCGTGTGCTAGAAAAACCTTAAGAAAAACAAAAAAATATTAGTTGTAGCTTCTAGCTAGTTTACTTTCCTCGCTTGTGGTAGTAGTAATTAAAAAGAAAACCCAAAAATATTTCCCGTTCTTCTTTTGCTTGTTGGGAGCTTTCCCGTGTAAATAGTTTCTTTTCTTTTCTTTGGGGGTTAAGAGTAGAAGACCATGATTGAAAATGGTTAGTGGCTCTCATATGCTTTATCATTGATTTAACCTTGAGCCATATTACCTTGTCTTCTCTCTTGTATAAAATGCTCGCAGATTCCAGCTTAGTCCAATGCATGTGCACTATTATTATTATCCACACCGTTCGGTCGTGCGAGTGAAAGGCAATAAGGATGATATATGATGAACTAATTGAGATGAGAAAAGCTGGTATGAACTCGACCTCTCTTCTTTTTGTAAATATGATAGTTCATAGTTCCTGATTCAGCTTGTTATGAATGAAACATGCTTGCAATGACAATTAGAGATCATAGCTGCTTATCCCATGCTTAATTAGCTGAGAGTTTATAATGGTCTATCTTGCGTGCCAACATGATATTAAAATGGTTGTGATGTGGTATGATAGGGTGGTATCCTCCTTTGAACGATTCAAGTGGTCTGACTTGGCACATGTTCACGCCTGTAGTTGAAACAAAATCAACATAGCCTCCATGATATTTATGTTCATGGTGATTTATATCCTACTCATGCTTGCATTCATTGTTGATTAATTTTAATGCATGTTCATGACCATTGTTGCTCTCTAGCTGGTCGCTTCCTAGTCTCTTTCTAGCCTTCACCTGTACTAAGCGGGAATACTGCTTGTGCATCCACTTCCATAAACCCCAAAGTTATTCCATATGAGTCCAGCATACCTCCCTATATGCGGTATTTACCTGCCGTTCCAAGTAAATTTGTATGTGCCAAACTCTAAACCTTCAAATGAAATTCTATTTTGTATGCTCGAACATCTCATGTATCAACTAGGGCTGTCTATATCTTCCATGCTAGGTGGGTTATTCTCACGATGAGTGGACTCCGCTCATCATGCATGAGAAAATGGCTGGTAACCGGGATGCCCAGTCCCATGCTCAAAATCATAATAATTAAATAAAACTCCCCCACGGCTGTTGCTGGTTTGGATGGTACCCGTTGTTTCGGGCTAGCCGTGGAGTGTGCTTCTTGGTGGTTGGGGGAGTATAAACTTTACCTTGCTGTTTGGGAACCACCTATAATGTGCATAGCATGGGAGATATCGAGATTCTCTTATAAAAGAGCACCAGTAGGAGAGCACCTCTGTCATTTGCATGTATTACTATTAATTTGCATTGAGTATGATCATGACTGGATCTCTTTTACCATGAATTACAAAGTCTAGTCAGTCCTTGATCTTTAAAGGTGCTCTGCATTTATGTTTTGCGGTCTCAGAAAGGGCTAGCGAGATACCATCTTGTTATATCATATCATGATTGTTTTGAGAAAGTGTTGTCATCCGAGGTTTATTATTATTGCTCGCTAGTTGATTGTGCCATTGATGTGAGTAGACATGAGACCTGAAAGTTATTGTGAATATGGTTAGTTCATGATCATTGCTGAAAACATGAATGCTGGCTTACATATTTACAACAACAAGAGCAAACAGAGTTTGTCAAAGTTTTTCTTTGTCACTTTCAGTTTATCAACTGAATTGCTTGAAGACAAGCAAAGGTTTAAGCTTGGGGAAGTTGATACGTCTCCAATGTATCTACTTTTCCAAACCCTTTTGCCCTTGTTTTGGACTCTAACTTGCATGATTTGAATAGAACTAACCCGGACTGACGCTGTTTTCAGCAGAATTGCCATGGTGTTGTTTTTGTGCAGAAATGAAAAGTTCTCGGAATGACCTGAAAATCCACGGAGAATTACTTTGGAAAATATAAAAAATATCTGCAAGAAGATCCATACCAGGGGGCACACCCTGTCTACGAGGGTGGGGGGCGCGCCCCTGCCTCGTGGGCCCCCTAGTGCTCCACCGACGTATCCCCGGATCCTATATATTCACTTTCGGGGAGAAAAAAATCAGAGAGAAAGAATTATCGCGTTTTACGATACGGAGCCGCCGCCAAGCCCTAATCTCTCTCGGGAGGGCTGATCTGGAGTCCGTTCGGGGCTCCGGAGAGTGGAGATCGTCGCCATCGTCATCATAAACCTTCCTCCATCACCAATTCCATGATGCTCACTGCCGTGCGTGAGTAATTCCATCGTAGGCTTGCTGGACGGTGATGGGTTGGATGGGATCTATCATGTAATCGAGTTAGTTTTGTTAGGGTTTGATCCCTAGTATCCACTATGTTCTGAGATTGATGTTGCTATGACTTTGCTATGCTTAATGCTTGTCACTAGGGCCCGAGTGCCATGATTTCAGATCCGAACCTATTATGTTTTCATGAATATATGTGTGTTCTTGATCCTATCTTGCAAGTCAATAGTCATCTACTATGTGTTATGATCCAACAACCCCGAAGTGACAATAATCGGGACCACTCCCGGTGATGACCTTAGTTTGAGGAGTTCATGTATTCACTATGTGTTAATGGTTTGGTCCGGTACTTTATTAAAAGGAGGCATTAATATCCCTTAGTTTCCATTAGGACCCCGCTGCCACGGGAGGGTAGGACAAAAGATGTCATGCAAGTTCTTTTCCATAAGCACGTATGTCTATATTCGAAATACATGCCTACATTCCATTGATTAACTGGAGCTAGTTCTGTGTCACCCTAGGTTATAACTCCTACATGATGAATTGCATCCGACTAAATTTCCCATCACCGATCCAATTCCTACGAGCTTTTCACATATTGCTTGTTGCTTATTTACTTTTGCGCTGCTACTGTTACAAAAACTACAAAACACTATTTTTACTTTTATTGCTGTTACCGCCACTATCATATTACTTTGCTACTAAACTATCTTGCTGCAGATACTAATTTTCTAGGTGTGGTTGAATTGACAACTCAGCTGCTAATACTTAAGAGTATTCTTTGGCCCCCCTTGTGTCGAATCAATAAATTTGGGTTGAATACTTTACCCTCGAGAACTGTTGCGACCCCCTACACTTGTGGGTTATCATTCACCGTCCTGGATGTTTGCCTTATATGCATCAGTTCTGAATCATGTCTTGGGTCAATAGTTGGGTTCCCCGGCTCCTGTGTTTACCCCTACGTTCCCGATTATTCGGCTAGGGTGTAAAGGGATAACTACTGCAATTGTACTTATGGCTCATCTGGTCAAGTACCTCAGTAGAGAAAGCCGAAAACTGACTGTCATGATAGGCGAGAACCTGGTCCACAATCTGGTGACTTAGTCTTATACTACGATCGATAGAGATCTACCCCGTGTTATACGAAGGGTTGGTTTTTTCCCAGCCGGGTGCAATTGTATACCTTAAGTAAAGGAATACCATATCTGCACCACGGGCTAGTACCTAGTCCCAGATGTCAAACTCCTATGACTAAGTGAAAGCTGAAGGAAATATGCCCTAGAGGCAATAATAAAGTTATTATTTATTTCCTTATATCATGATAAATGTTTATTATTCATGCTAGAATTGTATTAACCTGAAACTTTGTACATGTGTGAATACATAGACAAACATAGTGCCATTCGTATGCCTCTACTTGACTAGCTCGTTAATCCAAGATGGTTAAGTTTCCTAGCAATAGACATGAGTTGTCATTTGATGAACAAGATCACATCATTAGAGAATGATGTCACTGACTTGACCCATTCCGTTAGCTTAGCACTTGATCGTTTAGTATGTTGCTATTGCTTTTTCCATGACTTATACATGTTCCTATGACTATGAGATTATGCTACTCCAGAATACCATAGGAACACCTTGTGTGCTATCAAACGTCACAACGTAACAGGGTGATTATAAAGATGCTCTACAGGTGTCTCCGAAGGTGTTTGTGGTGTTGGCATAGATCAAGAATATGATTTGTTACTCCTAGTGTCGGAGAGGTATCTCTGGGCCCTCTCGGTAATACACATCATAATAAACCTTGCAAGAAAATGACTAATCAGTTGGTCACGATATGATGTATTACGGAACGAGTAAAGAGACTTGCCGATAACGAGACTGAACTAGGTATGATGATACCGACGATCGAATCTCGGGCAAGTAACATACCGATGACAAAGGGAACAACGTATGTTGTTATGCGGTTTGACCGGTAAAGATCTTCATAGAATATGTAGGAGCCAATATGAGCATCCAGGTTCCGCTAGTGGTAATTCACCGGAGAAGTGTCTCGGTCATGTCTACATAATTCTCGAACCCCTAGGGTCCGCACGCTTAACGTTCAATGATGATTTGTATTATGAGTTATGTGATGTGATGACCGACGTTTGTTCGGAGTCTCGGACGAGATCACGGACATGATGAACAGTCTCGAAATGGTCGAGACGTAAATATCAATATATTGGAAGGCTATATTCGGACATCGGAAAGGTTCCGAGTGATTCGGGTATTTTTCGGAGTACCGGAGAGTTACGGGAATTCGCCGGGAGAAGTATTTGGGCCTTATTGGGCCATACGGGTATACAGGAGGCAGGCCAAAGGGAAGGAGGCGCACCCCCCATGGGTCCAAATTGGACTAGGGGAAAGGGGGCGGCGCTCCCCCCTTGCCCTTTCCTACTCCCTCTCTCTTTCCGTCTTTCTTCTCTCCTACTCCGAAAAGGAAAAGAGGAATCCTACTAGGACTTGGGAGTCCTAGTAGGACTCCCCACACTTGGCGCGCCCCCTCTAGGGCCGGCCTCCTCCTCCTCCCTCCTTTATATACGTGGGCAGGGGCACCCCAAAGGCACCCCAAGATTTGTCTTAGCCGTGTGCAGTTCCCCTCTCCACAGTTACACACCTCGGTCATATCGTTGCAGTGCTTAGGCGAAGCCCTGCGCCGGTAGCTTCATCATCACCGTCACCACGCCGTCGTGATGACGAAACTCTCCCGTGACGCTAAACTGGATCAAGAGCTCGTGGGATGTCATCGAGCTGAACGTGTGCTGAACGCGGAGGTGTCGTACGTTCGGTGCTTGGATCGCTTGGATCGCGAAGACGTTCGACTACATCAAGCGTGTCACTAGACGCTTCCTCTTTCGGTCTACGAGGGTACGTAGACACACTCTCCCCGCTTGTTGCTATGCTTCTCCTGGATAGATCTTACGTGATCGTAGGAAAATTCTGAAATACTACGTTCCCCATCAGTGGCATAACGAGCCAGGTCTATGCGTAGATTATATGCACGAGTAGAACGCAATGAGTTGTGGGAGATAATAGTCATTCTGCTTACCAGCATGTCATACTTTGATTCGACAGTATTGTGAGATGAAGCGGCCCGGACCGACATTACGCGTACACTTACGCGAGACTGGTTTCACCCTTACGAGCACTCGTTGCTTAAAGGTGACTGGCGGGTGTGTGTCTCTCTCACTTTAGTTGAATCGAGTGTGGCTGCGCCTGGTCCTTGTGAAGGTTAAAACAACACATTTGACGAAAAATCGTTGTGGTTTTGTATGTGTAGGTAAGAACGGTTCTTGCTAAGCCCGTAGCAGCCACGTAAAACTTGCAACAACAAAGTAGAGGACGTCTAACTTGTTTTTGTAAGGCATGTTGTGATGTGATATGGTCAAGACGTGATGAGTTATACGTTATTGTATGAGAAGGTCATGTTTTGTAAAAGATATCGGCAACCGGCAGGAGCCTTATGGTTGTCTCTTTATTGTATGAATTGCAAAGGCCACGTAATGGATTTACTTCATCACTATGAGTTAGCGATAGTAGTAGTAGCAATAGTTGGCGAGACGACCACGACGCTACAATGAAGATCATGGTGTCAAGCCGGTGACAATGGAGATCATGACGATGCTTTGTAGATGGAGATCAAAAGCACAAGATGATGATGGCCATATCATGTCACATATTTTGATTGTATGTGATGTTTATCTTATTATGCTTCTTATTTTGCTTAGTACAGTGGTAGAATTATAAGATGATCCCTTACAAAAATTTGAAGGTACAAGTGTTCTGCCTGAGTATGCACCGTTGCGAAAGTTCGTCTTGCCGAGACACCACGTGATGATCCGGTGTGATAAGCTCTACGTTCAAATACAATGGGTGTAAGAAAGTTTTGCACATGCAGAATACTCGGGTTAAACTTGACGAGCCTAGCATGTACACACATGGCCTCGGAACACTGGAGACCGAAAGGTCGAGCGTGAATCATATAGTAGATATGATCAACATAAGATGTTCACCATTAAAAACTACTAAATCTCACGTGATGATCGGACATGGTTTAGTTAATTTGGATCATGTGATCATTTAGATGACTAGAGGGATGTCTATCTAAGTGGGAGTTCTTTAGTAATATGATTAATTGAACTTTAATTTCTCATGAACTAAGTCCTGATAGTATTTGCAAATTATGTTGTAGATCAATAGATCGCGTTATAGCTTCCCTATGTTTTTTGATATGTTCCTAGAGAAAACTAAGTTGAAAGATGTTAGTAGCAATGATGGGGACTAGGTTCATGATCTAAGGATTATCCTCATTGCTGCACAGAAGTATTATGTCCTTGATGCACCGCTAGGTGACAGATCTATTGCAGGAGGAGATGCAAACGTTATGAACGTTTAGCAAAGCTCAAAATGATGTCTACTTAATAGTTTAGTGCACCATGCTTTACGGCTTATAACCGGGACTTCAAACACGTTTTGAAGACCACAGAGCATATAAGATGTTCCAAGAGTTGAAATTAGTATTTCATACTCATGCTCGTGTTGAGATGTATGAGACCTCTGACAGTACTTTGCCTACAAGATGGAGGAGAATAGCTCAACCAATGAGCATGTGCTCAGAATGTCTGAGTACTACAATCACTTGAATCAAGTGAGAGTTAATCTTCTAGATAAGATAGTGATTGATAGAGCTCTCTAGTCACTATCACCAAGTTACTGGAACTTTGTGATGAACTATAATATGCAAGGGATGACGAAAATGATTCCCGAGCTCTTCGTGATGCTGAAATCAACGAAGGTAGAAATCAAGAAAGAGCATCAATTGTTGATGGTTAACAAGACCACTAGTTTTAAGAAAAGGGCAAGGGTAAGAAAGGGAACTTCAAGAAGAATGGCAAGCAAGTTGTCACTCCTGTGAAGAAGCCCAAAGCTGGACCTAAGCCTGAAATTGAGTGCTTCTAACTGCAAAGAAAATGGTCATTAGAAGCGGAAGTTCCCCGAATATTTGGCGGATAAGGATGGCAAAGTGAACAAAGGTATATTTGATATACATGTTATTGATAATGTGTACCTCACTAGTGTTCATAGTAGCCCCTAGGTATTTGATACTTGTTCGATTTCTAAGATTAGTAACTCGAAACAGGAGTTGCGGAATAAACAAAGACTAGTTGAGGGTGAGGTGACGATGTGCATTGGATGTAGTTCCAATATTGATATGATATTCATCGCACACTCCCTGTACTTTCGGGATTAGTGTTAAACCTAAAAAAATGTTATTTGGTGTTTTGCATTGAGCATGAACAACATTGGATCATGTTTATTGTAATACGGTTATTCATTTAAGTGAGAGAATAATTGTTATTCTGTTTACATGAATAAAACCGTCTATGGTCATACACCCAAGGTGAATGGTTTACTGAATCTCGATCGTAGTAAATACACATATTCATAGTATTGAAGCCAAAAGATGCAGAGTTGATAATGATAGTACAACATACTTGTGGCACTGCCGTTTAGGTTATATTGGTGTAAAGCGCATGAAGAAATACTATGCTGATGGACATTTGGAATCACTTGATTATGAATCATTTGATGCTTGCGAACCATGCCTCATGGGCAAGATGACTAAAACTTTGTTCTCCAGAACAATGGGGCGAGTAGGTGACTTACTGGAAATAATACATACTGATGTATGCAGACCAATGAGTGTTGTTGCTCGCGGCGGGTATAGTTATTTTCTCACCTTCATTGATGATTTGAGAAGATATGGGTATATCTACTTGATGAAGCACAAGTCTGAAATATTTAAAAAGTTCAAAGAATTTCAGAGTGAAGTAGAGAATCATTGTAACAAGAAAATCAAGTTTCTACGATCTGATCACGGAGGCGAATATTTGAGTTATGAGTTTGGTCTTCATTTGAAACAATGTGGAATAGTTTCACAACTCACGCCACCTGGAACACCACCGCATAATGGTGTTTCTAAACATCGTAACCGTACTTCATTAGGTATGATGCGATCTATGATGTCTCTTACCAATTTACCACTATCATTTTGGGGTTATGCATTAGAGACAGCTGCATTCACGTCAAATAGGACACCATCTAAATCCATCGAGACGACGTCTTATGAACAGTGGTTTGGCAAGAAACCAAAGTTGTTGTTTCTTAAAGTTTGGGGTTACGATGCTTATGTGAAAAAGCTTCAACCTGATAAGCTCGAACCCAAGTCGGAGAAATGTGTCTTCATAGGATACCCAAAGGAAACTGCTGGGTACACCTTCTATCACAGATCTGAAGGCAAGATATTCGTTGCTAAGAATGGATCCTTTCTAGAGAAGGATTTTCTCTCGAAAGAATTGAGTGGGAGGAAAGTGGAACTAGATGAGGTAATTGTACCTTCTCCCGAATTGGAAAGTAGTACATCACAGAAACCAGTTCCAGTGATTGCTACACCGATCAGCGAGGAAGCTAATGATGATGATCATGAAACTTCAGATCAATTTAATACTGAACCTCATAGGTCAACCAGAGTCCGTTCCGCGCCAGAGTGGTATGGTAACTCGGTTCTGGAAGTCATGTTACTAAACCATGATGAACCTACGAACTATGAGGAAGCAATGATGAGCCGAGATTCTGCAAAATGGCTTGAGGCCATGAAAACTGAGATAGGATCCATGTATGAGAACAAAGTGTGGACTTTGGTTGACTTGCCCGATGATCGGCAAGCCATTGAGAATAAATGGATTTTCAAGAGGAAGACGAACGCTGATGGTAGTGTTACTATCTACAAAGCTCGACTTGTCGCAAAATTGGTTTTTTCAACAAGTTCAAGGTGTTGACTACGATGAGTTTTCCTCACTCGTAGCGATGCTTAAGTCTGTCCGAATCATGTTAGCAATTGCTGCATTATATGAAATCTGGAAAATGGATAACAAAACTGCATTCCTTAATAGATTTATTAAAGAAGAGTTGTATATGATGCAATCAGAAGGTTTTGTCAATCCTAAAAGTGCTAACAAAGTGTGCAAGCTCTAGCGATCCATGTATGGACTGGTGCAAGCATCTCGGAGTTGGAATATACGCTTTGATAAGGTGATCAAAGCATATGGTTTTATATAGACTTATGGTGAAGCATGTATTTACAAGAAAGTGAGTGGGAGCACTACAACATTTTTTATAAGTATATGTGAATGGCATATTGTTGATCGGAAATGATGTAGAATTTTCTGGAAAGCATAAAGGATTGTTTAAAAAGAGTTTTTCAATAAAAGACCTCGGTGAAGCTGCTTACATATTAGGCACCTAGATCTATAGAGATAGATCATGACCCTTGATAAGACTTTCGATTAGTACATACCTTGATAAAGATTTTGAAGTAGTTTAAAATGGATCAGTCAGAGAAGCAGTTCTTGCCTGAGTTATAAGGTATGAAGTTGAGTAAGACTCAAAACCCGCCCACGACAGAAGATAGAGAAAGAATGAAAGTCATTCCCTATGGATCAGCCATAGGTTCTATAAAGTATGCCATGCTGTGTACCAAACCTGTTGTGTACCTTGCCATGAGTTTGGCAAGGAGGTACAATAGTGATCTAGGAGTAGATAACTGGACACTGGTCAAAATTATTCTTAGTTACTGGATGACCAAGGAAATTTTTCTCAATTATGGAGGTGATAAATAGTTCGTTGTAAAGAGTTACGCCGATGCAAGCTTTGACACTAATCTAGATGACTCTAAGTATCAATCTGGATGCGTATTGAAAGTGGGAGCAATTATCTAGAGTAGGTCCATGCAGAGCCTTGTAGACATAGAAATTTTTGAAATACATACAGATCTGAATGTAACAGACCCGCTGACTAAACATCTCTCACGAAGCAAAACATGATCACACCTTAGTACTCTTTGGGTGTTAATCACATGGTGATGTGAACTAGATTATTGACTCTAGTAAACCTTTTGGGTATTGGTCACATGGCGATGTGAACTATAAAGTGTTAAATCACATGAGGAAGTGAACTATTGGTGTGAAATCACATGATGATGTGAACTAGATTATTGATTCTAGTGCAGGTGGGAGACTGAAGGAAATATGCCCTAGAGGCAATAATAAAGTTATTATTTATTCCTTATATCATGATAAATGTTTATTATTCATGCTAGAATTGTATTAACCAGAAACTTAGTACATGTGTGAATACATAGACAAACAGAGTGTCACTAGTATGCCTCTACTTGACTAGCTATCAAAGATGGTTAAGTTTCCTAGCCATAGACATGAGTTGTCATTTGATGAACGGGGTCACATCATTAGAGAATGATTTGATTGACTTGACCCATTCTGTTAGCTTAGCACTTGATCGTTTAGTATGTTGCTATTGCTTTTTCCATGACTTATACATGTTCCTATGACTATGAGATTATGCAACTCCCGAATACCGTAGGAACACTTTGTGTGCTATCAAACGTCACAATGCAACTGGGTGATTATAAAGATGCTCTACAGGTGTCTCCGAAGGTGTTTGTGGTGTTGGCATAGATCAAGAATAGGATTTGTCACTCTGAGTGTCGGAGAAGTATCTCTGGGCCCTCTCGATAATACACATCATAATAAGCCTTGCACGCAAATGACTAATGAGTTGATCACGAGATGATGTATTACAGAATGAGTAAAGAGACTTGCCGGTAATGATATTCAACTAGGTATGATGATACCGACGATCGAATCTCGGGCAAGTAACATACCGATGACAAAGGGAACAACGTATGTTGTTATGCGGTTTGACCGATAAAGATTGTCGTAGAATATGTAGGAGCCAATATGAGCATCTAGGTTCCGGTATTGGTTATTGACCGGAGATGTGTCTCGGTCATGTCTACATAGTTCTCGAACCCGTAGAGTCCACACGCTTAACGTTCGATGACGATTTGTATTATGAGTTATGTGATTTGATGACCGACGTTTGTTCGGAGTCCCGGATGAGATCACGGACATGACGAACATTCTCGAAATGGTCGGGACATAAAGATTGATATATTGGGAGGCTATATTCAGACATCAGAAAGGTTCCGAGTGATTCGGGTCTTTTTTGGAGTACTGGAAAATTACGGGAATTCGCCTGGAGAAGTATTTGGGCCTTATTGGGCCATACGGGAATACAGGAGGTAGGCCAAAGGGAAGGAGGCACCCCCATGGGTCCGAATTGGATTAGGGGAAAGGGGGTGGCGCCCCCTTGCCCTTTCCTACTCTCTCTCTCTTTCCCTCTTTCTTCTCTCCTACTCCGGAAAGGAAAAGAGGAATCCTACTAGGACTTGGGAGTCGTAGTAGGACTCCCCACACTTGGCGCGCCCCCTCTAAGGCCGGCCTCCTCCTCCTCCCTCATTTATATACGTGGGCAGGGGGCACCCCAAAGGCACCCCAAGATTTGTCTTAGCCGTGTGCGGTGCCCCTCTCCACAGTTACACACGTCGGTCATATCGTCGCAGTGCTTAGGCGAAGCCCTGCGCTGGTATCTTCATCATCACCGTCACCACTCCGCCGTGCTGACGAAACTCTCCCGTGAAGCTCAACTGGATCAAGGGCTCGTGGGACGTCATCAAGCTGAACGTGTGCTGAACGCGGAGGTGTCGTACGTTCGGTGCTTGGATCGGTTGGATCGCGAAGACGTTCGACTACATCAACCGCGCCACTAGACGCTTCCGCTTTCGGTCTACGAGGGTGCGTAGACACACTCTCCCTGCTTGTTGCTATGCTTCTCCTAGATAGATCTTGCGTGATCATTGGAAAATTTTGAAATACTACATTCCCCATCAAAATCAATAACGCCGCATAGTCCGATTGCCTGGTTCACTTCGCATACACCTCCTACACGGACCAAGATGTTGGATAAAGACTGTATATGCATATGACCGAACACCCCAGTATTATGTACATGGGGGCTGAAGCCGACAACTGGAAACTTTCAGATTTAGATAAACAGTCACACTGGAGGTAAAAGACGCTGATATTATAAATAGCGCAGAAGTTATACACATCAGATTCATAAGCATAAGTCTTTACATCCGGATACAATCACTCGAAGATAACATCCATCGAACACTGGCCTTCTACAAGGCGGGCGCCCGCGATGACGTCCTTGAAGTACTTCTCCGGCTTGTGGTGCTCCTTGCCTACGGGCGGGCCAGCAGTAGCTATATGCCTTGCGTTCATCTTCGCCCGGTGCACCTTGACACGAGCGAAGGCCATTCGAGCACCTTCTATGCAGGCCGAACGTGTCGGTGCGTCGACCTGCGGACTCGCCTCGACGAGACACTTCACCAATCTGAAGTAACTACTTGGGATTGGATCAGCATGCCATAGCCAGACTATTAAGTCCTTCATGGTCGAACACGCCATGTTGTGCAGCTCGACCAGCTGCTTCATCTGGTCGTTAAGGGCCACCGGATGTTTGGCGCATAGAACTGCGACCAAAATAGCTTCACCGTGTTGTTCCCCTCTAGGCCTGAGAAGTATAGGGCGGCGTCAGCACTGCTCCTTGGAAGATCAGCAAACATGCCTGGAGAACTCCATAACCGTGTCAGCCCAATGTACTTCTACCCTCCGAAGATGCTCTATAAGAGAAATGTCTTACCAGATGCTATCTGTCGTGCCTACTTGATTTCTTGACGGGCGCTGCGTGACTCGCCCCACGCATCCTGGGCAGTCTTCACTGCCGCAACAAGCTCGGATGCCTGTTCCGAAGCCCTCTTCTCCAATGCCTCACATTTGAGTATGGCATCGTTGAGCTCGACCTCGACTTCGGACACCCAAGACCGGTGCTTCTCGCATTCAGCCTTTTCGGCCTTCAAATGGGTAGCCGCTTTGTCAGCGGCCACCTTGTTCCCTTCGGCCTCCTTCTTGGCCTTGGCAACCTCGCCCTTGAGGACCTTAAGCTCAGCGGCGCCAACTGTGTAATACAGAATACCATATCAGAGTTTATAAACATACTCAATCATTGTTAATTAGTCTTCTTGACACCTTAATCTCTTAAAATCCGCATACCTTGCATTTCATTTAAACGCTGTTTGATGCGGTCGAGGTCCACGTTGGCCAACAAGAGCTTCCGGTTTAATTTGGCAACTTCCGCATCCCGCGCAGTTGCCGCAACTAGTGAAGCCTGCACAACAGTTGAGCTCTGTGAGTATGCTACGCTATGGATAATTCGTCCGATTCTATTCAGAATCACACAAAGCATCAGGGGCTACTGGCTATGCATGTGTGTATAAAATAAGAAGAAAGTTCTATAAAGAACATTACATTGCTTACCTCAAAGCCTGTTAACAGGCTGTTGAAGGCTTCATTCAGTCCGCCTTTGTTGGACTGAATCTTCTTCATCACCGCACCCATCACGGTAACGTGCTCCTCCACGATGGAAGCACTTTGAAGTGCCCCTCCATAGAGTCCGGTGCCTCGGGATTAACTCCGGGCGCCACCGTTTCCTCCTCCGCTTGGGGAGTTGGATCTTCGGACCCCGGAGCCGCGCTAGGCTCCGAGACAGTATTCGGTGGGGCCCCGAATTGTTTGGGCTCCACGTCTTCGGTCTCCATGGGGATTATCTCCCCATGGTCAGCAGCCGCCGATGTATTATCCCCGGCTGCCTTGTCACCTGCCCCGCCCTCGTCTCCTGGGGCAGAGGACACCCGCTGGGAATACACTTCGGTGTCCCCGCCGATCACGGGCGATGAAGCCCGGGCTGGCGGGTCACTCTCCGTCTCTCCGGGTGGTAGAGAGTTCCCCTCCTATAAGGAGGCGTCGGGGTGTTCTTCGGGAGGGCTGTAGGTCAGCAGGAGAGAAATGCTAAGAAAGCATCAAAAATACTAAACAAACAAAGGTGCATCACTTAAATCTGGATAAACTTACGATTCGGGCAAGGGTTTCACCCTGGGCTTCACCACGAAGCTATGTTCGGACGAATCCGAACTAGCAGCAAGGGTCATCTTCCTCTTGGGTGCGGCTGTGCCTGCTACCGTAGAGGCCACCCTCTTCTTCCCCCTTCCTTACGCAGGGGGCTCCTCTTCTTCCTCCTCTTCCTCCTCCTCATCTTCCTGCACCTCGTCAGAGGAGAGGATGTTGATTTCCTCGGACTTCTTGTCCGCAGGGCGGGGGCTGTCTCCGGCCCCCTTGCCCTTCTTCCCAGGCTTCTTGACCGGCGCCTTGTACGGCGCTAGGACCAGCATCGCCGCCAGTCGAGGCGATTCTGGGTCCTCTGGCAAAGGCGCCGGACACTTGATCTGGGTCACCTTCTTCGCCCAGCCCTGTATATCACGCAAAAACTCCAATTCAAGTTATCATTAAATGAGGGAAGAGATATATGTTCGGCAAGGTTTTCTATTACCTCCATGGCGGAGACCACAGTGCTATAGCCTGCGTCCTCGGTCTCTGGCTCTTGAAGAGGTGCTTCCAAATCTCTTTGTGCGTAAAGCCAAAGAGATGCTTCAGCGGCTTGTCTCCTGCCGGATCAAACTCCCATAGGGAGGAGTCCCGTCTTTGGCAAGGGAGAATAAGCCGGGCCAGCATCACTTGGACCACGGACGAGAGCTGGTGCCCCTTGGAAATCACGCCGGATACACGGATCTGGAGTGTTGTCACTTCAGTTGGAAACCCCTACTCGAGACCCTTTTTGGTCTAGGAAATCAACCTCTCTGGGGGTCCGAATCTGAAAGCGGGCTCCGCCGCCCATTTGGCGTCGCGGGGTTCGGTGATGTAGAACCACTCCTGCTGCTAGACTTTATTCGTCTCTACGAATGAGCCTTTGGGCCAAGTTGCATTCGGGAGCTTGCTAATCATGGCGCCTCCGCACTCCGCGTGCTGTCCATCCACCACCTTCGGCTTCACGTTAAGGTTTTGAGCCATAGGTCGAAGTGTGGAGGGATGCAGAGGAAAGCTTCACATACCACAATGAAAGCGGATATGTGAAGGATTGAGTCCGGGGCTAGATCATGGAAATCTAGCCCGTAGAAGAACAAAAGACCGCGAATAAAGGGGTGGAGTGGAAACCCTAGCCCCCTAACAAAATGGGAAGTAAACACTACCCTCTCACCCGCCTCAGGGACGGGAATTACCTGACCCTTGGCAGGGACTCGGTGCACGATGTTGGCGGCAAGATAGCACGCATTCCGTAGATCCTCCACGGTATTTTCAGTGACCATGGAAGCTTCCCACTTGCCCCTGGCACTGGATCCAGCCAATGCTCGGAAGGGGAGTAGTTGTTGAGGAACGAGGAGCGGTGGGCGCAGGAGATGAGAATGCTGGGGCTAGGGAGATTGGAGAGATCGAGCTTGAGGAAGGCGTGGGGCTGATGAAAGGGATGGGTATCCTTTTATAACGCTGTGAATTCAGAGCGTCCCCCCACATTAGCCATAAACCTCACCGGTTCCCAAAGCGGTCATGCGTAATGCGCGGCATGGGTGCTCACGTCTTATTGATAAGGATCCCACAATAAGCGGGCACGATCTCTATTCTGATGGGACGTGTCAATGAGGATATACCTTAAAACGCGAAACTAGGACCAAATAAAACGGTTCAATATATTAGTGGTTTGGACGCGACGCTTCACCCAAAAGTTGTCAGTAGAGACACACTATTCATTTTCTTTTAAGAGCCTTGCCTTCAAGGCTAAGGGTTGTACTAACCTTGCAGAGCCGAACACAAGACTCCTTTTTGCAGAAGATATACTCGGAAGAAGGAACCCACCTTGCAACGCCGAAGACAATACGGAAGCCAAACTCATCGTCATTGAAGTCAGGTTCAGGGGCTACTGAGGGAGTCCTGGATCGAGGGGTTCTCGGGAGGCCAGATAGCTCTTGGTGGGCCGGACTGGTGGGCTGTGAGGATCATAGTTGAAGATCATCTCTTGTATCCGGATAGGACTCTCGTATTCGTAAAAAGGCAGATTTTAGGTTCGGGTGTAATCTTTCCTTCCTCTGCAGGATGGTATGTACAAACCCTAGGCCCCTCTGGTGTGAATATAAACCGGAGGGTTTAGTCCGTAGATGCTAACGGATAATCTAAAATCCTCATAGGCTAGACTTTAGGGTTTAGCCAATTCGGTCTCGAGGTAGATCAACTCTTGTATTCATATTTATCCATATTAATATAGCAGGAAGTAGGGTTTTACCTCAATCGAGAGGGCCTGAACCTGGGTAAACATCGTGTCCCCAGCCTCCTGTTACCATCGATCCTCAGACGCATAGTTCGGGACCCCCTACCCGAGATCCGCCGGTTTTGACACCGACATATGGCATCAACATGGTGAAGGTGCCTCTCTTCTGTGATAACGAAAGCGCCATCACAGAAGCGTTTGACTTCTTCTTGGGCTTTAAAGAGTCAGGAACAGCTTCAGGTTCCCTGTCTTCAGCAACATCTTCCATAGTCGCCCTTTGATCAGCGGTGTGGGATAGCAGTCCATCAAGGCCATTGAAGGGGCCAACGCGATTTTCATTGGCTTCGCGTGTTCCATCAGACCGGGGACGAGATGGGCCAGGATTGAAGTTAATGCCAAATTCCTTCCCGTTCTGGGTTGTAGAGTTCTTGGGAAATTTGTAGTTTTCTTCAAATAATTCATCCTCACGACACCATTGAAGACTAGATGGGTCAGCATCTGAAGGCATTTGTCCTCTGACCATGCACGGATAAAAGTTCTTGGCAATGGCTTCAGACATAGTCTTGGGTTGAAGCTTCTTGTAGACGATATCACCCCATGGAGGGCGAATGGCGTTCTTGGAAGCATACTCAGGAGTCACAAATCTGTATAGAAACCATTGTTCTATCCAATATCTTTGTATCCATTGGATTTGAGATTTGTGTTCTCCATAGGTCTCTTCTGGGTCAGACTTGTACATGGAGAATAGATCTGGAGGAAGATCTTTGGCAGTGTGAGTATGTATCTGCCTGCCACCTTTCTTGGACTGTTTTTCAGACGCCATTGGATTCAGACAGAAGGGCTTCACAAAGCAGTTTGTCTTCCGATGACTGGTCAGAGAGCAACTGGCTTCAGGAGATTCAATGTGACGATGTAGGAATTCTGCAAATGAATGCAGACTATGAGAACCAAGAGATTCTCCCACGGACATGTACCAGCGACAGCATTAGAGATGCGAGGGAAGGGGAAGAGGTCATATGCATTCTCAGAAGATTTTTAAGATAAATACGATTTGAAGACATTGACCTCATAGTGCGAAGACATTCACTTATACGGAGTGAGTTGGTTCCAGATTTGTACGAATCCAAGAATAGGTACAAGTGAGGAATCTAACTAGCAGTGAAGCATAAGTGAATATTCTTTCATGATATGAGAGAAGGATATAGAAAGAAATTGTTTTCAGATGTACAGAAACCACTTGTGGTGAAGTTGGATGATTTCAATGGATCAAAACGACGGTAAAAAGAGAGGTCTATTTACCGCACAGAAGAACTGCTAGACAGGAAGAGATGGATGCCGAGCAGATCGATCTTCCATGACCTAACTTGGCGGCGGAAGACACCTACGGCGACAGCGGAGAGACGAGGTCCGCGGCCGGCAGGAAGACGGCGTCGGAGAAGTCGCGGCAGCTAAGCGCTTCGTCTCCGGCGTCGACTGGAGCTAGCGGAGGCGCTAGGTTTGAGCGAGATGGCAATAGGTAGGAGAAGAAATTATGACCGCAAGGGTGGAGTATTTATAGGGAGAGATGGGCTGTGAAGATCATAGTTGAAGATCATCTCTTGTATCCGGATAGGACTCCCGTATTCGTAAAAAGGCAGATTTTAGGTTCGGGTGTAATCTTTCCTTCCTCTGGAGGATGGTATGTACAAACCCTAGGCCCCTCTGGTGTGTATATAAACCCGAGGGTTTAGTCCGTAGATGCTAACGGATAATCTAAAATCCTCATAGGCTAGACTTTAGGGTTTAGCCAATTCGATCTCGAGGTAGATCAACTCTTGTATTCATATTCATCCATATTAATATAGTAGGAAGTAGGGTTTTACCTCAATCGAGAGGGCCTGAACCTGGGTAAACATCGTTTCCCCAGCCTCCTGTTACCATCGATCCTCAGACGCATAGTTCGGGACCCCCTACCCGAGATCCGCTGGTTTTGACACCGACATATGGCATCAACATGGTGAAGGTGCCTCTCTTCTGTGATAACGAAAGCGCCATCAATATGGCTCACAATCCCGTTCAGCACTCGAAGACAAAGCACATTGAGATTCGTCAGCACTTTCTCAGGGATCATGTGATCAAGAAAGACATTGAAATCATACATGTCAACACCGAAGAACAACTGGCAGATATCTTCACTAAGCCCTTGGATGAGAAAAGTTTTTGCAAGCTGCAGTGTGAGCTAAATATCCTAGAATCCTCAAATGTCATGTGATTGGACACACATCCCAACGCTTATGCACTTTGATGACTTAGATGTGCAACACACGAAGTAACGTATGTTCAACTCATGAAGACTTACACTTTGAGTGTGAATACATTAATGTGGAATTCAACTTTGGAGCGCCACGATAATTGTGCGCCGTGTTCTGGTCTAATACTTCCTATACGGTGGGTAACGCCACCACCAAACTTTCTTGAAGTTTTCAGTTGGTGTCATGACTGCATTATCTTCTTACTTGGTTTGTCTGCAACATAGTTTGTCTTCAAGACTCATCTTCTCAATGTTGATTTGTTTGGTTTCTCATATATATAAATATAACTGTGTCTATCATAGCTTGCCACAGAACTAGTTAAGACTTGCTAATCATTTAACGGTTTAAAAGTAAGTAAAAAATATGAAACAAATAGGGGAGCCTCACTCTAATATAATAAGATGATCCAACGGTGTGATTGTGAAAAATATCCATTTATGTGTCCTCAGAAGAAAAGAACAAGCATTTCAGCTCACTGCAGGATCAATATATATTGAAACATTTGTTCTTTTTGTCCAGGACACATGCAGTCATATTTTTTCAATCCCTCTGTTGGATAATGTTATTTTATAGGTGTGTTGGTTCAGTATGTTTTTCAGGATTTTTAAGAACTTTTACACCGTCGAAAACCTTAACTAGTTCGGTGGCAAGCTATTGTAGAAAATCCTACTCCTATATATATATATATATATATATATATATATATATATATATATATATATATAGCCGGTCTATTCTCATAACATTATGAGAATAATATTCTCATAACATTTCCGAACTGCATTGCAAAAATGCATTGGAGAACTATGCGCATTGCTTCCGTCTTCTGTTGTGCACCACATAGAGGTGCAGCAGGAAACATTCATCTAGCATCGTTTCTGGCTAGTTTGACTGATTTGTACTGGTTTATTCGTGCTTGCGCTGATTTAATTTGTGGTTAAGCACTGAATTCTGCGAGAAAACGACGGAAATCCTTGGATTTTGGCGGATCTGCGTCCGTTCGTCCGCCTTTCTCTGTTTCTCTGTTCTCCCCAGTGCGGATCGAAATTGCTGCGTTTTGTATGTAATGTTCTGTTGTTTTCGGCATTTACGGGCTGCTTTTGATCTATCCGTATAAATTGGAGCGGATTAAGTTGTTATTTTGGAAGAATTTTAAGTTTTCTGTCCACGTTTTTTGCGGCGCGACTGGCTCTGGTCGTTTATCAAAAGATGTTCTTTGAGTTTTTTTGCATTATATAGTTGTTAGAACTGCATCGCAGGCTGTGTTTTTCGTCTGTGAATCGCGGTCAAGAGCGGTGGACTGCAGTAATATGCAAATGCGCGTTTGAATTTTTTGTAGTGCGGCGAACTGCATTAATATGCAATGCGAGCGTGTATGAACTGCATTACAGCCACCGGGGTGTCGAGGGACTAGTTTGATTAGTTTTTTTTGCTTTTGTCAAGCGCGGTGGACTGCAGCAATATGCAATGCGGAATGCATTTTGTTATGTAACCGCACTGCTTTATTTGTCGTTTTTTTTGTGTTGTTTGTTTTACATATATATATATACTGGTGGGTCAATTGGCTCCCCTCCCACCTTATCCCTGGCGGCTCCCATCTCATCTTATCCGTGGCGGCGCCACTCCTGCTCGATCTGTTTTTTCTCCCAACCAGATCTGTTTTTCGCCTGGCAATGGATTGCGCGTGCGGCTGCCTGGCAAGGGTGGAGCCGATGCTGGAGACATGCGTTTTTTCTGAAGGTTTGGTTCTGAACCAGAAGCAGCGGCACAGCGCTCTCTGTTCTATTCTATATTCTTCAGGTATTGGATTTCGGGCTCCATTCGTCCATCAGTTGACTGACGATGATGTCAGTGTTTCATGGGTATGTATTTCTCGGATATTCTTTTTCATGTGTTGTTTGTAGTTAACGCTACCTGAATTTTTGTAGGAGTATTAGTTTTCTGAAGAAATTTTTTTTGCTACCAAGTATAAGCGAACTGCTTTTCCCGTAGTAGTTTTTTTATGAACATTGTAGGAGCAGCAGCAATGTTTGTCTAGTCAATATTATTACGTGTTGACATCAATATTTTTTTATGAAAGATTGTAATCTTTTTCTTATTTGTTCTTATATTTTTTTCTGTTCTTGTTGTTTTTCTTTGCAGAAATTCCCTTCTGGTCTAGTGAGGGTAACAGAAAGCTGTGTTAATTTGGTGTTGGTCAGCAAGAATGGATATCATGATGTTGATGTTATGTATTCTGTTGGCTCTGATGATTGTTTGGTTCTCAAAGATGGCTGGAGGGAATTTGTTGAGGAAGCTGGTCTTCAGGCAGGGGATGTTGTGATGGCTATGTTTTTTAGGCATGCAAAGTGTTTGGAAATCAAGTTAAATTTGCTTTAGATCAGTCTCGCTTGAGCAGCAGCAGCATGAGACATTTTTGTTGTAATAATCTGACATTTTTTTGCGTGGCTTCTAGTGTTTTTTCTTTATGAGAATTCTGAGTATAAGTGAACTGCTTTTTTACATATAGTCTTTCATGTGCATCCTATCAGCAGCAGCAGTTTCCTTTTTTTTAACCCACGGAGGGAACTAGAGTTTTTTTAATAAAAGAGCACTGCATCAACCTTCTTAACAGGGAGCAGTTTTGTGAAAGAATTGTCTATGTGAACTGCTCTGATAGTTTTGTTTTTTATGTGTATCCTAGATGCAGCAGCAGTTTTGAAGCAATATACATACTGAAAACATACTACGGAGAACTGCATATATTTGATAGATAGAAACCACGGTTCTGCGGTCATAATTAACATAGTACATCATCAAGCAAACTAACGCAAGACAAGCAAACATTGTCCCAAAGCAAACTAGAACGAAAGCAAACTAATCTACATACGCAGAGGAAACTAAATCGAGCACTTGCGAAAGGAATCGTTGGGTTTCAGCATCTGTCCTGCTTCACCAGTTCCACCCGTTGGAGTTGGAGGTGGAAGTTGATCCGCCCTAGCCCCACCCCCTCCTGGAGGACCTCGGGCGCTTCCTTCTCTTCTCTGTTTCAGCGCGCGCGAGGCCTTTCTTCATGGTGCTGATTCTGTTCCATATCTCGAACGCAGCGTAGGCGTCCTTGGCAGAATACTCGAGGTGCTTGGTTCTGAGAATGGAAGTCCACAGGCTGTGGTCGTGGTCTGTCATCTTCGTCTTCATGTCCGCGTACTCGTCGTCGATGATGGCAGCAGCTACATCGCCCAGCGAGTCCAGTGGCTTCGTTCCATCAGGCACCCTCCAGTTCGTCTGAATGTCGACGAAGTTGGCGACGTGGAGGTCGCTGGCTGCGAGCTTCTGCTTGTACTGCTCGATGGCGAAGCCAGCGAACTCGAACCTAAGGAAAGTGAACCGCAAGTTATACCTTTCGGAACAGCATACACGGGCATATAGAACTGCAACGCGTACTCGGCATAGAGAATTGCTTACCTTGGGTCGTCGAGGAACCTGTCGAAGGGGACGCATCTCTTGCCCAATGTACCACATACCTGGAAAACAAGCACTGGCTGGTACTTGCCGATGGATAGTTGAACCACGGCCGCCGTGCGGTGGTCGGGTGTGTACTCCACGTCGATGCCGACGATCTTCTGGCGGTGCCGCTGGAGAAGTGTCTTGAACTCTTCGACGTACGTCGCCATGGCGGCGACGTCGGTGGTGTAGACCACCTTCAGCTTCGTGTTCCCGTGCGCATGCACGGCGTCGTAGGTTCTGCTGAACCCCATTGCTGCAAAGTGGACGAAGAGGAGGAGGAAGGCGCAGTGTCGTGTGTTTTTGTGCGGACGGCCTGTTCGATGGAGCGTGGGATTTAAATGGGAGCGGCAGCAACTTCTGCCGAGGACACGATCTCTTCTCCCAACCGTGTAGGCGATCGTGGGTTCGTAACGATCCTGGCGTTCGTGCGGCGTGCAACCGTCGGGATAGAGGAGGGGCGGGGTGCGGGCGCTTCGGGCGATAGTGGGCGCATTTATTTTAGGGCAGGCGAACCGAATCGTCCGCCGTAAGCGAACTGCATTGCTTCAGAAGCGTAATCGTTTCCCGTAAGCGAACTGCATCGCTTCAGAAGCGGAATCATTTTTGTTTACATTTTTTTGCACTAAGCGCACTGCACTGTGTACTCGAAGGTTACTGCACTGAAGCTTTTAAACGCACCACGCACGCACTGCAGTGTATTTGTTTATCCTAGCCTGACTCTACATTTTTTTCTTTTCTATCTGCTTTTCTGTACTGATTCACGTTCATGGTCAGATTCTAAACGAGCAAGAGAACTGCATTTCTCAAAATGACATTCCGATGTCGGGTTTTTCATACAGAAGAGAACGGCATTATGAGAGTGGAATTCTCATCTTATTTTCTTTTTTCATATAGAAGAGAACTGTATATTATTACACGATAATGATATATATAAATGATGAAGTTAATATGTTTTTTTAAAATGCAAAAACTGCATATGTGTTTGATCTACGCCCTTTTCCTGGTGCTTCTTCGCAGATCGTGCACTGCATTCGTTTCAACGGTTGTTGCTGCTTCTGTCTTGCTCTTGTTGTTCGCGTTACCCCTCGTAACGGGACCGTGCGACCGCGACGCTTGCCTACGCGCTGGATTATGCATTCTGTCTCTCCCCTTCGTTTTTGATGATGGTTCTTCGATTTCTTCATCTGCTTCTTCTTCTTCCTCGTCTTCTTCTTCTTCTTCCTCATCTTCCTCCTCGGTTTCATCAGCTTCGATCGCTTCCTCACTCTCTTCTCTGTCAGCATCTTCTTCGTCATCTTCTTCATCCTCTTCTTCATCTTTTTCCTCTGTTCTATTTGGACAAGTTCTCGCGTTATGCTTCTCTCTCTTATTGCAGACACTACATAGTCTTCTCTTTGGCGTATCATCTTGTTGGTCAGCTTGGTGATTTGTGGTGGCATTTTCAGCCTGGATTTGTTTCAGCCTCTCCTCACATGTTCTTGAGTTGTGTCCCGCAATCTTATAGCATGATTTACACATCCTTACCCCAGTGGTCTTCCTTCGATGTCCTGTTCCGGCTCAGGCCTGCTATTTTTTCTAGGGCTTTTTTCATTTGCTGTAGCTTTTTTATTGGCCGACTTGCTCTCTTTCTTTCTCCCTTTTGTGTTTGAAACAGGCGGGGGAAGAATTGTGTCATCCATATTATGAACTGCACCATCAGCAGCATTTTCCTGCTCCTTTCCTTGGACTTCACCCCGCGCATCCATTATCTTCTCTGCCTCTTCCTCTTCTTCATTTATTACGTTCACTTCTTGTATGAGTTTTCTCATCCCAGCTAAAGCTCTGTTGTACCCTCTATCCGACTTGACACCTCTGTTCGCCAGGTCCATTGCAGTTTCTGCAAGTAGTCTCCTACGGCAGAACATCGAACTCCCATCCGGAGCAGTTTGCTCATAGTCTCTGCGGTCAAAAGTTGGATTTTGGCGTGCGTTCCGTGTGTATCTCTTCAATATGTACAGTTCAGGTATCTTGTCCACCCGCAGCTGATCCAACATGCAAATGATGTGCACGCAGAACAGGCCTGCAGCAAAAGAAATTTTTTTGGGTTACTCGTGCCAGCAAACTTCACATAAATAGGCAACATTTTTTAATTTTTTTGGTTTTGTGAACTGCATTATAATAGGCCCATTGTCTGCTGCTATAGTGAACCTCACTATATATTTTTTTGTTTTTAATCTCTTTTTTTTACGAGCAATAAGTGAACTTCATTTTGTTTTACCTGTGCTTATTTTTTTTTTGTTTTCCTGTATCACTTACCTGTGTGTGTCCACAGCTTGCATTCGCATTCGTAGATACCGTTCGTCACATCAGCAACCACTTGGAACTCGTGTCTTGCCCAATCAAAATCATCAGACCGGTTGTAGTGGCGCACCAAATATTTCGTTGGGTTGTCAGTGGACTGCTCCGATCTGAAGGCTGTGCTGCGGTAGTGCGTTTGCTTGAAGTCAGCAAAGACCGCCCTGGTGTAAATCTTGGAGAGCTGAACCTCGAATCCAAACTGAGTAGTAGTCTTTATCTCCGTTTGTGAAACAAAGAAAACCATTTAAGTAGTTGTCTTTTTTGCAGCAAAAATCAAGAAAGCGAGTATTTGTTTTTATTAATTGCTGATCCATCTCTGAAAAATTTGTTTTGTTTTGTATACCTCGTTAGCTATGGTCTCCGCGTGCTCGACGCCCTTCCTTGTCTGGATGCACCTGTCCACCTGGGACGCAAAGATGTGCAGGTCGTGTCTTTCCTTGACAAAGTTCCTCTTCAAGATCCGGTTCATGCTTTCACTTCTCTGTGTCGACGTCATCCGTGCACAGAACACCTCCTTGTGGTAAGCCGATATCCATTCTTTTCTGTCTGCCCACAGCACCTTCATAATCTCATCATTTTGCAGGTTATACTTTCCCATGAGCTCACGCCAAGCGCGTTCAAACTCTAATGGCATCAGGGGGTGATTGAGAACGGAGGTCAGCTCATCCTTGAATTTCTCATAGGCTTTGTACAGCAAGGACAGGTGATCCTTGTATTTTTTCAGTATATGCCAACGGCATAACTTGTGCAGCGTGCCTACGAGCGTACTTTTTATCGCGGCATCCATGGAGGGGCATTGATCTGCATGTTTTTGAAAAAAAACAAGCATCGAGTTATTGAGAGAACTGCATATCCTTTTTCTGCTTTTTTTCATTTTTTTTCATTGGATGTAAGAAATGTACTACAAAACTTGGCAGTGAACTGCATAGTTATTTAAGTTCACTCTTTTTTTTCAGCATACCTGTGAGTATGCAGATTGGCCGCTTGTTGTTCATGCAACGCAAGAACGTCCGGAACACCCACTCGAAAGTCGGTATTGTTTCTTCTCTGATGAGAGCCACAGCGAATATTGTACTTTGGAGGTGGTGGTTGACTCCAACGAAGACGCCCAGAGGCATGTGGATCTTGTTGGTCTTGTATGTCGTGTCAAATGTGACACAATCTCCAAAATCTTCGTACGATCGCCTGCAGCTGGCGTTCGCCCAGAATATGTTGCGCACACGGTTATCGACATCTTTGTCGTAATCATAGAAGAACTCGGGGTTTATTTGCTGCATCTTCTCAAAGAAAGCCAGGAGTTTCTTCTCCTCGTCCTCGGTTTCCTCCCTCGTGAATTGATGCTTCCTGCAGTTCGAATTAACAATATACTTTCAGCATTATGGACTTACAGAAAATGCACAAAGCGTACTGCATGAAATAGACGATATATTGTTTTTTGTTTTAGTGAACATACATGTTCACCCAGTCACGGCTGGTGCGCCCCATAAAGTGCAGTCCTCCTGACATCCTCGACAGGGTTGACATCATCTGCGTGTGCGTGAGGTTGTCGCTCTGCATGTCCTTCACTAGTTTATCGAGCAACGGGTCATCCGTCTTATGCGAGTGCATGTGCAGAAGCATAGCCGGGCTGTCAATCATCATGTGGTTGTGACTGAGCTCAATCTCTGCTATCACAAACACATCCTTTATTTTTTTCAATCTCATCCCCGCCTTGCAGCCAGTCCTCTTTGATGTTTTTTTCCCGCTTTCTGTCATAATCAGTGACAGTTTGTTTGCTTCTGCCTTCCTTTGAGCACACGATGTATCTGTTTGTTCTGTATCTGCCGTTTTTTGCGTGTGCCGAAGCCTGCATGCCTCGCATACGTGTTGTAGAATTCTCGCGCCGCATCTTCTGATGTGAACTGCATACCTTTCACAGGCACAAGTTCTTGGAGCATGTTCTCATCCTGCACACATACAACACGGAATGTTTCTTTTTTTTGTTAATGAGGATGCACAAGCTGAAACTATGCGTAATAACTGAACTGCAGTAGTCAGGCAAGGATGCTTACGTGCGTGTACTGTTTTTCTTCTAAAGGTGTTTGCAGCTCACCGATGTTTATTGGGCATGGAGGGGTGACAACAGACCTGTGTAATTGAGGATCGCGAGGAGGCAAGAGTGTGGAGAACTTTACTTTTTTGGTTGCCTGCGGCCCTCCTTGATTCTGCTTCCGATTCTTTTGTTGGGCAGTAGGCGGCCTTGGTGGAATTCCACTGTCCCTTTGTAGACGAATCGTTTGCACATGGACCTGCCGAACTTGCTGGGTTTCAACATCGGCTTCTGGAGGTGCTATATCATCCGCTCTGATCTGCTGACCAAATGTTTCAAAGACACGCGTGTACCTTGGCTGCATAACTGTTATGATTTGCTCCTCGTCATCATCCTCTTCCTCATCATGTTTCTGCGCGTGTTCACCCATGAAGACCAGATCGTCGTCGTCCTCCTCTTCATCCTGCGGTTTTTTTGTTTCACTGCCTTCTCCATCTCGAATGATGTTTGGTTCGCTGTTTTCATCTTTATCCTCTACATCTTCCTCCCCGGAGTAGGCAGTTCTGTTTGTCGTGTTAAAGTAACCCCTAGGTAATTCGGGTGTTATCCATCCAGGCATCTCCCACTCTTCTCTTCCAATGCAGTTCAGGGGCTCAGGGTCGTAAATGATTCGAGGCATCTTCTGTTTTTGAGGCATAGCGAATTCCTGCAGGTTATTAAGCCAAAGCTTTTTTTTATGCATGTCAACAATGAAATGAACTGCATCTTTTGTTCTATATATCATTATATTTTTGCAAACGGTAAGAATTTGCACTTTCAATGTGTCATTCTACAGCAGGGGCACTGTTAGTAAACGTGAAGAAACAATGCACTTCAGCTCTAGGAACAGCGCTCTACTTTTTTAGTCAATGTGGACTGCAATTTTCATCCATACAGCGTCTTTTATTTTTCGAACTATCCTTTTCTGATTTTCTACTTTCGGAGACACATGTTACTGCAGTCGACGCGAGATGGGGGACTGCATGTGTATAAAAACGGCACTTCAAACTGGATGGGGGGGTTGGTATGTTGATTTTCTTACCTTATATGCAGTTCCCTCCTTCTGCAGATGCAGCTCTTGCTGTTGTTGTCGTGCAGTCCACCTCCGCTGCAGGAACTCATGCGCTTTTTCCACCTTGGCCATTGTTGCGGGAGAAGGCTGGACGTGCACCATTGCAGTTCGCATCCATGACGAATGCGATGTAGTAGTCAACGTTGCAGTTCGCTTCCCCCTGTCATGCATGGCTGAGGCTGGATGCTTCAGGGGTGGATCCTCCAGGTGTTGTTGGGGCGAAGGTGAGGTGCGGCGTCGCTTCCTAAACGCCGGCGCGGAAATTTCGTCCCCGACGGACTGCATCGCCGGCCGCTTTGGCGGGCGCTCCGTTGCCGCTACGAGGCGGGGGGAGGGGGTGGAGGTGAGGTGCAGGACGCCGGCCGCCAGCCGCCGTGCGCTCGGCGCTATGAGGCGGGGTAGGGGTGGGGAGAGGACGCCTGCCGCCGTCCACCGTGCGCCCCCGCGCTAGGATGCGGGGAGGGGTGGGGGAGGACGCTGCCCGCCGGCCGCCGTGCGCTCCCGCGCTAGAAGGCGGGGGAGGGATTGGCGAGGACGCTGGCCGCCGGCCGCCTGGGCGCTCCCGCGCTAGGAGGCGGGGAGGGGTGGGGGAGGACGCCGGCGTCGGGCGCTAGGAGGCGGGGAGCGGACGAGTTGGTTGTTAGGAGAATAAGCTTTTTGTTAGGACAATAATGTCTTAAGGGGTGTTATGAGAATAGACCCACCCTATATATATATATATATACAGCCGGTCTATTCTCATAACATTATGAGAATAATATTCTCATAACACTTCCGAACTGCATTGAAAAAATGCATTGGAGAACTATGCGCACTGCTTCCGTCTTCTGTTGTGCACCACATAGAGGTGCAGCAGGAAACGTTCATCTAGCATCCTCTCTGACTAGTTTCACTGATTTGTGCTGGTTTATTCGCGCTTGCGCTGATTTAATTTGCGGTTAAGCACTGAATTCTGCGAGAAAACGACGGAAATCCTTGGATTTTGGCGGATCTGCGTCCGTTCGTCCGTCTTTCTCTGTTTCTCTGTTCTCCCCAGTGCGGATCGAAATTGCTGCGTTTTGTTTGTATGTTCTGTTGTTTTCGACATTTTACGGGCTGCTTTTGATGTCATCCGTATGAATTGGAGCGGATTAAGTTGTTATTTTGGAAGAATTTTAAGTTTTCTGTCCAAGGTTTTTTGCGATGCGACTGGCTCTGGTCGTTTATCAAAAGATGTTCTTTGAGTTTTTTTGCACTATATAGTTGTTAGAACTGCATCGCAGGCTGTGTGTTTCGTCTGTGAATCGCGGCCAAGAGCGGTGGACTGCAGTAATATGCAAATGCGCGTTGAATTTTTTGTAGTGCGGCGAACTGCAACAATATGCAATGCGAGCCTGTATGAACTGCATTACAGCCACGGTTGCGTTGGGTACTAGTTTTATAAGTTTTTTTCGATTGGTCAAGCGAGGCGGACTGCTTTTTTTGCGTTGTTTCTGGTGTATTTTATTTATGAGAATTCTGAGCACAAGTGAAGTGCTCTTTTTTATATATAGTTTTTCATGTGCAACAGCAATTGAAGAACATGCATTCTGGAAACCCCCACCGAGCTTTTTCCTCTTTTCATGTGCACAAGTGAACTATAGTTTTTTTAATAAAAGAGCACTGCATAAAACTTCTTTAACACGAGCAGTTTTTGTGAAAGAATTCTCTATGTGAACTGCTCTGATAGTTTTGTTTTTTATGTGTATCCTAGCTACATCAGCGGTTTTGAAGCAATGTACATAATGAAAACAGAGTACTGAGAACTGCATATATTTGATAGATAGAAACTACGATTCTGGGGTCATAATTAACATACTACATCATGAAGCAAACTAACGCAACATAAGCAAACATTGTCCGAAAGCAAACTAGAACGAAAGCAAACTAATCTACATAGGTAGAAGGAAACTAAATCGAGCACTTGCGACAGGAATCGTTGGGTTTCAGCATCTGTTCTGCTTCACCAGTTCCACCCGTTGGAGTTGGAGGTGGAAGTTGATGCTCCCTTGCCCCACGGCTTCCAGGAAGACCTCGGGCGCTTCCTGGTCTTCTCTGTTTCAGCGCGCGCGAGGCCCTTCTTCATGGTGCTGATTCTGTTCCATATCTCGAACGCAGCGTAGGCGTCCTTGGCAGCATACTCGACGTGTTTGGTGCTGAGAATGGAAGTCCACAGGCTGTGGTCGTGGTCTGTCATCTTCGTCTTCATGTCTGCGTACTCGTCGTCGATGATCGCAACAGCTACATCGCCCAGCGAGTCCAGTGGCTTTGTTCCATCAGGCACCCTCCAGTTCGTCTGGATGTCGACGAAGTTGGCGACGTGGAGGTTGCAGGCTGCGAGCTTCTGCTTGTCCTGCTCGATGGCGAAGCCAGCGAACTCGAACCTAGGGAAAGTGAACCGCAAGTTATACCTTTCAGAACTGCATGCACGGGCATATAGAACTGCAACGCGTACTCGGCATAGAGAATTGCTTACCTTGGGTCGTCGAGGAACCTGTCGAAGGGGACGCATCTCTCGCCCAATGTACCACATACCTGGAAAACAAGCACTGGCTGGTACTTGCCGATGGATAGTTGAACCACGGCCGCCCTGCGGTGGTCGGGTGTGTACTCCACGTCGATGCCGACGATCTTCTGGCGGCGCCGCTGGAGAAGTGTCTTGAACTCTTCGACGTAGGTCGCCATGGCGGCGACGTCGGTGGTGTAGACCACCTTCAGCTTCGTGTTCCCGTGCGCATGCACGGCGTCGTAGGTCCTGCTGAACCCCATTGCTGCAAAGAGGACGAAGAGGAGGAGGAAGGGGCAGCGTCGTGTGTGTTTGTGCGGACGGTCTGTTGGATGGACCGCGGGATTTAAATGGGAGCGGCAGCAACTTCTGCCGAGGCCACGATCCCTTCTCCCAACCGTGGTGGCGATCGTGGGTTCGTGATGATCGTTGCAGTTCGTGCGGCGTGCAACCGCCGGGATAGAGGATGGGTGGGGGGCGCGGGCGCTTCGGCCGATAGTGGGCGCATTTATTTTAGGGCAGGCGAACCGAATCGTCAGCCGTAAGCGAACTGCATCGCTTCAGAAGCGGAATCGTCCGCCGTAAGCGAACTGCAACGCTTCAGAAGGCGAGGCGGTTTACGGTAAGCGAACTGCATCGTGTTACAACACCGAGACGTTTTTTTATTTATTTTCTATGACCTGTGGGCCTGTCGGACGGTCTTTTATTCATTAAGTCTCTCTTTTCAGCCCCCTTGCCCGCCTCCACTCCCCTCTCCCCCGTGCTCGCACAGAAATCCCCCCCGCCCTCGTGCTCCCGTGGTGTAGAGCGACGACGCCCGCAGCCACCGGCGACCAAAGGGGCTCACTCGTGGTGGAGGGCGACGACGCCCGCAGCCGCCGCTGTCCGTAGGGCGCTTACTCCGCCGTTGCCGTCCGCACCCGCCTCGTCCCGCAGTCACTTCGTCCCACGGTGAGCCCCAAATCGCCCCTAATCCGGTCCAGATCTTGTGCTAGGGTTATTTTTCGTGCCAGCATTCTCTTCTTAAGGTTGTTTTTGTATGCTTGAAATTGCAACCCCCTATGGACTGAAAGTTTTCCCCTGCCCGAATTTGGTGTTTGCTGTCTAGGTTTAGGTTTTAATTATCATCCCCTGCTGATCGGAGGCACAGTATGGCTTCTTCCTCACCAATTGATGCGTCACCGGTTAGAACGGCTTCTCCATCTGGTAACTACATTAAACTGAACTGTAGTTTTCATTCAGGGTCAATTTACTTGTTTTTTGTCGAACAAAATAGTGTACTACATCTTTAGATCCCTTTTTAGTAAGGCCTTTTTTTAAGACACGCGTGGCAAATTGATATGAACTGCGTCAAGTTAATTGTTTTTTACTTTTTCTGGAAGGACATTAAGTTAGTTGTTGTGTTTTTTATGTTAAACATAAACTGCTAAAAGAGCACTGCATTTTGGACACTGCTTTGTATTTTTTTTCCTATCCACTATGCGGTTTTTGCGAAATCGATACGAGCTGCATTAAGTTTTAGTTTTTGCCTCTCACAGAACTGCATGTTTTTGTTTTGTTTGTCATATCTAAGCGCACTTTTTTTTTATATGCGGTCAATTGGTCACTTGAACGAATTAGTGCAGTGCATCATAAAACCATGGGCCAATGTGCACTTTTTCAGACACGCGCGAATATGATATTCAAGGGATATGAACTGCATTTTTTTAGGTTTACTGTTTTATGTTTTTGATTGTTAAACATAAAACTGCTGGAAAAGTGCACTGCATTTCTGCATTTTTTTTGTTTTTTCCAAGGTGATGTGAGCTGCATTAAGTTTAGCTCATCATCTCACAGACACATCTTTTCTTATGTTTTTTCTCACCCACAGTTTTATCTCCTGGTGGGTCAGGGGGTGGTGGCGTTAACTATCTGATTACACGTTATTTCACAGCCGATGTTGTCGGTGGCGGTACGTCCGATTAGGTCAACATTCTACCTGAGTTGATTGAAACCCAGTCGCAATCTGTTGATGGCACGGAGCCAGTTACACAGGACTGGATGGTCCCTGATCAGATTGCAGCCGACGTTGAGAGGAGAAGGCAGAAAGCTATTGCGCTTGGTAATACTTTCATGAAGGCTCATAGGGCGAAGGAAGGAAAGTTAGGGGAGGGTAAGGAGATAGGAAGGAGGATTGCTGATTCAAAGAAGTCTGCTAAATTTGTCCCCGCAAAGAATCCTGTGAAGAGGAAACTGAACACTGTCGCAGAGCAAGGTTTAAGTTCTCCACGCCGGAGCCCGCGTGTTGATTACTCAAAGAGACCTAATTTCGCCGAGGTTGATGTGGGTGGGAGTCATGGAAAGCGTAGACGCGCGGACGATCAATCTGGTGTTGATTGTGAGCGTCGATCGAAGCTTGCGCGGGAAACTGCAGCTGAAGAAGCTCTGGACAGTGATTCTGATGGGGGGGGATGTTGATATTAGTAAGGTATACGATGTTTATTTACTTTTTCTCTTGTTTTTTTTAAGTTGTTTTCGCATTAGTTTTTGCTGATGTGAACTGCATTTTTTATTCTTTTTGTGCTTTTTTTGTAGGCTGCTAAGAGTACGAAGAGGAAGAGGTCTGAAGACGATACTGCGCACGAATGGCGTTTCAACAAGACTGTTCGTCTGTCCATTCCAAACATAATCAAAGCTGTCGCTTTGCTGGGTGAGGTTCACAGAACTTTGGTGCGGCAAGCAGGTTTTGGCATTGTCTTTGACCTGAAATTAGAGAAGAATGTTTCTCGTGTTTTGATGTGCAAGCTGATGGGAAAGATTGACCCCGACACGATGAGACTGGACTGTGGGCCAAACAAGGTTCTCGAAATCAATCGCGAGGCTGTCCATCACATTTTCCACTTCCCTATGGGTTCTCACACTGCTCCCAGGCCTGCTGCCAGCGGCCACGATGATTCGCTCACTAACCTGAAGGATGAACTCGGGTTCAACCGTTCTAGGAGCATAGATGCGAAGGACCTACTTACCTTACTTCGCACGCTGGCTGCGGACCCAGGGAAGGTTGATAAGACGGTGAAAGTTTTTTTTCTCATTGTCTTCCAGTGCTTGCTTTGTCCTAGCCTCGCAACTCGGTTGTCCAGGGTAGCTGCTATGGTTGAAAACTTGGATATTGCATCTATGGCTAGCATGGATTTTTGTCAGCTTGTTGTCGACGAGCTGTAGGCCGTTGTGTACAAGTGGAATTCTATAGGGAGCAAGCAGAACTGCGCTGAGGGTTGCACCATCGTCCCCCTGTTCATGTACCTGGATTCCTTGAACCTTCGAAAAGTATCGGTGATGGATAAACGCACTCCGCGTGCCGCAATACTGTCCCATGTGCTGTTGAAGAAGATTCACAACGCCGACATCGTTTTCAGGGGAAAGATTCACCTGGACTCTTACAAGTTTGGCAAGCTGCCGGTGAGTGCATACCATCCTTTGTTTTTGTATTTATTCCTTTTTTTCGCGCATGCTAAAATGTCAACCTCTTATGTACTTTTCTTTGTGAACTGCATCTCTTTTTTTTTGTTAATTTTTTCAGTGGAAGGCGGAAGCGGACATTGTGTATAAGCGGACTGCAGTTGCGGAATCCCCTGAAATGTTTTGTGAGCCTCTTGCTAGGGCTGCTCCAATTCGACGGGGTCGTGGTTTTGCTAGGGCTGCTGCTGGAGGTTTTTCCGGACATGCTTCTGGTGATCGCAATAGATTTGTGCAGGTCGATGAGCTTCTCGATAGGGTCATCAATATAACTAGTGATTTCCCAACATCCGATTCCAGGATGAGGAATATTGCCGGTTTGTTTCCTGAAGGCAAAGGCCCTTCTGAAGCAGAAATCGAGGCCGCTCATAACTTTGACCGTGGGCAGCTTGAATTCCTTAAGCAGGCTGTAACGAATATCAGATCTTCATTCGTTCAGCTTAAGCAGTCTCAGGATGACAGGTGTGCTGCGTATGAGCAGGAAGCGGATGCAATCGTGAATGAAATGAACAGGCATGAAGATGTTGTCCGGCCTTCTCTGCCCGACCCCGCAGATGTGGATGTATGTCTTTTTCCCACATGTGAACAGTTTTTTTACCCATATTTTGTTATCTATTTTTTCTGTGCGTTTTTGTTGCATTGACTATTTGTTTTTTCTATCGTTTTGTTCTTTCCCCCAGTGTGTCGGAGAATCCTCCAAGGCTAACGCTGGTCGTGTTGATGAGCACCAGGACCACGACGGTGTTGATTCTGATCACTTGTTTGACAGGCCATTATCGCCCGTTGACGAAGCTGCCAAAGACAATCCTATTGACGAAGTGGTCATGGACAAGGTTTGATTTGTTCCTACTATTTTTTATTTTTTTGCTACAGTGAACTTCATTGTTTGATTTTTTCATGTAGTGTCCAAAACAAACAATTATATTTTTTTTTGCACCAGCAGTGGCAGCGAACTGCATTTTTTAACTTTTTCTTTGTATTTTTTGCGCACCAGAAGTGGTAGTGCACTGCAGTTGTTGTCTAGAGAAGAAGCATCATCTTTTTTTTGTTAGCAGTGAACTGCATGATCTGGTGTCTGTTTTGTAGTTGTAGAACTGCAGATTTGGATAATAGTTTTATTTATGTTTTAATGTTTTTTAGGTTGCCGAATCAAATGTGGAGATACATGGGAAGGAGGCAGATGGTGACGATGCTGGCAAGGTGGAGGAGGCTGACAAGTGTGAAGAGATGGAAGGCGACGACGCTCCCCTGGTGAGTATAGAGAATTTTTGCATTTTTTTGTATTATTTTTTATTTTTCGTGGTAGCTTCATGGTCCGTTTTTATTAGTGAACTGTATTCTAGATTTTTTTGTGTAATATGTTTTATTTTTGTTAACTCATCAGAACTGCGGATTAAATGTTGAAATCCAAGCGGAGCGGATCATTGGGGATGATAACGTGGAAGGGAGAGGAGGGCAGGAGCCTGATGCGGAGGTTGATAAGGCAGAAGGTAGAGAAGGAGGGGAGTGTCCCGTCGAGGCTGATAAGGCACAAGAGAGAGAGGGGAGGGATGACATTGTGGATTGTGATAAGGACGAAGAGAAAGAAGGAGCTCCTGGTGTTACAGTTGAAGTTGCAGAAGAGACAGAAGGAACTCATAGAGTCGGATTTGACGATGCCGGGACATCCGCCGGCATCGATGTTGTTGTTGGGCCTACTGTTTTGTTGGTTGGCGACGAGGTGCCTGATAAATTTTGTGTGGTCCCTCGCGCCTCCGAGCAATCTGTCGGCAATCTGGCTTTCCCAGCCGATACAACCAAAGCCCCAGCCGAGACAGTTTCGATTGATTCCGAAGAGGAACAGCCAAGACTTTCTCAGGACATGAGTAATCAAGCGCCGCTTGACGATGATATTACCGGGCTGGAGCACTTGACGCTCAGCGAAGATGTATACGAGCAGCCGCAGGAAGTTTATTCCGAAACCGAAGGTAAGCGAACTGCATTATTTTTTGTTCTTTTTCCCGGTGTCGAAATGGACCGTGTGTGTGTTTATAATCTGATATCGTCCCCCACCCTGTATGTAGATGAGGAATTACCTGTTGTTACTCCATCAAGGATTGATCCAGCTCTTATGAGGAGATACAATGAGTTGTATGACGCTGTTACGAGGGCTAGGAGGGACAAGAAGAAGCAGTATGATATTTTATGTCTTACGCGGCCGGTTAATTAATATGTTATTTTTTCAGGGACGCCCCCATCTTATCAATTTTTGCTGTGCTTTTTTCTTCTTGTCTGAAGGCATCTAGTTGCGTTCAAGGGAGAGTTTGGTGATATTACTATCGGCCATGTCGGCGATTCTTTTTGGTCGTATGGAATGCTGAGCACGCGCCTCGCAAACATTGGCGTGTCTATGCTAGCTGAAAGGTTCAAAGGATCTCAAACTATGATTGTCCCGTACAACCTATGCGTAAGCATTTTTCATTAATTTATATTTTACCCCCCTCGTCCAATTTTTATTTGTGCTATAACCACTTTTCATTAACTCTCTGGTTTTGTCTTTTTTGCAGAATTCCATTTGGAACGGCGGTGCCACAAATAGGGCTTTGAAAAAGATGTTTTCTTCAAGCGCAGAGGAACGTGTGGACAAGAAAAACTTGGTAACGCATCTTGACCATTTTTCGTCATCTTGAAAATAAGTTTTCTGTTTTTTCTATTTTTTTCTCATCTGTTTTTGTTTTATTTCTTTTTTATTTATTTCAGATTATGTTTGCAACATTCGACCCTCCTCCCGCAACAGTGAAGGACGCGATAGGCCACTACTGCTTGGTCACTTTGAACCTGCGAGAGAAGCGTTTTGAGCTTCTCGACTCATTGAACGAAGGAGACTGTGCTGCTGCAAGTGTTGTCTTCAGGAAAATGGTCAGGAACATCAAAAAAGTCTGGAAAGATGGCAGTGCAAGCTGCGTCGAGCCGTTGAACCCTCCCACCCTGGATGGCTATGCGCTGACTCATATTAATGTCCCGCAACAGGGAAACGGGTTTGTACCTGTTCTCCTTTTTTCTTTTTCCTCCTTCATTTTTTTTCTTGTGTAAGTGAGCTGCATTGTTTTTACTAAATTAGAAGCACCTTTTCCCTTTTTGAGCGAACTGCATTACTATCTGAGTTATTTGTTGTTCTCCCTTTGATAATCTTTTTTGTGTGTATGGAGCTGCATTGTTTTACTAACATCAGTAGCACTTTTATTACTGAGTGAACTGCATTGTTAATGTGTTTTGTGTTGTTTTTTCTTTTTGCAGGCATGATTGTGGATTTTACATGTTCCAGTTCATGCAGACCTGGGATGGTGAAACGATTGCCAAGTTTGGGAAGGAGCACATTGGCTACATCAGGAAGGCGATGCTCTATAGTTGGCTGACCTCGTCGCATTACTGTCTGGACCTGACATCACTTTTAATTTTTCAAGAAGGTTATTACATTTTTTTTTTGAGTCACACACCGTTTTTTACTAAGTGAACTTCATTGGTACAGAGAGGGTAGGACGACTACTTTTGTTAAGCTTTTTTTAGCAGAACCCCATTTGTGTGTTTAAAAACGACTTTTTTTTAGGGAACTTGATGATTCTTTTTCACTACTTTTGCTCATTATCCAATTTTTTTTGTTTTTGTGCAGGCTTTGATGAAGGCGCACACCAAGGTGGTATTTCCTTGTTTGAAACTCAGGTTCATACTCCAACTATTCAGAAAGTTGTCCTTGATGAACCTCCCGTCAAGGCCGTGAAAGAACCTGTGGGTAAGATGTTGAGGAGTGACGCCGGCACTTCGAATGAGAAAGCTCTTGAGAAATCTGCTTTCAATGTCAAGCATGGGAAGAAAGCCGCGAGCCCTCCGAACGCTGAAGACAGCGATGATGATTTTGAGAGGCCACCACCAGTGCCTAGGAGGACTAGGAGCGCAGTTGTGGAACCCCCGACGGACAGCGAGGCACTAATTCTATCAAACAGGAGGCCTGTGCAGAAGCCATCAAAGTTTCGATCTCCTGTAGAGAAGTTGAATCCTGAGAGATTCAGCCATCTTGTGGAGATGAGGAAAGTCTTGCAACTCATCACGAGCACACAATTCAGGAAGAAATACAGCGAGTCAGTTCTTTTTTTGTTAGTTTTTTATATTTTTTTGATTTTTAATGTGCTACTAACCCCCCCACCTTTTGCCGTTTCTTTTGTGCAGGTCTGTGCTTTTCCTGCACAGGAATCCTATCGAATTCTACACCGTGACTGTGGACTACATGTTCTTAACTTTCACCAAAGCTGGTTTTATGGACTCGGAATTGATGGATCATATCATCAGGTTCTAGAAGAATGACGAGAGTATGAATGTGGTTTATCGATCTGGCGAACGCGTTCTGCTTTCCCCTTTGTTTATCACGGTATTTATCTTTTTTTCTTATTTTTTTTATGCTCTAGTGAACTGCAGCAAATAGTGTATAATAATTTGTTTTTAGAATGTACTGAACTGCATACATTTTTTTTTGTGTTTTAACCGATGCATCTTAAAACGAAACAAATTATGGCGAGAATTTGTGAACTGCATACTGTTTTTTTAGAGAAGCGTGATCCGTTTTTTTATTAAGCGTCGGAGCGAACATCTTTTTAAGGTGAACTGCATTAACTTTCTTTTGTGAATTACCCACACGCAGTATGTGCTTCAAATGAATGATCACGCAGATAGAGATGCAGATGGAAATGTTGTGTTGCCTTTTGTCAACAGCAAGTTTAACGTCGAAGATGCAGCACAGCAGTTCAAACTTTATGTCCGTGAAGACGAGAACCTTCTTGATTGCAAATTAGTAAGTTATCAGATTTGCTTTTGTTCAGCCTTTCTGTATTTATTTTCTCTCCAATTTTTTTACAGTAATCCCTTTTCACTGATCGATTCCATAACAAACTTGATGAAACAAAATCAGATTCTGTTACCACGGTTGAAAGACCAGCATTATTCGCTATACACGATGAATAGGCACCGCGAGACCCTTGACATTCATGACACTAGGAGGTACAGCGGACCGGTTGATCAAACGACGCGGTGGCGTAAGTCTGATTACCACATCGACCGCACTGAAATGGTAAAAAATTTCCCTTTTTCTCCTTTCTTTGTTTTTTTTCATGCGTGGGCGTGTTCAACAATTTTTGTTGTGATGTGTTTTTTTTGTTTTTTTTTTATTTTTTCCACCAGATGATCAGGATGACTGCATTGTTGAAGAGGGTTTATGGAGAAAAAGAGTACAAGAGAAAGGAGTCGGTAGACTGGGTGGGTGTTTCAAAAAAAGCTAGCTATTTGTGCAGCCCTGAGCAGGGCCCGAACGAGTGCGGCTTTTATGTTCTGAAGATGGCTCAGTATTACGACGGCAAAACCTTTGTTGTGAATTTCGGAAAGCGTAGTGTAAGTATCTTCTTTTTAACTCAGCAATATCTCCTCATTCCTTGATATTTTTTTCGTCAGTTTCTTTTTTTCGTAGATGATGTTGTATATTTGTTTATTTTTTTTTCTTAATCGCAGGAAGCTGTTATTCAAGATTGGAAGGCTGAGTTTTTGTTCCAGATTCTGTTCCACCCAAAAAATTTGGTCGTTGTCACCGAGTTCCCGGAGGATCTAAGAAATCTCTGCATTTCTCTTGGCTTCTCTCCAAGACTAGTTTCGAAGGAGCAGGATGAGGCATAAATGATAGCAGATCTTTTTTCTACGTGTGTTGCTGTCTTGTTCGTGTGTGCTCCAGAACTTTATGTAAACAGCAATGTATGGTCGCTGTGTGTAGTTCTCGATGCCCAAAGCTGTAAACACCACGCTGTGTGCTTTTGTATATATCGGTCTAGTTAGTTTTTGTGTGTGTTTTTTTTTGTGGCACATGGTGACAATGTCAAATAATGTGCATAATGGAGCTTTCAGCCAACTCCTCCTTGTGAGTTGCAACATGTTCGCAGCGCACTGCGTTATCTCATATGATTAGCAGCCAAGTTTTTTTTAAATATATGCATCCGCACTGCATCTCACCTTATCACATTGGACTGCAAAGACTAATTCAACGTGTTTGTCGTCGAGTTTCAAAATTCATCCGCACTGCAGCCAAGTTTTTGTTTTTCACATTTTTTTTGCACCAAGCGCACTGCATTGTGTACTCGAAGCGTACTGCAGTACAAGCTTTTAAACGCGACGCACGCACTGCAGTGTACGCGAATCCTAGTCTGACTCTACATTTTTTTGTCTTCTAACCGCATTCTATATTGATTCATGGTCATGTCAGGTTCTATACGACGAAGAGAACTGCATTCTCCAAATGACATTCCGATCTCAGAGTTCTTATACAGAAGAGAACCGCATTCTGAGATCTTATTTTCTTTTTCGTACAGAAGAGAACTGCATTTTATCAAACATATTACAAGTTAATATGTTTTTTAAAATGTAAAACTGCATATGTGTTGATCTACGCCCTTTTTCCTAGTGCTTCTTCTCAGATTGTGTACTGCAGTTCGCATCCACGACGAATGCGATGTAGTAGTCATCTTTGCAGTTCGCTTCCGCCTTTCATGCATGAATGAGGCAGGATGCTTCAGCGGCGGATCCCCCCGGTGGTCTTGGGGCGAAGGTGAGGTGCGCCGTCGCTTCCTAAACGCCGCCGCGGAAATATCGTCGCCGGCGGACTGCATTGCCGGTCGTTTCGGCTCGCTATCCATGGTGCTTGGCGCGGAAAAAGGCGGGGAGGTGTGGGGGGTGGCCGCCGGCC
>LR738711.1:275820876-275850905 GCA_902687465.1 Secale cereale | reverse complement strand
TAGACCCACCCTATATATATATATATATATATATATATATATATATATATATATATATATATATATATATATATATTCATATATATTTATATATAGGTGTTCTGTCCTCTACAACATTCACTTTTAGCCATGTCTTCAAACTTATTGATCTAAGTGAATGTGTTCGAACCCTAACCCTGTCTATGCTTAATCTCTCCAAATATCTCTATCTCTTCATATGCATTATGTTGACAGTTGTTGAATGTCTTCACTGTGTCCTTGTGAGCTGAAGATATAGAGACACTCAATTAAATCTGTTTTCAATGCCGTATCCTTTTTGCCCGAAAACCGGAGAAACCGAAACGTCCATCCGACAAACCAGGCGTGCATGGGATCATGGCTCAACTCTCCATATGTTGCATGCCAGCCACATGTCGTTCAGATGTGAACTGCCCGGGGCACCTGTGTAATTGCACTACACTGCCATCTCTCCCTATAAATACTCCACCCTTGCGGTCATAATTTCTTCTCCTACCTATTGCCATCTCGCTCAAACCTAGCGCCTCCGCTAGCTCCAGTCGACGCAGGAGACGAAGCGCTTAGCTGCCGCGACTTCTTCGACGTCGTCTTCCTGCCGGTCGTGCACCTCGTCTCTCCGCTGTCGCCGTAGGTGTCTTCCGCCGCCAAGTTAGGTCATGGAAGATCGATCTGCTCGGCATCCATCTCTTCCTGTCTAGCAGTTCTTCTGTAAGGTAAATAGACCTCTCTTTTTACCGTCGTTTTGATCCATTGAAATCATGCAACTTCACCACAAGTGGTTTCTGTACATCTGAAAACAATTTCTTTCTGTATCCTTCTCTCATATCATGAAAGAATATTCACTTATGCTTCACTGCTAGTTAGATTCCTCACTTGTACCTATTCTTGGATTCGTACAAATCTGGAACCAACTCACTCCGTAAAAGTGAATGTCTTCGCACTATGAGGTCAATGTCTTCAAACCGTATTTATCTTAAAAATCTTCTGAGAATGCATATGACCTCTTCCCCTTCCCTCGCATCTCTAATGCTGTCGCTGGTACATGTCCGTGGGAGAATCCCTTGGTTCTCATAGTCTGCATTCATTTGCAGAATTCCTACATCGTCACATTGAATCTCGTGAAGCCAGTTCCTGTCTGACCAGTCGTCGGAAGACAAACTGCTTTGTGAAGCCCTTCTGTCTAAATCCAATGGCGTCTGAAAAACAGTCCAAGAAAGGTGGCAGGCAGATACGTACTCACACTGCCAAAGATCTTCCTCCAGATCTATTCTCCATGTACAAGTCTGACCCAGAAGAGACCTATGGAGAACACAAATCTCAAATCCAATGGATACAAAGATATTGGATAGAACAATGGTTTCTATACAGATTTGTGACTCCTGAGTATGCTTCCAAGAACGCCATTCGCCCTCCATGGGGTGATATCGTCTACAAGAAGCTTCAACCCAAGACTATGTGTGAAGCCATTGCCAAGAACTTTTATCCGTGCATGGTCAGAGGACAAATGCCTTCAGATGCTGACCCATATAGTCTTCAATGGTGTCGTGAGGATGAATTATTTGAAGAAAACTACAAATTTGCCAAGAACTCTACAACCCATAACAGGAAGGAATTTGGCATTAACTTCAATCCTGGCCCATCTCGGCCCCGGTCTGATGGAACATGCGAAGCCAATGAAAATCGCGTTGGCCCCTTCAATGGCCTTGATGGACTGCTATCCCACACTGCTGATCAAAGGGCGACTATGGAAGATGTTGCTGAAGACAGGGAACCTGAAGCTGTTCCTGACTCTTTAAAGCCCAAGAAGAAGTCAAACGCTTCTAAATCTGCTGCTGCCCCAAAAGCTTCAAGTGTGAAGCCCTTGAAAAATGTACCTCCTGAATCCAGTGTGCAGTCTGAGGATCACTCTCGCATCTCTCAGCGGTCTAAGCAGCTAGTGAAGCCATCTGGTCAAGGACTCACTCCAGGTAGCATACTACGCAATGATGATGACATCATAGATCTGTCCGGTGATGAAGATCTTGCTGATGATGCCCTTGAAATGCTAATCAAGAGCAAGCAACATGCAGAAATCTCCAATAATTTGCCTCTCTTTGACGCTGATATCATCAATAACTTCATCGATGAATGGTTTGACGATACATCTCTTTCACTTGATGATCTTCAGCATCCCATTGATATAAGTGTGACCTTTCAAGGATATATTGCTCAAGAACTGACTGTTTCACAGAAGGTTATCGAGCAGAAGAACAAAATTGATCATGAGAAGGATCTGTTCAAGAAGCATATGGCAAGCCTCAGTGCACAAGAAGTTCAAAACTTTAAGACCATGATGACAGACCTCAAGGCTGAATTTGCCAAGTGTCGTGAAGTTGCAAGGGGCTCCAGGGAACGTCTCAAGCACAATGCTGAGAAATGCATCCAAGCCCATAATGAAGCTATGAAGAGGAAAGCTCTTGGCTATCCAGGCATTGACCCCAAGCTGGCCGCCAAGAAGCTAAAGAAGAAGAACAAGCCTGCTGCTGAAGACACTGAATCTCCAAGGCAAGAAAGACCCAGCATTGTCTTCCCTGTCAGCATGACTGGCTCGAAGCCAAAGGTCCCCTCAACAGCTTCGGATCAAAAGAAGACCAGGCAGGCTGAAGCTGAAGCTAAGAAACGCAAGCATCTTGATGCTCCTGATGCTGCTCCTTCCAAGAAGAAGCAGAAGACAAAAGCTTCAAAGGATTCACATAAGCCTCATGGCTCCTCCACTGAATCGTTGGCTGTTGAACCCACTTCTATTGCCCTGCCTGCCTCCTCCAACTGTGAGCATCGTCTCGTTATCCATGAGCCTGCTACCACAGAGGCTCCTCAGACTGAAGATATTCCAGTTGCTAACTCTCCTACAGCTGAAGACATTGGGCATGATGACATTGTTGGTGATGATGAAGTCCTTCCTCAGCTTGAACCCTAACCTGTTCAATGACCTACTCAAACGAGCAGTGAGCTCATAAGCATTGGTCGTCCCATGACGCCAATTGCTCAAGATGAAGTTTGGGAAGAGCAACCCCGAACACCCCCTTACATGAAATCATTCCCCGCACTCCGCCGTCTCTTGTTATCACTTCGGTACTCAAGACCTCCACAGAAACACCTGAAGAAGACATGGAGCACACAAATGCTTCACCAATAGTGTCGCCCAAGTTTCAAAGGCTTCGCAAAGATCTCAGGCCTCCAGCATCCATGTCCAGCATTCCTGAAGATGATGTACAAAACTCAAGCTCAGTGGCACGTCAAGTGTTTCCTGATTCCATTCCTTCAGCATCTGCTCCTGAATCTGAAGCCAAGGCGGCTGAAGATACTCCCGCTGCATCAATCGATGAAGAAAAGGAAGAAATCTATGAAGTCACTCCCCCTCCACAAGAACATGTTGAAAAAGAAGTAGAAGTGCCCGTCATGCAAGAACCCACTCCCCAAGATTTTGTTGTGCATGAGTCCCCTCTCCTTGAAGCCAGTGAAGGTGAAGCAAATGTGGCTGCCCCTCCAATGAATACTGAAGCCAATGACACTGTCATGGCTGAAGATAATGTGCAGCGTGAAGTCATAGCTGCCCCTGAAGTGATTGTTCCTTCCCCTGTGCCTCACACCATGGCCCAAGACTTCAATCAAGAAGATGAGCTTGTAACTGTTAGATGGCCAATACTGGTGCCTCCTGCTGCCCCAGGCCCACAATATGAATATCATGTGGAGCGGAGGCCTCAGACGTAGAAGCCCAAGCCTAGATTGCCCATGCTTCCAAGCACTGCAACGACACAAGGCTCATTCAGTGTGCACATCTATAGAGAGAACAACACCTTCTTTGACTCTGACAAGAACGCATACAAGAAGCCAAGGATCTCTTCTGATAGGTTATGGAGCTTTCAGCAACGAAGCTATTACTCTTGCATTATGTACAATCAGGACCAGATCTTTCCTCACCAACATCTTGATTGTGATGCCATTGCTGGACTACCATTCCTTGAGGAAGCCCTTGACTGCTTCCGAGATGTTGGATTGCTTCCATTCGACACTACAAAGGAACACTGGAATGAAGAGCTTCTCCTGCAATTCTATGCTACCCTTCATATCAGAGGATACAACAGGATCCGAAGACATGGGTCCTTGAGTGGATGACATGTGACATTCATCATGAAGCCAAAGCTTAGACTCTACTTGAGCTTACTTCCCCGTCCACTCCTGGTGAGTTGTATGAACCAGGTTGTTCCCTGTATCAGAAGGAGATGAAAAGAATCTTCAAAAAGGCCGAGACCAACATGAGTGAAATGCTCAACATGATGAAGCCATTGCCCCTGGAAGCTGATTATCCAAAGGAATTCTTTGTCAAGGACCTCGAGTATCTGCCTCGCACCATATATCATATTCTGAGGCGTACTCTCTAGCCTATTAAGGGACACTCGTCTGAAGCTAAACTAGAAGGTGCCATGAAGACTTTGGTATTTTACATTCTCAATGGCATCAGATTCAATACACATGACTTCTTCATTCGTTGTCGGTGTATTGGATCGACACCTATGGGATCACAAGAATCCCTACTACGGTTGCGGGGCGCGGGGTTGAGAGAAGAGCGGATCAAACAGATAGCACACGGTTCCTTTACCCAGGTTCGGGCCGCGCGGATGCGTAAAACCCTACTCCTGCTTTGGTGGATTGTATATCTGTGTTCTTCAGCTAGCTATGGGGCGTGAGGAGCTCCAAAAAGCCGAATCCCCCTCCTGGTCGCCTCGGGCCTCCTTTTATGGAGAAAGGGGTCGCCACAGTGGCACACAGGAGGTGGAAAGGGTAGAGTGATGCGAGGTTATCCCTCACATTACATGACAAGGTGCATTTATTGCGCCTTTCTTAGGTATCCTTGCTTTATCGGGGACAGGGGAGATATCCATCTTGTCCATCACCGCTCCTTCTTGTGTCGACACGCGCCCTGGCCAGCGATGCCTGAGATGCCATGTAGGCAGGCAGGCAGCTGAGGTGGCGCAATGGTGGGTCTTCACGAAAATCTGCATGTCGCCACGCAGGTGCCTGCCCAGCTGGTTGGGTCGGCAGCTGCATATGGCGGTGGAGTTTTAGTTGGCGTGGTCCTGACGGTGGCCCCGCGGATGTCCTTGGCATGGGCCTTGCCGGGGCCCCGGCAAGGGTCTTGTCGCGGCGCCTGCTGTCATCCCCGGCAAGGTGCTTGCCGGAGGTCTTGTGGTCTTCCTTGGCTGGGATCCCGCCAAGGGTCGTCGTCTTCTTAGTACATGTCTGACCTTGAATGTCTTCACAAAGATCTGCATGCCACTACGGGGATGTCTCCTGAATCCTTGCCCCATGGGGGCAGTGGACTCAAGGGGGATTTGCCCCGTAGGCGTGGGGTGAATTGCCGCGGCAAGGGTCTTGCCGGGGCTGCCGAAACTGGCTCCCGGCAAGGATCTTGCTGGGGGAATCCGCTTCGTCTCTTTGCTCTTTGTGGTCTTGTTCTCGTGGGCTTCAGTCTTACCCTGGCTTACCTCCCTGGCCTTGCTTGGTGCGGCGGTGCCCGTGGCTCAGACTGCCCGTGCACAGTCATAGGGGTACAAAAAGTGTACCCCCCCCTTTTGGTACACCGACAGGAGCCCCCGGGCCTGGGCCATACATAAGCACGATGCGTTGTTGGGCTAGGCCCAGAACGGTGCGCGGGCAGGCGGGATGGTTTTTACCGCGGTAAGATTTTCCGCGCGCTGCGCCTCCCAAGATGCGCGCGTGGCGCGGAGTGGAGGGGCGTGCGTGACGTGGGCGGCATGCGCGGGGCGGTTCCCGCACGCAAGCGTCACATCGCAGTAAAGGGGTGGCTTCGCGCCTTCCCCATAAACGGGGGGAAGGCATGGAGGCGTGGCCCATTTACTGAATGGGGCCGAGGTGTGGTCCTCGAGGCGTCCACTCCCCATGATCACGGGGTGGGGAGAGGTCGCCTCACCCGTCCCCTCAGTTCTGCACGTCTGCCACGTGCCTCCCATGCACTTGGGGTGGCGCACGGTGGAGGCGGGAAACCGGGCTATTGCTGGTTGGGGCGGCGGGTCGGTCCTGGCTCCATGCGCCTTCCGTGTCTTGATTGGTCGAGCGGGGCGGTCGAGCCCCAACCCCATTCCTTTATAAAGAGCGGGGGGAGGGGCCGCGTCTCGCACTCTTCCATCTTCTTCCTCCTTCAGCTTCTGCTCCTCTCTTCCATTCGTCATGGAGAGAGGAAATCCCGGCCCTTCAACGGTGGCGGTGAGGGTCGCCGCTCGACAACGCGTCCCTCCTTCTCCTGCACCTGCGGTGGCAGAGCCGGCCGCGAGGGGAAGGGGGAGGGGGCGAGGCCGTGGGCGAGGTGGCCCGCCGGCCTCGCCCCCGCCAGCAGCTCCTCCTCCAGTGGAGGGCCATGTTGGGGATGACCCTTATGAGTTCTTCCTCAGGTTGCGTCGGCCGCCGGGCCGTCGCCTCCGTCTCCCGACTCCATTTGCGGGGGAGATGGAGCTAGATCCGCCGGAGTCGTTGCGGCTGCACATGAGGGGCTGCGGGATCAGTGGCACGCGGGTCCGCGTCGACTTCCCTGCTCCTCATGTGATGTATCTTCTTCAGGGATGGAAGACATTTTCTCATATCCACAGCTTGACGGATGGGCTCACTCTCCATTTTAAGTTGATGGAGGGTGGCCTTCTTTCCGTCAAGGTCTTCAGGCACTTCGGGAATCGTGCAAGGTGCTGCGTGGAGAGCTCTTCTTAGGACGAAGACTCCTCCTTGAGCGAGAGTGACGAGGAGGACAGTGGCAGCGACGACGAGGGCGGTAGGTGGCAGGATGACGGGTCCGACTAGGCGTCGGGTGCCGCTCCTGGTGGCACCCTCGACCCCATCATCCGTGTCGCCGGCTCCTTGAACTTCTCGGGGCCGTCCCCATGGCGGCTGGCGTTGGGAGGCTACGGAAGAGGAAGAGGGTGGGCGGCAAGGTCGTCATGTCGGAGTACGCGGGCACCAACGCCTTCGACGCGCACTGACGTCCGGCCGCCTCGTCTTCGAGCTCTGCGTCTGGCGCCACCATCACCATCCAGCCCTTGGGCGGCCACCAAGATGTCCTCTTGGTGTCTTCTGCCACCCGTAGCTCGCCTAGGTGCTCCTTTTGCCCTTCCCGCCTCCTTGACCGACCTCCTGAGGAGAGGGACAAGAAAGGCATTACGGGCATCTTATCTCTTTTTAGTTTGTAAGCCTTCGGGTATCTGTTAAATTTAAAACTTGTAATCCCCTTGTTCTTGTTTTCCATTCCCTATGGACTGTAGCTGAATGAAATGTTTTTAATGAAAAAGGGATGTTTGCCGGGTCATTTGTTTGTGGGTGAAACCCATGACAAGGAATAAATCCTTGATATCTCTAAGATAAACTTTTTCTCGCCCGGCAACAGGCCTCACCATCTCCCCACTTCGCTCGACCATTCTCACGCCTTTGGCGGAGGCAGGGAGGAAGTCGGTTTAAGCTCCTCGTTTCATCCCTTCGCTGCCGCGACTATGACCAAACTTGGTCCCAGGAACGAGCCCTGGGGCCTAGAGTTATGGGAGCACGGTAGTTCTAAGGAAAGAAACAAGGTTTCGCATACCTCAGTCCATAATGGAATGCATGATAAGGCATGAAGAACTTATCTGAAGCTGCAGCCCCCAGCAACCCTGGTATGCCATGGGTGAATCTTTGCTCTTGCAGCCCCCGACAATACTGGCTTGCCGGGGCCTAGATGCTGGTCTGTTCCTTTTTCTTCTCCCCAAGTGGTTTCGGCAAGGATATATGTGTGTCCTGTGAACCAAAGGAGATAAAAGAAAGAGAAAGGGATGCAAACTCGACCTCTAAGCTAGGGGTTAGCCGCCGCTAAGCACTATCAACCCTAACCAAGGATGAGACTCGACTCAACAAGCATGCTATAACTTAGGTCGCATGCGCTTCATTTATTTATGCTCAGGCTCTGCGCCTGGCTTTGTACAAAGGGTTACATGCCTTGCCGGCAAGGCTTGTACAAAAGGTGGCTTGCCGGGGGGCCCGGCAAGCCGTGCCTTATGGGTAAAACTTGCGAAGATGCTCAATATTCCAGGAATTGCTCATCGGAACGGCATTTTCGGTCTCAAGGAGGACCGCGCCAGGCCTGGTGACTCGTATTACCCGATAAGGGCCTTCCCACTTCGGCGTCAACTTGTTGGTATTCTTGGCCGATTGAACGTGCCGAAGAACAAGGTCGCTTCCTCAAAGCTTCGGGCACGGACCTTGCGGCTATGGTAGCGGCGCAAGGCTTGCTGGTAGTATGCTTCTCTCACGGCCGCCCGAAGACGATATTCCTCAAGGAGCGTTGTGTCATCTTGCCGCAGTTGCTCTTGCTCAAGCTCATCATAAGCGAGCACTCGAGGTGACCCGTATATGAGTTCAGTGGGGAGAACTGCTTCTGCCCCGTATACTAGGGCAAAGGGTGTCTGGCCGGTGGCTCGATTTGGCGTCGTTCTAATCGACCAAAGAACCGTTGGCAATTCATCAATCTAGCGCCTTCCACTCTTATGCAGCATGTCAAAGGTCTTTGTCCTTAGGCCTCGCAGCACTTCAGCGTTTGCTCTCTCAGCTTGACCATTGCTTCGTGGGTGAGCAACGGAAGCGAAACAGACTTTGCTGCCGAGGTCTTGGGTATATTGCATGAAGGTGGGACTTGTGAACTGCGTTCCATTGTCGGTGATGACCCTGTTGGGTACACCAAAACGGCACACTAGTCCCTTGAAGAACTTGACGGCTGACAGAGCTGTGACCTTCCTCATTGCCTCCACCTCCGGCCACTTCGTGAACTTGTCGATTGCAACGTACAAGTACTCAAAGCCCCCGACAGTGCGGGGGAAAGAGCCCAGTATGTCGAGCCCCCAGACCGAGAAGGGCCAGGAGAGAGGAATGGTTTGAAGGGCTTGAGCTGGTTGATGAAGTTTCTTTGAATAGAACTGACACGCTTCACACCTCTGACCAGTGTCGTCGCATCCTGGAGGGCAGTGGGCCAGAAGAAGCCTTGCCGAAATGCCTTGCTGGTAAGGGTTCTTGACCCTATGTGGGATCCACATATGCCTCCATGTATCTCTTACAACAACCCCAGTCCTTCCTCTCGAGGGATACACTTCAATTTCACGCCATTCGGTCTCTTTCTGTACATGACGTCATCGACAAACTGGTACATAGCAGACCAACGGGCTACTTTTTCCGCTTCTTCCTGCTCCTCAGGAAGTTCCCCGGTCTGGAGGAATCGGACGGTATGCTATGCCCACGCTGGAGCCTAATGCTCGACGGCGAGGAATAAAGGCATTTCCTCCGCCATGGGAGCGGCTGTCTCGACGGCAAGAGCCTCACGCTCCGCCGGAGCTAGCTGTCCCGTGGCGGGCTTAGTGTCCCCGGCAACATCCTTGCCGGCGGCTCCGGGGAGCTCGGCGAGAGAGTATTTGCCGGGCCCTGATTTCCTCCTCTTGTTTTGCTCTGTTCATGGATCAACGGATGGCTGAGAAAGCTGAAGCACAAAGGTACCTCGTTCCACAGGTAACTTGAGGGCAGCGCGCTTTGACAGGTAATCGGCGATGTCGTTCTCCGCTCGGGGAACGTGCTCTGCCTATATACCATCAAAGCGCTCTTCCAGCTTTCTCACTTCATCGACGTAGGCCTTCATCAACGGGCTCTGGTAATCTTTGTTGACTTGTTTGACGAAAAGCTACGAGTCGCCCCTGACAATCAGTTTCTTGATTCCGAGGTCTACCACGATCCTAAGACCAGCAAGCAGCCCCTCATACTCAGCAGTATTGTTCATTGATACCTCCCTGGGGAAGTGCATCTGGACCACGTACTTGAGGTGCTCTCCAGTGGGCGCGACCAGCAGTACGCCAGCCCCGGCGCCCTGTAAGGAGAAAGCTCCATCAAAGTACATGATCCAGTCGCAACTCGCCTCGTTGCCGGGGAGAGCAGTTTCCGGGACTTATTCATCAGGCGTCGCGGTCCATTCTGCAACAAATTCCGCCAGGACTCGGCTTTGAATCATCGAGGTACATTCAAACTTGAGGCCAAAGCTGGACAGCTCTAGTGCCCACTCTACAATTCTTCCCATTGCATCTGGATTGTGCAATATCCATTGCAGAGGGAGGCGAGTGACGACAGTGAGCTCGTGCGCCTGGAAGTAGTGACGCAGCTTCCTCGAGGCCATAAGAAGGCCGAAGAGCAATTTCTGCACACCGGAGTACCTTGACCTAGCCCCCTGCAAGAGGTAGCTAACAACGTAGACCGGGTGCTGCATCATTTTCTTCCTTGGCGGCACTCCAACCGGCTATGTCGTCTCTGCACCAACGGCATCAAGCTATGTCGCTGCTATCACCTCATCATCAATTTCTCTTTGTGCCACTAGTGCGGCGCTGACCACCTGGTTCGTTGCTGCCAGGTATAGCAGCAATGGTTATTGTGGCCTAGGTGCAACTAGTACTGGCGTGGAGGAAAGATACCTCTTCAAATCTTGCAATGCTGCTTCGGCTTCTGGCGTCCATTCCATTGGGCCCGCCTTTTTCAAAACCTTGAAAAAGGGAAGGGCGCGCTCGGCAGACTTGGAAATGAATCTGCTCATGGCGGCAACGCAACCGGCAAGCCGACGCACATCCTTGACCCGCTTGGGTGCTTCAATCTGTTCTATAGCTTTGATCTTGTCCGGATTTGCCTCTATCCCACGCTGTGACACAAAGAACCCGAGAAGCTTGCCGGACGGGATGCCGAAGACGCACTTCTCGGGGTTCAGCTTGAGATTGATCTTACGTAGGTTTGTAAATGTTTCTTGTAAATCCGGTATAAGGGTTGCCCTGTTCTTGGTTTTGACCACTATGTCATCCATATAAGCCTCCATATTTCTATGGAGCTGGGGTTCAAAACCAATCTGGACTACCCTTGCAAACGTTGAGCCAGCACTCTTTAACCCGAAAGGCATCCGTACGAAACAATACGTACCACATGGGGTGATGAATGTTGTCTTCTCTTGTCATGAAGATCTGATGGTAGCCGGAGTAGGCATCTAGGAATGACAACAGGTCACACCCACGCATGGAGTCAACAATCTGGTTGATGCGCGGAAACGGGAAGGGGTCTTTAGGACAAGCTTTATTGATATCCGTGTAATCAATACACAGCCTCCACTTCCCATTCGCCTTGCGCACTACCACTAGATTGGCCAAACACGTTGGATGGAGCACTCCTCTTACCAAACCCGCTGCTTCCAGTTTTCGGATCTCCTCTGTGATGAACTCTTGTCGTTCCAAAGCTTGCTTCCTGACCTTCTGCTTGACGGGCCGCGCATGAGGACAGACAGCAAGGTGGTGCTCAATCACCTCCCTGGGAACGCCGGGGATGTCGGATGCTTGCCATGCAAACACATCGACATTTGCCCGCAGGAAGGTGACGAGCGCGTCTTCCTATTTGTCGTCAAGGGCGGAGCTTATGGTGAAAGCCCCTCCCATGTCGTCCTCCTTGACAGAAACCTTCTTGATTCCCGACGGTGTGGCCCTGGACTTCTTGTTTCTGCCGGTGGAGCTCTCTGGAACATCCTCAACGGGAGCACTACACTCCGAAGAGGTGCGCTTGCCGGAGTGGGTGTTCGAGGTCCACCGGTCTTCTTCTTACCGGTGGAGCTCCCTGGCACGTCCTCGATGGGAGGACGACACTCCGAAGAGGTGTGCTTGCCGGAGTGGGTGTCCGAGGTCTCACCGGCCTTCTTCTTCTTCTCCCCCCCCCAGGGGCTCCAGTGGCAGGAGCAAGTGCCCTGGTGGCGGCAGCTGCTGCAACTTCTTGTTGGTATAGTTGATCAGCGCAAATCAGCGCATCTTTCTTATCGGAGGGGATGGTGATGATCGTCATAGGTCCTGGCATCTTCAGGGTGTTGTAGATGTAGTGTGATGCTGCCATGAACTTGGCCAGCGCTGGGCGGCCAAGGATCCTGTTGTAAGGCAAGGGGATCTTGGCAACATCGAACACGATCCTTTCTGTCCTGTACTTCAAATCACTTCCAAAAGTCACGGGCAGCGTGACCTTCCCCTTTGATTGACTTCTCCCCGGGTTGACCCCCTGAAACGTACCAGTCTCTTCGAGGTCTCCATCAGGAATCTGCAGCTTCTCGATCACGGTAGGCGAGATTAAGTTCAGACAGGCCCCGCCATCGACTAGCATCTTTGTTACCTTGAGGTTGCGTATTGTTGGCGAAACAAACAATGGCAAGCACCCGACCGCAGTAGTGCGATCGAGGTGATCCTCAGCGTCAAAAATGATAGGCGTGCTGGACCATTTTAGCAGCTTTTGGGCACCAAACGACGGCTCCGCCGCTGTAATCTCACGCGCCCACTGTTTAAGCTGGCGGTGAGAAGTATGCAGCGAGGCGCCGCCATCGACGCACATGGCCTCCGTGGCTTTCTGAAACTCTTGGTCGCCGGACTCGCCGTCCTCTTCATGATCGTCGTCTTCTGGCTTTCTGTCACGGCCCCGGGCAGGCCTCTCCTGCTGTTTATCCTTGTCGCAACGGCCTGCTTGGCCATCGCGCTTCTTGCCGGACCCCTCAGGACCATTATGTATCTTCTCCTTGTCCCGCCTCTCATATTCAGCCTTTGGGCTTCTCATCAAGGAGCTCAACCTGTCGGCAGTTCTGGAGATCATGGCCTTTGGTGCGATGGATCTTGTAGTATTGTTTGTCGGAGTTTCCTGGCTTCTCGGCAGCCGCCAAGGCCCGGCAGGCAACACACCCGGCAATTTCCTTGCCGGGGTCATCTGCCCTGGTTTTCTTGGCGGAGCCGACGTCATCAGATCCCTCGACGGCAAGCACGGCTTTACCCTTGCGCTTCCTACTGCGGCGCCGGCCTTTCTTCGCCGGGGTGGCAGTATCCTCATCTGAAGAGTCGGTTTCCACGCCGGCATCTTCGCCGGGGTACTTCCTTCCCTCTTCGGCCCAGGCACATCTGTCAGCAAGAACATAGAGTTCCGCCACATCTTTCACCTTGGTCATTGCCAGCTCTTTGCGCATCTTGCGGTTACGCACGTTTTGATGGAACGCGCTGATGATGGTGGCAGGGTGAACGTCAGGGATATTGTACTGTACCCGGCTGAACCTCTGTATATACTTGCGCAGACTCTCGCCTTCCTTCTGGGGAATGACGTGCAGGTCACTTGCTTGGCCATGGGCTTGGTGACCTCCAGTAAAGGCGCCAACAAACTCATGGCACAAATCCGACCAGGACGAAATAGAGTCTACCGAGAAGTGCATCAACCACGACATGGCGTTGGGTTTAAGAGCCAATGGGAAGTAATTCGCAAGCACCTTATCGTCGCGGGCTCCGGCAGCTTGCATCGCGATGGTGTAGATGCTGAGGAACTCCGACGGGTGGGTCTTGCCGTTGTACTTCTCGCCAACGTCAGGCTTGAAGGTGCGGTGAGTGGGCCACTGGAACTGCCGCAGCTCACGGGTAAAAGCCGGACAGCCTACCTCGTAAGGTAGACCTCCAGGGCTCTCCGGTGCTGGGCGGTCCACAGCAGGCCCTGTTCGCCTGTCTGATTGGTGGCGCGCTCCGCGCCGGCGCTCGATGGTGGTCCGAGCGTCTTCATGAGCTCGCTCCTGAAGAATTTGATGCTGGTCGCCGTGGGTCCGTGGGTCGGACGACGCTATGGAGATGCCGTCGCCTGCGACGCCTCGACAAGTCGACACACGCGGTACCGAGCGAGGAGGAGGCGAATGCACCGTGGCCGCGGTGCTGCCGGTCCTCCCGCCACCGGTGCGTGGGACCCCTTCGGAACGTCGACCCGGGGGCCTCGCTGGACTTGGTTCATCCTTTTTGGCAACCGCGACGAGGCTTCGGATGGTGGCTCTCCATTCGTCGAGTTTCCCCGCAACGGGAGGAAAGTCGAGGAGCAACTGCGCGCGCGCCAGGGCTTCTGCTGGGGTTAGCGGTAGCGAGACCTGCACGGACCGCGACGTGCTTCGACCCCTGACCATGTCAGGAGGAGCTCCATCACGATCCCGCGGTCGCATGCCGTTTTCACCAGCGCTTCGGCGGGCGTGCAGGTCGTCTATGTCTCGGGAACGACGCTCGGGGCTCTTCCCGCGGCGACGCCCGGGATCTTCGGCGTGATGACACCGTTCGTCGCGCGCTTCTTGGGAGGAGCGCGCTGTTGGCGCCGGCGTGGGTGTCTTGGAGGCCCTTGCGTCGCCTTCGAGTGATGCGGCGGCGATCCTGCAGGGCCCCGCACCACCCGCGGAGGGCCTGGCTCTGTCTTTGGATTTACCGGTGTGTGGCCCATTACCAGGCGCACAAACATCGCCACCTCCCAAACTCCGGCTGCTGGGACAGTGTTGGTGTTCGCGAGCAGTGCCCCGGGTCATTTCCGCGACCAGTCTGCTGCTCGCCCGTGTCGGGACGGGCTGTCCGGCCTCCGACGGGCCAACCGCCACCGTCGCCTTCTTCTTGGGTGCCATGAAGATGGAGGAGCGTCGAAGTAACTGCTAAAGCCGATTCTCACAACTGCGCCCCTACCTGGCGCACTAAAGATGTCGGTGTATTGGATCGACACCCATGGGATCACAAGAATCCCTACTACGGTTGCGGGGCGCGGGGTTGAGAGAAGAGCGGATCAAACAGATAGCACACGATTCCTTTACCCAGGTTCGGGCCGCGAGGATGCGTAAAACCCTACTCCTGCTTTGGTGGATTGTATATCTGTGTTCTTCAGCTATCTATGGGGCGCGAGGAGCTCCAAAAAGCCGAATCCCCCTCCTGGTCGCCTCGGGCCTCCTTTATAGAGAAAGGGGTCGCCACAGTGGCACACAGGAGGTGGAAAGGGTACAGTGATGCGAGGTTATCCCTCGCATTACATGGAAAGGCGCATTTAATGCGCCTTGCTTAGGTGTCCTTGCTTTATCGGGGACGGGAGAGATATCCATCTTGTCCGTCGCCGCTCCTTCTTGTGTCGACACGTGCCCTGGCCAGCGATGCATGAGATGCCATGTAGGCAGGCAGGTAGCTGAGGTGGTGCAATGGTGGGTCTTCACGAAGATCTGCATGTCGCCACGCAGGTGCTTGCCCAGCTGGTTGGGTCGGCAGCTGCATATGGCGATGGAGGTTTAGTTGGCGTGGGCGTGACGGTGGCCCCGCGGATGTCCTCGGCAAGGGCCGGCCCCGGAAAGGGTCTTGCCGCGGCGCCTGCTGTCATCCCCGGCAAGGTGCTTGCTGGAGGTCTTGTGGTCTTCCTTGGCTGGGATCCCGCCAAGGGTCGTCGTCTTCTTACTACATGTCTGACCTTGAATGTCTTCACAAAGATCTACATGCCACTACGGGGATGTCTCCCGAATCCTTGCCCCATGGGAGCAGTGGACTCAAGGGGGATTTGCTCCGTAGGCATGAGGCGAATTGCCGCGGTAAGGGTCTTGCCGGGGCCGCTAAAGCCGGCCTCGGCAAGGATCTTGCCGGGGCTGCCGAAACTGGCTCCCGACAAGGATCTTGCCGGGGGAATCTGCTTCGTCCCTTTGCTCTTTGTAGTCTTTTTCTCTTGGGCTTCAGTCTTACCCTCGCTTACCTCCCTGGCCTTGCTTGGTGCGGTGGTGCCCGTGGCTCAGACTGCCCGTGCACAGTCATAGTGGTACAAAAAGTGTACTACCCTTTTTGTACACCGACATTCGTCAACTAGCTGCATTTGGTATTGATCTGTTTGGCCTCAAGTTCTATGCTCCCTGGATAATGCGGCTCATTAAGCTTCACTCAACTATCAACTATCAAGCCTCTGCACGCAACCATGTTGTCTTTTTGCCTAAGGTTGATATGTCTTATGAAGCCATCTATCCTGAGCTGGCCAAGCAACCACTTCAACTGCTCAATGCTGATCACCAAAGCTTCACACAACATGTTGAAGGTGTTTATGTGCCTAATGCAAATGTCACTGCTTATCCTCTGGCTGGAAATCTTCGCCTACCGCATCGTGCCAACACTGATGCCACTGGTAGCACCATTGCTCAAAGGCCTAAGAAGCATCCCCGTGTCCTCAATGACCGAGAGCTTCTAGTTTCACTTCACCAGAAGTAGGATAAGTACCATTATTGGTTGAAGTGGCAGATGCAAAGTCTTCTCACTAATGTGAATCGCATTCGCAACTTGGCCACCAAAAACTCCTTCGTTGCTCATGAAGCCTATCGACGGTCCTGGAAGAGCCTCACATTGCTCTGCTCTGAAGATAATCTTCAAGCAGATGGCTTAACCGAGCGCTTCAAGTTTGACTCCAGGCCTCCACAATCTGCGACTAGGCGGCCAACTCCCTCCATTGAAGATTCTGAGTATTCATCTTCGACTGCAACTGTTGTTGCTCGTGTCATCGATGAAGAAGACGATGCCACTTCTCCAGCACTCGCTTCACTGCATCATGACTCTGCGTTAAGCCCTTCTACACCACCCAACTCCAACGTCGACCCGGCTGCACCTGCATCTTCACCGCCTGGGAATGCATAGATACTCTATGTCTTCACCCTTTTTGGTCCTTACCGACAAAAGAGGGAGAAGCATACGAGTTGATAGTCTTCAAGCGGGTCCATATATGGGTCGGGTGCCTTATTTTTTGCTAAGTTCTTACAACCCTCGTTTTGAAACATTGGTCGGATGACTTAAACTTGATGGTCGTCTGCTACATTTGCTGTTGTTTCTTTTGCTTGGTTAAATATCTATCCTATGCGCATGAAGTCATCCAGCAGACGCCCATTTCCCATTATGCATATCATTATCTTCACTACATCCTTGTATGCATGATGGATTGTCTTCATAAGATTGAAGGATAACTCCACAAAGAAAAACCTGCCATGTGCCTTTGCAGTCAAAAGCAAATTTCCTATACGCACATCTTCAGGGGGAGCCCTCTCAATCTCATGAAGACAATGACCGTGTTATCTATAGTTTCACATATTTTACCCCTGTTGAAAACTTCAACCTATTTGTCCTAAATCACCAAAAAGGGTGAGATTGTAAGTGCCTCCTAGTTGGTTTTGGAGTATTGACGACAAACGTGGTTGAGGGACTAACGTGTTTGTGAGAATTGCAGGATAACACTGGTAATAGTCCCTCACTGATTCGGTTTACCTTCCAGAGATGACCCCTAAAATTGTGTGAAGACATTGAAGACAATGGTGGCTCGTGAAGACATTCACGTGAAGATAATGACCTATGAAGACATTCATCGAAGACTATAGAATGCGAAGACATAGTTTCTTTCGTAGTTCCTTTTATTCTTTCTTGAGTCATAGGAACCACCGTACTATTAAGTGGGGTTCAAGTGAACATAGTCAGATGACTAAACTGATGCTCAACCAAAAGCCCATGTCTTCGAGTGAAGACAATGAGAGCAAATCTTATCCAGAGTTGGATAAGTCAGCTTTACTTGGAGCTCAAGAAAAGTTGCCGTGTGTGTTCATAATCCGACCATTGGACACGTGTCAGTTCCTTAGTGACCAAGGGTCATTTCGGACATAGCATGTCGGGTTGCATCCTGGCTATAAATAGCCCACCCTCTACACCATAAATTGGTGGTTGCTTAGAGTTAGTGCACGGCTTTTGTCGTTTTAGAGCAACCCACCTCCGAAGCCTTTGAGAGAAAAGATCCTTGCAAGGACAAAGCCCAAAACACCCATCGCCAAAGAGTGTTAGGCATCATTGAAGTCTTTCGGTCCGTGTGACCTGAAGACTTGTTACACTTGAGGATTGTGCATCCTCCAGCTGGTTAGGTGTCACGTTCTGAGCATCCAAGAGTCATTGTGGATCACCGGTGAACGAAGTCTGTGAAGGTTCGGAATTCTACCTTGAAGACTTACCAGAGTGATTGGGCGAGGACTGGGTGTCCTTATCTCAAGGGGAAGAATGTGAAGACACGTTCTTCAGAGTTCAATCTCAGCCTCCCTAACCAGACGTACAGTTGTCATAGCAACTAGAACTGGTCTACCAAACCCCCTGCGTCTCCAAGCTACCGGTTCTATCTTACAACTCATTTACTTTCTAGTCCGTCCTCGTGAAGTCGTTGCTAGTTTGTATGATCTGTTTGACTTCACTGTGTAAAGACTGTCCCCTATTTAGCTTCATTTATATCTTCCATCTCAATCCATGTTATCTAGCTATCAATAGTTTTCGTATTATCTTTATGATGCTTACTTGACTATTGTATGCCTGGAAACGTTTATCTTCTGCTGCTTATCATATATGTTCATTTCATCTGTTTGTCTTCAAAAGATCTCGTGTTTTGAAGACTTCTGTAAAAATCACCTATTCACCCCCTCTAGTCGATGAATTGCACTTTCACTTTGAAATTGAGATCATGCAACTCTCGGATACCGAAGGAATACCTTGTGTGATATCAAACATCACAACATAATTGCGTGATCATAAAGATCCTCTGCAGGTATCTCCAAAGATGTCTTTTCGGTTGGCATGGATCGAGACTGGGATTTGTCACTCCATGTGACGGAGAGGTATCTCTGGGCCCTCTCGGTAATACAACATCACAAGAAGCTTGCAAGCAAAGTTACTAAGGAGTTAGTTGCAAGATGATGTATTACGGAACGAGTAAAGAGGCTTGCCGGTAACGAGATTGAACTAGGTATGGAGATACCGGCGATCAAATCTCAGGCAAGTAACATACCGACAGACAATGGGAACTACATATGTTGTCATGAAGGTTCGACTGATAAAGATATTTGTAGAATATGTAGGAACCAATATGGGCATCCAGGTCCCGCTATTTATTATTGATCGGAGAAGCATCTCGGTTATGTCTTCTCGAACCCGTAGGGTCTGGACGCTTAACGCTCATTGACGATACAGTATTATATGAGTTATGTATGTTGGTGACCAGAATAGTCCGGAGGTAAAGTTTGATATATCGGATAATTGTGTTTGGTCTCCGGAAGGGTTTTAGAATTCACTAGCAGGGGTTTCAGATGTTTCCCAAAATGTTCGGGTACGAGAATACTTTATTTGGGCCAAGGTGTAAAGCCCACGTGGATTTGGAAGGTGCAAAAGGGAGTTTTGTGGAGGCCAGGGGCCAGACGCCAGGGACCCTAGCGTCTGGGGACAGACGCCAAGGACCCTAGCGTCTAGGGCCAGACGCCAAGGACCCTGGCGTTTGGTCGTGGAGTCAGAGAATGACTCTTGCCCTGTAGGCTAAATCAACTTTGAGGAGGCTCTTTCTCCAAGAAACGACTCCAGGCTCAACATATAAATAGAGGGGCAGGGCTAGCACCTGGGAGACATAGGATTCACCAAGCCGTGTGCCGGCAACCCCGTCCCCTCTAGTTTATGCTCCATCTAGTTTCCACTGTGCTCGGCAAAGCCATGTGGAGATTGTTCTTCACCACCACCGTCACCACGTCGTCGTGCTGCCAGAACTCATCTACTACTTCGCCCATCTTGCTGGATCAAGAAGGCGAGGACCTCATCGAGTTGAACATGTGCTGAACACGGAGGTGCCATACGTTCGGTCCTTGATCGGGATGGATCATGAAGGTGTACGACTACATCAACCGCGTTGATAAACGCTTCCGCTTAGCGATCTTCAAGGGTATGAAGATGCTCTCTCCCTCTCGTAGCTATGCATCTCCATGGATAGATCTTGCATGCGCGTTGAATTTTTTTGTTTTCCATGCAACATTCCCCAAGAGTGGCATCATGAGCCAGGTCTATGCATAGAAGATATGCACGAGTAGAACACAAAGGAGTTGTGGGCGGTGATGTTCATTGTGAATTACCACCAACGTCTTATTTTGATTCGGTGGTATTGTGGGATGAAGCGGCCCGAACCAACCTTACATGTCCACGTACTTGAGACTGGTTCCACCAACTGATGCAACTTGTTTTGCATGAGGTGGCTGGCGGGTATCTATTTCTCTCACTTTACTTGAATCGAATTTGACTACGGCCGGTGCTTGCAGAAGGTTAAAACAGCAAACTTTATAATCACCATTATGATTTTGCATAGGTAAGAACGGTTCTTGCTAGTTACCCATAGCAGTCATGTAAAACTTGCAACAACAAAGTAGAAGACGTCTAACTTGTTTTTGCAGGGTATGTTGTGATGTGATATGGTCAAGACGTGATGTGATATACGTTGTTCTATGAGATGATCATGTTTTGTAATATCGACAACTGGTAGGAGCCTTAGGGTTGTCTTTTAATTATTGTACGACATGCGTGTCAATCATTAAACGTCATGTAATTGCTTACTTTATCGCTATGCGTTAGCAATAGTTGGTGATACGACACCGACATAACGATGGAGATCAAGTTGTCACGCCGGTGATGATGGAGATTAAGATGTTGCTTTGGAGATGGAGATCAAAACCACAAGATGATGATGGCCATATCATGTCACATATTTTGATTGCATGTGATATTTATCCTTTATGCATCTTATTTTGCTTTGAACGATGGTAGCATTCTAAGATGATTCCTTCACTTAATTTCAAGATAAAAGTGGTCTCCCTGAGTATGCACCATTGCCAAAGTTCTTCGTTTCCAAGAACTTCGTGATGGTCGGGTGTGATAGATTCTACGTTCACATACAACGGGTGTAAACCAGTTTTACACACGCGGAATACTTGGGTTAAAGTTGACGAGCGTAGCATGTACAGACATGGCCTCGGAATACCGGAGACCGAAAGGTCGAACACGAGTCATATAGTAGATATGATCAACATGAAGATGTTCACAATTAAAGACTACTCCATCTCACGTGATGATCGGACATGGTTTAGTTGATTTGGATCATGTATCACTTATGCAACTCGAGGGATGTTGATTTAAGTGTGAGTTCATTGATTGACTGAACTAAAATTTATCATGAACATAGTCAAAATGTCTTTGCAATTATGTTGTAGATCAATAGCTCGCAATGTAGCTCCCCTCTTTTTGATAAGTTCCTAGAGAAAACTAAGTTGAAAGATGATGGTAGCAACAATCAATGTTGAGGATATCGCTTATCGTTCTCGTCTCGGACAGCTGTGGATTAGAGATTAATCAAAAATCGACTGATTAATCGATTTTATCGGTCGACTATTAATCGGTCATTTTTTTTGCAAATATCAGATTCCCAACAATAAAATATGCTATATTTAACACCAAAATAATATTGGATAGAAGTGTTACCTTGATTACTAGCCTTTGAATCCTTGTATAATGACGAATAAAATAGGACAACAATACATATTGCGTAACAAGGTCCACAAAATGCAAATAAACATAATTCTGCAAATATAGTGCTATGAATAGGCCCAATTTATTGGCAGATTCCTGATAAATCGCTTGTCATAGCGATAAATCAGCCCAAACGATAAATGTTGAAGATAAGGCATAATCTTATCGGTCACCCCAAGAGTAGCGATAAATCGGACGATAAATCATTGAATTGGAAGATTTCTTGAATAGTGGCAACAATGCAGACTGGGTCCGTGATCTCAGGATTATCCTCATCGTTGCACAGAAGAATTATGTCCTTGATGCACCGCTAGGTCACAGACCTGTCGTAGGAGTTAATGCAGATGTTATGAACGTTTGGCAAGCTCAATCTGATGACTACTTGATAGTTTAGTGCGCCATGCTTTACATCTTAGAATAGTGGCTCCAAAGACATTTTGAATGACATGGAACATATGAGATGTTCCAAGAGATGAAATTGGTATTTCAGGCTCATGCCCTAGTTGAGAGGTATGATACCTCTGACAAGTACATTGCCTACAAGATGGAGGAGAATAGTTCAGCCAGTGAGCATGTGCTCAAAATGTCGGGATACTACAATCGCTTGAATCAAGTGGGAGTTAATATTCCAGATAAGATAATGATTAACAGATTTTTCCAGTCACTATCACCAAGCTACTAGAGCTTCGCGATGAACTATAAATATTCAAGGGATGACGAAAGCAATTCCCAAAGCTCTTTGCGATGTTGAAATCGGTGGAGGTAGAAATCAAGATTGAGCATCAAGCGTTGATGGTTAACAAGACCACTACTTTTAAGAAAATGGGCAATGTATAGAAAGGGAACTTCAAGAAAAACAGCAAACAAGTTGCCACTTCCGTGAAGAAGCCCAAAGCTGGACCCAAGCCTAAAATTGAGTGCTTCTACTTCAAAGAAAATGGTCACTGGAAGCGGAACTGCCCCAAATTCTTGGCAGATAAGAAGGATGGCAAAGTAAACAATGGTATATTTGATATATATGTTATTGATGTGTACCTTACTGGTGCTCGTAGTAGCCCCTAGTTATTTGATACCGGTTCAGTTGCTAAGATTAGTAACTCAAAACAGGAGTAGCAGAATAAACGGAGACTAGTTAAGGGTGAGGTGTCAATGTGTGTTGGAGGTGTTTCCAAGATTGATATGATCACCATCGCACACTCCCTCTACCTTCGGGATTAGTGTTAAGCCTAAATAAATATTAGTTGGTGTTGCATTGAGCATGAACATGATTAGATTGTGTTTACTGCAATACGGTTATTCATTTAAGTCAAAGAATAATTGTTGTTCTTTTTACATGAATAAAACCTTCTATGGTCATACACCCAATATAAATGGTTTATTGAATCTCGATCGTAGTGATACACATATTCATAATATTGATGCCAAAAGATGCAAAGTTGATAATGACAGTTCAACATATTTGTGGCAATGCTGTTTAGGTCATATTGGTTTAAAGCGCATGAAGAAAGTCCATGCTGGTGGACTTTTGGAATCACTTGATTATGAATCATTTGATACTTGCGAACCATGCCGCATGGGCAAGATGACTAAAACTCCATTCTTCGGAACAACGGAGCGGGCTAATGACTTACTAGAAATAATACATATCGATGTGTGCGGTCCGATGAGTCTTGAAGCATGTGGCGGGTATCGTTATTTTCTAACCTTCACAAATGATTTATAAGTAGGTATGGATATATCTACTTGATGAAACACAAGTCTGAAACATTTGAAAAGTTCAAAGAATTTCAGACTGAAGTGGAGAATCATCGTAACAAGAAAATAAAATTTTTGTGATCTGATCGTGGAGGTGAATATTTGAGTTACTAGTTTGGCGTTCATTTAAAACAATATGGAATTGTTTCACAACTCACGCCACCTGGAACGCCACAGCGTAATGGTGTGTTTGATTGTCGTAAACCGTACTTTATTGTATATGGTGCAATCTATGATGTCTCTTATCGAATTGCCACTACCGTTTTGGGGTTATGCATTAGAGACAGATGCATTCACGTTAAATAGGGCACCATCTAAATTCGTTGAGACGACACCGTATGAACTGTGGTTTGGCAAGAAACTTAAGCTGTCGTTTCTTAAAGTTTGGGGATGCGACGCTTATGTTAAAAGGCTCTAGCCTAATAAGCTCGAACCCAAAGCCGAGAAGTGTGTCTTAATAGGATACCGTAAAGAAACTATTGGGTATACCTTCTACCACACATCCTAATGCAAGATCTTTGTTACTAAGAGCGGGTCCTTTCTAGAGAAGGAGTTTCTCTCAAAAGAAGTGAGTGGGAGGAAAGTAGAACTTGATGAGGTAGTTGTACCTTCTCTCAAATTGGAAAGTAGCACATCAGAGAAAATCGTTCCCGTGATGCCTACACCAACTAGAGAAAAAGCTAATGTTGATGATTATGAAACTTTGGATCAAGTTACTACTCAACCTCGAAGGTCGACCATAATACGTACCACACCAAAGTGGTACGGTAATCCTATCCTGGAAGTCATATTGTCAGACAACGGCAAACCTTCAAACTAAGAAGAAGCTATGATGAGCCCATATTCCGATAAATGGCGCCATGAAATCTGAGATAGAATCCATGTATGAGAACAAAGTGTGGACTTTGGTGGACTTGCCCGAGGATCGACAAGCCATTGAGAATAAATGGATCTTCAAGAGGAAGACGGACGCTGATGGTAATATCACTGTCTACAAAGCTCGACTTATCACAAAAGGTTTTCGACAAGTTCAATGGGTTGACTACAATGAGAGTTTCTCACCCATAGCGATGTTTAAGTCTGTCCGAATCATGTTAGCAATTCCCGCATTTTATGATTATGAAATCTGGAAAATGGACATCAAAACTGCATTCCTTAATGGGTGTCTTAAATAAGAGTTGTATATGATGCAACCAGAAGGTTTTGTCGATCTCAAAGGTGCTAACAAAGTGTGCAAACTCCAATGATACATCTATGGACTAGTGCAAGCATCTCGGAGTTGGAATATATGCTTTGATGAGGTGATAAAAGCATATTGTTTTATATGGACTTATGGTAAAGCCTGTATTTTCATGAAAGTGAGTGGGAGCTCTGTAGCATTTCTGGTATGATATGTGGATGGCATATTGTTGATTGGAAATGATATAGAATTTCTGTATAGCATAAAAGGATACTTGAATACGAATTTTTCAATGAAAAACCTCGATGAAGTTGCTTATATATTGGCCATCAAGATCTATAGGGATAGATCAAGACGCTTAATAGGACTATCACAAAGCACATACCTTGATAAAGTTTTGAAGAAGTTCAAAATGGATCAGTCGAAGAAAGGGTTCTTGCCCTTGTTACAAGGTGTGAAATTGAGTCAGACTCAAAGTATGACCATGACAGAAGATAGAGAGAGAATGGAAGTCATTGCATATGCCTCAGCCACAGGATTTATTATGTATGCCACGTTGTGTACCAGACCTGATGTGTGCCTTGCCATAACTTTGGCAGGGAGGTGATACGTCTCCAATGTATCTATAATTTTTTATTGTTCCATACTGTTATATTATCATTCTTGGATGTTTTAGAATCATTTTATAGTGATTTTAGATCATTTTTTTGGTACTAACCTATTGATATAGTGCCAAGTGCCAGTTAATGTTTTCTGCATGTTTAATACATCGCAGGAAATCAATACCAGATGGAGTCCAAAGGCAGTGAAACTTTTTATGGATTTTTTTGGACCAGAAGACATCTACTAGGCCGGAGAAGCACCTGGGAGTGCTCCGAGGGGAGCACGACCCACCAGGGCGTGCCCTGGTTGGTTGTTCCCACCTCGGGTGCCCCCCGGACCGCCTCTTTGCTCTATAAATAACCAAATATTCCAGAAACCCTAGGGGAGTCGACGAAAATCAATTCCAGCCACGCATAGTCCAGGACCACCAGATCCAATCTAGACACCATCACGGAGGGGTTCGCCACTTCCATTGGTGCCTCTACGATGATGAGTGAGTAGTTCTTTGTAGACCTACGGGTCCGTAGTTAGTAGCTAGATGCTTCCTCTCTCTCTCTTTTGATTATCAATACAATGGTCTCTTGGAGATCCATATGATGCAATTCTGGTGTGTTTGTTGGGGTTCGATGAACTTTGAGTTTATGATCAGATCTATATTTTTATATTCATGAAAGTTATTTGAGTCTTCTTTGATCTCTTATATGCATGATTGCTTATAGCCTTGTATTTCTTCTCCGATATTTGTGTTTTGTTTGGCCAACTTCGTCTATTTATCTTGCAATGGGAAGAGGTGATGTGTAGTGGGTTCGATCTTATGATGATTGATTCCAGTGATAGAAGGGGAACCAACACGTATGTGTCGTTGCTACTAAGGATAAAACAATGGGGTCTATTTCTACTTAAATAGATCTTTTCTACATCATGTCATCATTCTTATTGCATTATTCCATTGTCCCGTGAACTTAATACACTAGATGCATGCTGGATAGTGGTGGACGTGTGCAGTAATATTAGTAGATGCAAGCAGGAGTCAGTCTACTAATCTTGGACATGATGCCTATATAATGATCATTGCCTGGATATCATCATGATTATTTGAAGTTCTATAAATGCCCAACAGTAATTTGTTCACCCATCGTTTGATATTTTCTCGAGAGAAGCCACTAGTGAAACCTACGGCCCCCGGGTCTCTTTCTTATATTATTTGCATTTGTGATCTACTTTTCCTTTGCTTTTATTTCCAGATCTATTAAACCAAAACTACAAAAATATCTTGCTGCAATTTATCTTATTTGGCATTCCATCTATCAATATTTACAAGTCTCTCACGTTTGTTTGCCTATCTCTAGGCGTCGTTACCCGAAAGGGATAGACAACCCCTTTTACACATCGGGTTGCGAGTATTTGTTATTTGTGTGTAGGTGTCGTTTATGTTGTGTTGCTTGGTTCTCCTACTGGTTCGATAACCTTGGTCTCATCGCGGAGGGAAATACATATCGTTGATGTGCTACATCATCCCTTCCTCTTTGGGGAAATACCGAAGTAGTTCTAGCAAGTATCAAAAGGAATTTCTGGCACCATTGCCGTGGAGGATCTTCAACATATACCAGGTTCCTAATCACAAATATCATCTCCTCGCAATTTACATTATTTGCCTTTTGCCTCTCGTTTTCATCTCCCCCATTTCACAAAAATTTACCATTTTATTCGCCCTCTTTTTCGTTCACCATTTTCTCGTCAGATCTATTCTTTGCTTGTAATCATGAGTGATTTCAGTATGGCACCAACAGATGATGGCCTAACTCCTAAGATTGGACGTACGGGCAATCTGGATCCTAAAACTTTTATCTTGGGTAAGGGAATGTTATGGGAAAAGAATGTATCCAAGAATTTTTCAATTGTGCTGGGAATCTAAGTCTTGATGATGCTCCTATACTTAGAACTACTAGATCTTATGCGGATGCTATTTCAGCACTAGTTCCGAAACTTGAAAGTAAATTGATTCATATTCATCCTACTTTGCAAAGATTGTTTTTTGAGCTTCTCGTTATAAAGAATCCTAGGGCTAAAAAGTTGGCCACCCTTGTCCTATTGAATGAATTTGATTACATAATACGGGAAGCTAGGGAAATCTTTGATTTTTATGGTATGAGTCGTGAAAAACCCGTGGCAGATGAAATTCTTTACAATAGTCATTATGAGCTAAGGCATTTGCTTAGGGATAATAAAATCTTTGATGAGAATCTTAAAAAGGAAGTCCCCGTTTTAGATATAATCCAACAAGTTTTCAATAATGTTAACCAACATCACTCTTGGATTGTTGCTGGAAATCAAAGGGGATATGATGAAAACCAACTTAGAAATGCTAAGGTTTCTATGGATAATATGTTTTATGTTCTATTTACAAAACCTCATGGCAAGAATACCCCTAAGGAATTGGAAAACAAGGATGACACAACTTAGAACCTTGCTTTATGCCTAGCTAAGGGCGTAAAACAATAGCGCTCGTTGGGAAGCAACCCAACTTGTATATTTTCGCTTTTTGGTTTTATTGCTGTTTTCAACAAAATACCCAATAATACCTCTGTTTAGATGTGTTTTTGTGGTTTGAATAAATGTTTGTGCCAAGCAAAGCCTTTAGGATCATGTTGGGTGATAGTAGATTTGATCTTGCTAAAAAACAGAAACTTTTGCACTCACGAAAAAATTCTCATTTTCAACAGAAGAGTGCTTTTGAGTTGATTCTTTTTGCAGAAGATTAATAAACAAATTTTCCACGTGGTCCTAATTTTTCAAAAAAAATTAGAGTTACAGAAGTATTCGAAATATCCAGATTGCTATAGACTGTTCTATTTTTGACAGATTCCATTTTCTTTGCGTTGTGTGCTTGTTTTAATGATTCTATGGTTTTCTTCGAAGATTTTTTGACATAGAAAAGTTGGAATACAATATATATAATGCTAGAATAAAATATGAATTGGTTTGATACAGTACTTATAGTAGTGATTTTTTTTCTTATACTAACGGATCTCATGAAGGTTTTTGTTGAGTTTTGTGTGATTGAAGTTTTCATGTTTTGGGCGATGTTACGATGAATGAAGGAATAAGGAGTAAGAAGATCCTAAGCTTGGGGATGACCATGGCATCCCAAGCTATTATCCAAAGATAAGCAAGCAACTAAGCTTGGGGATGCCCTGAGTGGCATCCCCTCTTTCTTCTAACGACCCTTGGTATTTTACTCGAAGCTATAATTTTATTCATCGCATACTATGTGTTTTGCTTAGAGCGTCTTGTATGATATGAGTCTTTACTTGTTTTGTTTTGCTTTTTAAGTCTTGAATCCTTGATGGACACACCTATTTGAGAGAAAAATAATTATGCCATGACTTTTTAGAATAGCTCTCTTTGCTTCACTTAAATTTTTATGAGCTATGGATTTGCTCTAGTGCTTCACTTATATCTTTATTGAGCACGGTGTGCTTTAATATTTTTGAAGAAATACTCTCTTGCTTCACTTAGATTTATTTGAGAGTTAGTAAAATTTTCAAGAAATTCTCTCTTGCTTCACTTAAATTATTTTGAGAGAAAGAAAAATCATGCTCATGATCTTCACTTATATTTGATTGAGCTTATCAAAAGCAACACATGAAAATTAGTCCCAAAGTGATAGATATCCAAGAAGGATATAATAAAAAAAATCACGAAGATCATTGGACAAAATAAACTTGATTCCTTGTAACAGTTTTGAGATATTATGATGTGATATGTGAGTCATTTTGATGAGTAATTGTGCTTTAGTAAGAATATTGGCGTTAAGGTTTGTGATTCCCTATACAAGCACGAAAGTCAATAGTCATGCAATGAAATTACATCCTACTTGTGGTGCATTATTCGGTGTTAATTATGCTTAATGCTCGCTTATGAGATTATTCGTTTCTTGGTTGGTCGCTTCTCAATCTTTTGCTAGTCTTCATTTTGCACTAAGTATGATCACTACTTGTGCATCCAAAATCCTTTAAACCAGTTTTGCCACATGAGTCCACTACACCTACTTATATGCGGTATTATTTTGCCATTCTAAGAAAATTTGTATGTGCCATCTCTAATTTTCAAAATAAATTTCTCTTTTGTGTGCTCGTACCGCTCGTGATGCGGTGAGGGGTGGCCAATATTTTCCATGCTAGATGTGTTATTCTCACGATGAGTGTTTATTCACTTATCATTGCACGAGAGTAAGGCAAAGGTATTAGGATGCCTAGTCCTGAAATGAAAAAATGAATTTACTTTATGTTGTCAAATAATAAATTCCTTGGAAAGTGTTGGTATGGAAGGCACCCGTGGGTACGGTTAGCCATGGCTTGTGAAAGTTTGGTGGAAAAAGGAATAAACTGTATTTTATGTTTGGGAACCGCCTATGATATATCTAGCATGGAAAGTGTTAGGAAATCTAAGTCGTTTTCGTTGGTGGGAAAAGTATGCTACCCAAAATAATTTAATCTCTCAATTTAAGCTTTGAGCTCTGGCACCTCTACAAATACCTATTTCCCTCTGCGAAGGGCCTTTCTTAACTTCATGCAATTTTTTTTTGAATTTGAGTCTCCATATTCTCTTATAAAGCACCAACTAGGAGGCACCATGATCGTACTTGAGTATTGGGTGTAGTTAATATGCGAGTGTGTTTCATGAATGAACCAATGGTTGAGCATGATGGGCTAGGGATAACTTATTTTAGCGTTGATATTTCAAAAGACATGGTTGCTTGTTGATATGCTTGAGTATTTAAATCTCCTGTCAAAACTAGACTATTGCTTTGAACCATATAAAAGTCCAAATGTCCATGCTATAAAGAAAAGAATATGATATGGCATGTTAGGCAGCATTCCACATCAAGCATTCTGTTTTTATCATTTACCTACTCGAGGACGAGCAGGAATTAAGCTTGGGGATGCTGATACATCTCCAACTTATCAATAATTTTCTATTGTTCCATGCTGTTATATTATCATTCTTGGATGTTTTATAATCATTTTATAGTCATTTTATATCATTTTTTGGTACTAACCTATTGACATAGTGGCAAGTGCTAGTTGCTATTTTCCGCATGTTTTTTACATCGTAGGAAATTAATACCAAACGGAGTCCAAATGCAACGTAACTTTTTGTGGATTTTTTTGGACCAAAAGACATCCAGTGGGCCAGAGAAGCGCCTCGGGGGGGGGGGGGGG
>LR738711.1:275719461-275820807 GCA_902687465.1 Secale cereale | reverse complement strand
GGGGGGGGTGCTCCGAGGGGAGAACAACCCACTAGGGCGCGCCAGGAGGTTCAGGCGCGCCCTGGTGGGTTGTGCCCACCTCGGTTGCCCCCCGTACCGCCTCTTTGCCCTATAAATACCCAAATATTCCAGAAACCCTAGGGGAGTCAACGAAAGTCAATTCCAGCCGCCGCGGAGTCCAGAACCACCAGATCCAATCTAGACACCATCACAGAGGGGTTCACCACTTCCATTGGTGCCTCTCCGATGATGAGTGAGTAGTTCTTTGTATACCTACGAGTCCATAGTTAGTAGCTACATGTCTTCATCTCTCTCTTTTGATTATCAATACAATGGTCTCTTAGAGATCCATATGATGTAACTCTTTTTGCGGTGTGTTTGTTGGGATTCGATGAACTTTGAGTTTATGATCAGATCTATCTTTTTATATCCATAAAAGATATTAGAGTCTTCTTTGATCTCTTATATGCATGATTGTTTATAGTCTTGTATTTCTTCTCCGATATTTGGGTTTTGTTTGGCCAACTTGATCTATTTATCTTGCAATGGGAAGAGGTGCTTTGTAGTGGGTTCGATCTTACGGTGCTTGATCCCAGTGACAGAAGGGAAACCGACACGTATGTATCGTTACTACTAAGGATAAAACGACGGGGGTCTATTTCTGCATAAATAGATCTTATCTACATCATGTCATCGTTCTTATTGCATTACTCCATTTTTTCATGAACTTAATACACTAGATGCATGCTGGATAGCGGTCGATGTGTGGAGTAATAGTAGTAGATGCAGGCAGGAGTCGGTATACTAATCGTGGACGCGTTGCCTATATAATGATCATTGCCTGGAGATCGTCATGATTATTTGAAGTTCTATCAATTGCCCAACGGTAATTTGTTCACCCACCGTTTGCTATTTTCTCGAGAGAAGCCACTAGTGAAACCTACGGCCCCGGGGTCTCTTTCTTATATTATTTGCCTTTGTGATCTACTTTTCCTTTGCTTTTATTTTCAGATCTATTAAACCAAAATACAAAAATACCTTGCTGCAATTATCTTACTTGGCATTCATTCTATTAATATTTACAACTCTTGCACCTCTGTTTGCCTATCTCTAGGCGCCGTTACCTAAAAGGGATTGACAACCCCTTTTACACGTCGGGTTGCGAGTATTTGTTATTTGTGTGCAGGTGTCGTTTACGTTGTGTTGCTTGGTTCTCCTACTGGTTTTCTAACTTTGGTCTCATCACTGAGGGAAATACCTATCGTTGATGTGCTGCATCATCCCTTCCTCTTTGAGGAAATACCGACATAGTTCTAGCAAGCACCAGGAGGTGCCAAGGTAATCCTGGAGTGGATCACTAGACAGCGGTCAGGAATATCCTGAAGTACGTGAAAAGGACCAAGGATATGTTTCTCGTTTATGGAGGTGACAAAGAGCTCATTGTAAAGGGTTACGTGGATGCTAACTTTGACACATATCCGGATGAATCTAAGTCTCAGACCGGATACATATTTATATTGAATGGTGGAGATGTCAGTTGGTGCAGTTCTAGGAAGAGCCACTACAAAAAAAAACACTTCCGTGATAATACGTGTTTGTCACAGCGGGTCACGTTTTCTGTCATGTATGTACATCCATGACGATTTTATGACAGAATCAAGATAGTCATACATGTGATGTCGTAGAAGTTTTCCATTACAATACCAAAATTATCATCACAGAAGTGTTCACTTCCATGGCGAAAAATGTTGCGTCATGGAAGTTCTTTCGTCAAGGGTAACCGACATGTGGCATCCACCGTAACAGGTCGTCGTTAAGCTATCGGGTCCAGTTTTGGATCTGATAACCCGCTAACAGCCCCGACCAATGGGGATTTTCCACGTGTAAAATTCTCATTGGCCGAAGTAGCCACAGGTCAGCTCCACATGTGGACAGATATCATCGAACTAAGGGACAAGAGGCATCAGTGATACGTCAACACGTGGCACGGACCGTGGCCCATTTAGGTCAAAAGGCTAGCCCATTTGACTTGGTCAAAGGATAACGGTTCGGCCCATCGAAAGCCTGCTAAAGGCCGCTCGCATATAGCCCATTCAGGCCCGATAACTCATGACCCATTATGGCCTTCCGAATTAGGCCCACTAGTTTCATCTGGGCCGTCCAATATGATTCCAGTCTGTTGTAACTTTCAGCCCATGTACGGCCCATATGAGGCCCTTTGTAACGCGTGGCTGATACGTCTCCAACGTATCTATAATTTTTGATTGTTCCATGCTATTATTTTTGAAGTCTTGGATGTTTAATGGGCTTTATCATTAACTTTTATATCATTTTTGGGACTAAGCTACTAACCCAAAGGCCGGGTCCAGATTGCTGTTTTTTGCCTATTTCAGGGTTTCGCAGAAAAAGAATATCAAACGGAGTCCAAACGGAATGAAACCTTCGCGAGAGATATTTTTGGAGAAAATCACGCACACAGAGCTTGAGGACCAAGTCAGGGGACAAAGAGGTGGCCCTCGAGGGTGGGGGGCGCGCCCCCCTTCCCAGGGCGCGCCCCCTGCCTCGAGGCCCCCTCAAGTGGCCCCCGGTGCCCTCCTTATATAAGTCCACATACCCCAGAAACTCCGTACGCAGAGAGAAAACCCTAATTCCACCACCGTAGCTTCTGTTCCCATGGAGATCCCATCTTGGAGCCTGTTACGGAGCTCCACCGGAGGGGGATCCATCACGGAGGCCTTCATCATCATCATCATCGCCCTCACCATGAGTTGTGAGTAGTTTACCTCAGACCTTCGGGTCCATAGCTAGTATCTAGATGGCATCTTCTCTCTCTCTCTCGCTGGATCTCAATACAATGTTCTCCTCGGTCTTCGAGGAGATCTATTCGATGTAATCTCTTTTTGCGGTGTGTTTGTCGAGATCCGATGAATTGTGAGTTTATGATCAAGGTTATCTATGAAAGATATTTGGTTCTTCTCTGAACTTTTTATGTGTGCTCATAATATCCTTGCAAGTCTCCTCGAATTATTGGTTTGGTTTGGCCTACTAGATCTATAGTTCTTGCAATGGGAGAAGTGCTTGGCTTTGGGTCAATCTTGCGGTGTCCTTTCCCAGTGACAGTAGGGGCAGCAAGGCACGTATTGTATTGTTGCCATCGAGGATAAAAAGATGGGGTTTACATCATATTGCTTGAGTTTATCCCTCTACATCATGTCATCTTGCTTAAGGCGTTACTCTGTTCGTATGAACTCAATACACTAGATGCATGCTGGATTGCGGTCGATGTGTGGAGTAATAGTAGTAGATGCAGGCAGGAGTCGGTCTACTTGTCTCGGACGTGATGCCTATATACAATGATCATGCCTAGATAGTCTCATAATTATTCTCTTTTCTATCAATTGCTCGACAGTAATTTGTTTACCCGCCGTAGAATATCGCTATCATGAGAGAAGCCACTAGAGAAAACAATGGCCCCCGGGTCTATTTTCAACATATCAATCTACATCTACTTTACTTTTCTTGCTTTTATTTGCTGTTCTTATAAACTAAAAATCCCAAAAATATAAACTATCATCTCTATCAGATCTCACTTTCATAAGTGACCGTAAAGGGATTGACAACCCCTTATCGCGTTGGTTACGAAGTTCTTATTTGCTTGTGCAGGTGCGAGGGACTCGCGCGTGGTCTCCTACTGGATTGATACCTTGGTTCTCAAAAACTAAGGGAAATACTTACGCCACTGTGATGCATCTCCCTTTCCTCCTCGAGGGAATACAACGCAAGCTCAAGAGGTAGGAAGAAGAATTTCTGGCGCCATTGCCGGGGAGGCTTACGCAAAAGTCATATACCAAGTACCTATCACAAACCCTTATCCTACGCATTACATTTATTTGCCTCTCATTTTCCTCTCCCCCACTTCACCCTTGCCGTTTTATTTACCCTTCTTCTGCCGTGTGTTTATCGTTCGCTTGCCTCTTGTTTGCTTGTGCTGCTATGTGCCCTCAATTAGCTTGCATGTTCGCTTGCTAAAGTATGGATCCTCATCCACTTGCTAATCTCTTTAAGAGATCCAATTATGTTGAACCTATGGCTAGTGAGCTGCGTGCACTAGATTATCTTTATGGGGTTTTGCTTGAAATTCATGAATCTGAAAATTGTGAGGAATTGTTAAAAGAAAAAGTGATTCGTGATATCTTGTTAAATAAAAAGCATGATTGCAATGACGCTATTGTAAATTCTATTGATGTCAATTGTGCTAATAATATGCAAAACCCAAACTTGGGGATGCTAGTTTTGCTATGTCTACTACTTGTTACAATGATCATGATTGGGGTGATTCTTCTTATGATCTAGATAATTTATTTAATCCCCATGATGAATATAAGATTGATAATAATGTTTGCATTAATATTGAAAGTGGGTTTGGAAGAGTTTCAACTTTAGATCCCACATACTTGGAGAATGTTCAATCTTATGAAATTTTTGATAAAAGTGGGTTTAGAGAGGTCATAACTTTAGTTAATGTTAACCCCACTATTTTGGAAGAGTGCCAACTTTGCATGCATGTGGATCGTGTTGAGAATATGTTATGTGATAGCTATTTAGTTGAATTTGATCATGACCCTACATTCAATTATTATGAGAGAGGGAAATATGGTTGTAGAAATTTTGATGTTACTAAATTGCCTCTCATTTTGTTGAGATTGCTATTGTTTCTTTCTCCTTCCTTGCATATGCTAGATCTTGCTTGTCTTGCTAATTTGTTTTCCTATAAAATGCCTATGCATAGGAAGTATGTTAGACTTAGATGTGTTTGTCACATGTATTATGATGCTCTCTTTGTGCTTCAATTCTTGTCTTTCATGTGAGCATCATTGAAATATCAATGCCTAGCTAGGGGCGTAAAACGATAGGGCTTGTTGGGCGGCAACCCAACTTTTTTTGTTTTTATTGCTGTTAGGGAATAAATATTGCATCTAGCCTCTGATTAGACGTGGTTTCATGTTTTGTTTAGTGTTTGTGTCAAGTAGAACCTTTGGGAAGACTTGTGTGAAGTTTATATGATCTTGCTGTGAAAAAGAGAATCGTTAGAGCACGCTAAAGTAGTCTTCAGATTTTACTGGAGCGTGATTTTTAGTTGATTCTTTTTTCAGATGATTGGTAGAAAAATTCCGCAAATTTAACAACTTAGTTTGAATTTTTTGGAGTTCCAGAAGTAGGCGAAACCTGCAGATTACTACAGATTGTTCTATTTTTGACAGATTCTGTTTTTCGTGTGTTGTTTGCTTATTCCGATGCATCTATGAGTAGTATTGGAGGATATGAACCATAAAGAAGTTGGAATACAGTAGGTTTAACACCAATATAAACAAATAATGAATTCATTGCTGCACTTTTGAGTAGTGGTTTGCTTTCTTATACTAACGGAGCTCACGAGAATTTTTGTCTAAGTTTTGTGTTGTGAAGTTTTCAAGTTTTGAGTATTGCTTTGATGGACTATGGAACAAGGAGTAGCAAAGGCCTAAGCTTGGGGATTACCATGGCACCCCAAGTAAATTCAAGATAATCAAAAGCCTAAGCTTGGGGATGCCCTGGGAAGGCATCCATTCTTTCGTCTTCATCCATCGGTAACTATACTTGGAGCTATATTTTTATTCGCAACATGTTATGTGTTTTGCTTGGAGCGTATTGTATAAATTGAGTCCTTGATTGTTAATTTGACACAATCATCCTTGCTGGACACACCTATTTGAGAGAGTTAAATATGGCCTAGAAATTGTTAGAACACTCTATTTGCTTCACTTATATCTTTTGAGTTGAATAGTTTTTGCTCTAGTGCTTCACTTACATCTTTTAGAGCACAGCGGTGGTAATATTTTGTAGAAATTGTTGAACTCTCATGCTTCACTTATATATATTTGAGAGTCTATTAAAACAGCATGGTAATGTGTTTAGGCTAAAGAAACTAGTCTTCACATGATAGACGTCCAATGTCAATGTAGTAAAAAAATCAGACCAAGTGCATTGAATAGGATGAGATGTTGGATGCTTGATAATTGTTTTGAGACATGAGGATAGTGATATTAGAGTCATGCTAGTGGAGTTATTATGAAATTGAGAAATACTTGTGTTAAGGTTAGTGATTCCCGTATCATGCACGTATGGTGAACCGCTATGTGACGAAGTTAGAGCATGAGGTATTTGTAGCGTGCCAATCTTTGTGTGGAGGTCAGGGGTGCGCGATGGTTAACTCCTACCAACCTCCCCCCTAGGAGCATGCGTTGATTGCTTTGTTTTGATGACTCATAGATTTTTGCAATAAGTTTATGAGTTCTTATGACTAATGTTGAGTCCATGGATTATACGCACTCTCACCCTTCCACCATTGCTAGCCTCTCTTATACCGCGCAACTTTCGCCGGTGCCATAAACCCACTATATATCCTTCCTCAAAACAGCCACCATATTGTTCCTCAAAACAGCCACCATACCTACCTATCATGGCATTTCCATAGCCATTCCGAGATATATTTCCATGCAACTTTCCACCGTTCCGTTCATATGACACGCATCATATTGTCATATTGCCATGCATGATCATGTAGTTGACATCCTATTTGTGGCAAAGCCACCATGCATAATTTTTATACATGTCACTCTTGTTTCATAGCACATACCGGTACACCGCCGGAGGCATTCATATAGAGTCATACTTTGTTGTTGTAGTATCGAGTTGTAATACCGTGTTGTAATGAAAGTGTGGTGATCATCATTATTAGAGCATTGTCCCATGGGAGGAAAGGCTAAATCTATAAATCCCCTCCGCAAAAAAAAGGGAAAGGCCAAAAAAAGGCCCCCCAAAAAAAGGAAAAAATTTAAAAGAAAAAGGGACAATTGCTACTATCCTTTTCCACACTTGTGCTTCAAAGTAGCACCATGTTCTTCATTGTAGAGAGTCTCATGTTTAGTCAATTTCATATACTAGTGGGAATTTTCATTATAGAACTTGGCTTGTATATTCCAACGATGGGCTGCCTCAAATGCCCTAGGTCTTTGTGAGCAAGCAAGTTGGATGCACACCCACTAGTTTCTTTTGTTGAGCTTTCATTCATATTTAGCTCTAGTGCATCTGTTGCATGGCAATCCCTACTCACTCACATTAATACCTATTGATGGGCATCTCCATAGCCCGTTGATACGCCTAGTCGATGTGAGACTATCTCCCTCCTTTTTGTCTTCTCCACAACAACCTCTATATTCCACCTATAGTGCTATATCCATGGCTCACGCTCATGTATTGCGTGAAAGTTGAAAGGTTTGAAAAGATAGAGTATGAAAACAAGTGCTTGGCTCAAATCGGGGTTGTGCATGATATGAATATTCTGTGTGATGAAGAGGGAGCATAGCCAGACTATATGATTTTGTAGGGATAACTTTCTTTAGCCATAGTATTTTGAGAAGACATGATTGCTTTGTTAGTATTGCTTGAAGTATTGTTATTTCTTATGTCAATATAGACTTTTATCTTGAATCTTTCAGATCTGAACATTCATGCCACAATTAAGAGAATTGCATTGAAAAACTATATTGGTTAGCATTCCACATCAAAAATTCTTTCTTTATCATTTACCTACTCGAGGACGAGCAGGAATTAAGCTTGGGGATGCTTGATACGTCTCCAACGTATCTATAATTTTTGATTGTTCCATGCTATTATTTTTGAAGTCTTGGATGTTTAATGGGCTTTATCATTCACTTTTATATCATTTTTGGGACTAACCTACTAACCCAAAGGCCCAGTCCAGATTGTTGTTTTTTGCCTATTTCAGGGTTTCGCAGAAAAAGAATATCAAACGGAGTCCAAACGGAATGAAACTTTCGCGAGAGATATTTTTGGAGAAAATCACGCACGCGGAGCTTGAGGACCAAGTCAGGGGACAGAGAGGTGGCCCTCAAGGGTGGGGGGCGCGCCCCCCTTCCCAAGGCGCGCCCCCCTGCCTCGAGGCCCCCTCAAGTGGCCCTCGGTGCCCTCCTTCTTCCTATATAAGTCCACGTACCCCAGAAACTCCGTACGCAGAGAGAAAACCCTAATTCCACCGTCGTAGCTTCTGTTCCCGTGGAGATCCCATCTTGGAGCCTGTTCGAGAGCTCCACTGGAGGGGGATCCATCACGGAGGCCTTCATCATCATCATCATCATCGCCCTCACCATGAGTTGTGAGTAGTTTACCTCAGACCTTCGGGTCGATAGCTAGTATCTAGATGGCTTCTTCTCTCTCTGAATCTCAATACAAAGTTCTCCTCGGTCTCCGAGGAGATCTATTCAATGTAATCTCTTTTTGCGGTGCGTTTGTTGAGATCCGGTGAATTGTGAGTTTATGATCAAGGTTATCTATGAAAGATATTTGGTTCTTCTCTGAACTTTTTATGTGTGCTCATAATATCCTTGCAAGTCTCTTCAAATTATTGGTTTGGTTTGGCCTACTAGATCTATAGTTCTTGCAATGGGAGAAGTGCTTGGCTTTGGGTTCAATCTTGCGGTGTCCTTTCCCAGTGACAGTAGGGGAAGCAAGGCCCGTATTGTATCATTGTCATCGAGGATAAAAAGATGGGGTTTACATCATATTGCTTGAGTTTATCCCTCTACATCATGTCATCTTGCTTAAGGCGTTACTCTGTTCGTATAAACTCAATACACTAGATGCATGCTGGATAGCGGTCGATGTGTGGAGTAATAGTAGTAGATGCAGGCAGGAGTCGGTCTACTTGCCTCGGACGTGATGCCTATATACAATGATCATGCCTAGATAGTCTCATAATTATTCGCTTTTCTATCAATTGCTCGACAGTAATTTGTTTACCCGCCGTAGAATATCGCTATCATGAGAGAAGCCACTAGAGAAAACTATGGCCCCTGGGTCTATTCTCAACATATCAATCTACATCTATTTTACTTTTCTTGCTTTTATTTGCTGTACTTATAAACTAAAAATACCAAAAATATAAACTATCACCTCTATCAGATCTCACTTTCGTAAGTGACCGTAAAGGGGTTGACAACCCCTTATCACGTTGGCTGCGAAGTTCTTATTTGTTTGTGCAGGTGCGAGGGACTCGCGCGTGGTCTCCTACTGGATTGATACCTTGGTTCTAAAAAACTGAGGGAAATACTTACTCTACTGTGCTGCATATCCCTTTCCTCTTCGAGGGAATAAAACGCAAGCTCAAGAGGTAGGAGTGGCCAATTAACGACCCACAATGAAACTAGCCTTGGTTGAACAGTATATCGCTTAATACCCATTAAGGGCCAGTTACTCCATTGGGCCATTCCCAGCCCGTGTTAACTTTTAGCCTTTTAAGGGCCCATTTTTTTCTTGGGCTGATTTGCAACATTCGGTAGCTTACGGCCCGTTACTGGCCTTTTTCGCTTGTGGGCCAAATTAAGCCCGTGGTTATAGTCGGCCTGTTTGTGGCCCGTTAATCCGTTGGGCCGTTTTCATAGTGTCATCAAATACGGCTCATTAACGATCAATTACACCTGTGATAAAATTAAGCCCGTTATACACATCGGCCTCTTAAAGGCCCGTTATGCTCGACCCATGAAGGGACGGCTGCCACTCTAGCCCGCTTACGACCCATAATGCGGTCCGTTATTGGCCCATGTTTGGCCAATCAGTCATACGGCCCGTAGAAGGCCTATTGATTCTACGGCCCGTAGAAGGCCCGTTGATTCTACGGCCCGTAGAAGGCCCGTAGTTGGCCGATGGTCACTACAGCTGATAGCAGGACCACGTAGACAACAGTTCGTATGTTGCCCAGGGTTATTATGGCCCAGTTTTAAATAATAGGTTATTACGGCCACTAGCACACCGCGGAAAAAGAACTACACTTACTACAAGCAAACAAATAAACAAGACAACAAGGAAACAAATAAGAAGCAACATACGCTAGGCTATTACGGCTATTACACATATTACAACCACTGGGCATCAAAGTTCGCCACCAGTGCAAATATGGGGAACAAAGCAGCATATTACATACACTCGTTGTCAAAGTTGGCGGCCAATGCAAATAAACGCTACAGCAAAATAAGTCCATAACTGTAACCACTTCACAAGAGCTCAAGAAACAATATCCTGGGTATCCACCATGCTGGCAAGTCGCTTAGCAAGCTTATTAGCTTTCTCTTTTTTGGCGCTTAAATCCTTCAGTGCTTGCTGTTGCACCAGAAAGTATGCATTTAAATTCTCTAGGGACTTCCGCAGTCCTTCGGTTTCCTGTCACAGCACAGCTGATTGATGTCTTTCAGCTTGGAGTTAAGACTCAAGAAACCGAACTGATTCAAACAGTGAGTTTGAGGACCTTGTGCCAGCGGTAGTGGCCAGTAACTTGAACACTACACCAAGATAGGACTTTGGGGTTGTCTCACTTTCTTCAAGATAGTTTTCCTTAGCTGTTTTATCAGCTTTTATGGAGACCAACAAGGATGTCTCACTATCCTGAACCTTATCTGCATTACTTCCTTTACCATTGCTTAATAAGGCACTCTTACCCAATATCATGTCAGCATTCTAAAAGAAGAAACAAGCAGACACATAACATGTTTAGCATGTAGTATATGAAACTCATTTCGGTGAACCAGTTCAGTAGTATAGTGGATAGGATTGAACTACCAAATCTTTTATTGCCAAGTAGTACATAATAAAAGCATCAAACAAACATATATCTATGTCCTATGGTCACTGCATTGTCTTGACAAATCAAAATAGTTCAAGACAAAGCATCATTGAAAGAATACAAGTGTGGGAAACTACACGGTGCAACAAGATTTCAGATGGGTACTATGGGTGAACATGTACAACAACACTATTGGCTCTGTTGTGATGCTAGTAATGTGCATGATATGAGAAGTCAACTGTCTACACAATTGAAATTGTAATCAATAGAGCAGTTTAGAAGAACAAACATGCTTAAACAGACTTAAAAATAAGTTTGTATGAGTAAATACAGTGATACAAGAGCAACACAGTATGCACCATAGTAATGGAATCTTAAATCAGGACAATTAGTCTTCAGTCTTAAGCACTTGTTCTACATGAACAGAGTACAGTAAGATGTATGATACAATACTTCAAAATAAAAAATGAGCTCATAGACCTTACCACATTCTTGGTTCAGGACCAGTGCAGAACAAGGTGTTCCGAGTCATCATCCCGTAAATGTGTCTTGGGAGAACGTAAGGGAATTTGATGGTTTTCTTTGCTAGTGAAGTACGTTTTCTTTAGGTAATTACAATACTCCCAACAAGCATTCTTGAAGACAACAAAGCTATTAGCACAGGTTACCTCATCTCGAGTTTCCAAATCGGTCCTTCTCTATAGAGAAGAATGGGACCATTTGCTGTATTATAACCAGCATGGAGGTAAAATGTATGGGACAAAGCAAAGTAATTGCCATGAATAACATTACTTGCACATAACTCCTGGACGAACACCTGCAACTGGCATTTTCCTTCATCTTCAGTATAATATTTCCATGACGGAAAGATGCGCACATAGGATTTAACAACATCAAATGTGATAGATGCTAAACTACGATTGGCTGGTTGTGCTTCGTCCACAAGAATAGGTGTACTAACTGGTGGAGTTGGGGTTCGTCGTGGTAGTACTAGCACTTTGGGCACTAGAGTTTCCTTACCAACTGCTCTTGTTTGGGAGCTCTATGGTGGAGATGGTGTTGTGTCAACTGGAACTAGGTTACAATCTGCTAGGGTTGGGGTTAGATTGGGTGAAGCTGGTTCTCTATCTATCACAGTAGGGGTACAATCTACGAGAGTCTGGGTTATGTGTGGTAGGGCTGGTTCTCGTGCATGTACAACCGGGGTGCTATCTCCACCAAGAGGTAGCACTATTTTATTTGAAGACCGTGTTTTTATTCCGCTAGATACTGCCATCACCCGCTCCTGTTCAAATGGCTGATAAACAAGAAACGTAGTTGAATGTACATACCTTGTATGAGAGATAGATGCGATAGATAGTGTGGAAAAAAGAGGGCATGAAATAGCTCACATGTATATTGTTTAACTAAAAAGGATAGCATGACATAATTTCATATATATTATGTGTATCTAAACTGTATAGCATAGCATGACATAATTCAAAGATATGTTAACTAACTAAATAGGACGACATGAGATAATTATATGATGTCTTTAGTAAACAGGTTCGCATGACATAATTCACATACATGTTATCTAAGTAATCAGGATCGCATGATATAATTCACATATGTGATTTATATACTAAGCAGAGGGCATTCACATATACGATGTCTGAACATGGTTTTGAATATTGTGTATATGATGTCTAAACTATGCAATGAAAGACACCATATGCATGATATGAGCAGTATAACTGTGCCAAGTTAGAGCATACACCTCGGTGGGGAAATATGACTGGTCATCTATCTCTGAATCCATCTCTAAGGAGCTATCGGGACCCAGCAAGAGATGTGCTTTGACAGGTAGCACTGTATGCTCTGAAGACCTTGTTTTCACTCTAGATTTTTCCATCACCCACTCAAATGGCGGATTCACCGGAAGAGTAGTTGAATGTACAAACATTGTCGACAAATGGAAATGTAATGAAGAAAAGGATTGTCAAGATATCATTCAAATATATGATGGTTAAACAAGATGGCTGTAGCGACCACGATCCGAATGGACCGAAGTCTCTGTGCTCTGTGTCATCCCTGGATCGGTAATGCTGACACACACAATACTTGAAGGATTTATAACAGAGTGGCAATCACACACGTATTACATCGAATGTCTCAAAAGAGAACTTATTACAAAATATATGGCATAAGGACATCTAACACGATAACAGCGGAAGGCTTGGAAGATAAAGTGAGTCCATCAACTCCAACGACATAGCTGAGTGCATGACAAACGACCTAGCGCACGTTACTCTTCTTCTGAAAAGTCTGCAACATGATATGTTGCAGCCCGAAACGGGTCAGCACATGGAATATGCTGGCAAGATAACACAGTATAGCAAGTAACAGATAAATGCTATCACTACATGCATATATGGCTGGTGGAGGATCTAAGGTTATAATATTTTTGCATAAAGCCAATTTTCCCTACAACAAAGGAATACATTTTATTTTAACTATCATGGTAGTTGAAACATCATTGAGAAGGTTCCTCCAACTCAATCCCAATTAAATCCATCATTATTAACCCAACAAGTTAGTTTTAGAGTGATGAGATCAATCCAATAATTCAAGTACCGGATACTCAAGATGTCCATAACCGGGGACACGGCTAATCATGATTAGTTTGTACACTCTGCAGAGGTTTGTGCACTTTTCCCCACAAGACTCGATCTCCTCCGTTGGATTTCTTGCACTGCATAGTGTTTGAGAAACTGATGACCAAGACACAGTCTTTCAGAAGCATTTACTCTTTACCCCGGGTGGACTCGTACACCTACTTTCCCCTACATCTGCTAGTCCACCACTGAAAGGGCTCACACAACATATTCAACTATGCTAGAGCCCATAATGGCATTGTGGCTGCTGCACACGGAAGTTTCCAGCATGAATAGTCTTATGACCCCTTTTAGCCTGGGTGGCATTCCATAGGATAATCACGCGGGTCCTCCGGGATTTCTTAGGACAACACTGGATTCTCCAGGTGCCCTGCTATCAATCCACCCAGATGTGTATTAAAGTTGCCACCTTAAGTTGAACCATTAAATAACAATCTCACATCTGTCATGGATACTCTCAAACCCAATCCACATCTACGAGCATAGCATGGCAACCTAAGCATAACGTAGAAGTAACTCCCAAGGGTTTGATAATAAAACATGTAATAGGTTCTACCTCATCATCTACTTCCCAGACCCACATGTTAAGAGATCCTACTGATGCAATGTGTGAGGGTTGAAATTAATGCATAAAAACTAGGTAATAAATGGGCATGATCAAATTGTTACTTGCCTTGCTGATGATTCGCAAAACCTAAGGACTCGTAATAGCATGCTTCGCACTCCGGGAATTCTATCACAAACAAACAATAGCATACATAAGCAACCAAGCAAAGATGCACGAGTAAAACTCAAATAAGAAGATCTAACCAGAAAGTTCAACTGAAGAACTCCGGTTTGCAAAAAGAATCAAATCATACGGAGCAACAAAACTCAAACCACGAAAGAAACAAGATCCGTTTACTAGTTGTACTAAAGTCAACATTTTAAAGTACCAAAATCTTGTTCAAGTTGGTTAAACAGAAAGAGGGCTTCGAGACGAAGATCTAGGCGCTTGTTTCACCTGATTCTGACTAACGAGGGCCTTCCGCCTTGATACATCTCCCGAGGGCCTTCCGCCTTGTTACATCTCCCGAGGGCCTTCCGCCTCGATACGCGAGAGCGGGTTGCCCGGGAGGCGCACCTTCCTTCTTGATCCTATCCGTCTTCTCTTGCGCTCGCCGAAGAAGTGCCTTGGTCTTTTGGAGTTCTTCTCGGAGCTTCATCGATTCTGAGGCCAACTCTTGTGCCAAGCTATCGGCACAAAGGCTGAAGTAGGTCTGGAATCAAAGTGGAAGTCCTTCCTTCAGTGGAGGGGCACGTGCACTGCTCTCATCTTCACCCTCCTTCCGGTAAAGCAAGAAGCGGGTTGTCATCTTGGCTGCCATCTCCGGAAGAAATTCTCGGAGGCGGGTTAGTGCCTTGAGTGCAGATGCCTCGACAGCGAGGAGTAGTGTTGCCATCTGGGGTCCCTCGAAGAACCAACTTGTGGGAGGATTGTTTGCCTTCAAGATTACTTCCACATGGTATTCCACCTCAGTGTCGCTAACCCAATGCTCATGGTAGGTGAGGATGGGTGCTCGGTGGAACTGCACTCCTGGAGGCTATCCCCGAGAAGCAAGGGGAACCCAGTGGTCAGGAGCTCTTCAGGTACAGCGGCCATCTACAAAGGTTGAATGGGAGAGGTTAATAAGCTAATGATATCTCAGGTTTGGCAAGGTTTAGAAAAGAAGAGAGGTTCAGAAGGTTTATGAAAAGGGTCTCATCCTAACTAACGCCCATGGTAACTAAGGCTTCCTACAGTCAGGATGGCTCTGATACCAGCTCTGTGGGGACCCCCGACTTATGAGTCGAGATCACCGAATGCACGTGTACAGTGATCCCAGAGATCAATGCTCACTGAACACACAGAAGCTGAATAACAAGAGTCTTACATCCATACATACCGTCTTACACAAATTATGGCCATTATGGCCAAGTCTTACATAGATAAAGCTTACGGGCTGAATAGCAAATAAACTCGAATAGCGGAAGTCTTCGTAGATAAGTAGAACCCATGCCATCTGCCTTAACCCTACAGGCATTCTGACTGGGAAGGCGTCCTAGTTCGCATGTTCGTCTCCATAGAATTCTTCTTCAAATACCTGCTCCTCCATGCTTGGCCAATTAAATAACCAGTGGCAAGCCAATGAGTACTTTAAATGTACTCGCAAGTAACCCATGATTTGGTTCGAGGTAACAATGCAAGTTGTACAACAATAAGCAACCTAGCTAAAAGCTAGATAAGATATTCTACCATTTGTGAGACATGCATCAATGTACTTGGGTAACGTCGAGGACAGGTTACCGATATCAACATAAATAGAGTTCAAATCATTTCTGGTTCTTTCAACATGTCAAGTCACCACCTTGACTCAATACACTCACACATTCACCAAGATTGTAAAATTCTGGACATATTTTAAGTAGCACCTCCCAACTGTCCATGACCGTAGACACGGCTACTCTAATAGTTTTACACTCTGTAGACGTTGCACACTTTACCCAGAAGATCCGGGGAACTTCCGTGTCATCCACGACCCGCGGTACCTCAAGTACCCGGGGTAAGCACCCGATCACTATCTTTCCCTAGACGATACTAACATAGAGTCCACTCGATTCGTAGTAACTCCCGTGCCCAACATTTCACATCCTCAAAATTGTGGAGCCTCGCTCCCATATTCATCACATACCACTGGCACGGGGTACCAACGGTGTGTTCGGTGCCCTGCGAAAACAGTCATGGCCGCCTATCCAAGCACGACCCCGTCCCGAGAGTGACCTCGTGTCACCCCCGTCACTAGTAATGCGGGCACCATGCTAGTATCGGCCTAGGTATTCAATAATGCCCTTTCCCATATAAGGGTAGAGTGGTTGCGCATGTTTGGTTGGGTCGGTAATCACACATAAATCTAATCCATCATTTTACACACACGCACCACAAGCTCTCTTTGGTACACCACTTCTTCCTCAAGTGGTGACCTAATTTCAACATCACCCACGGGCATTAGGTGCACCCGATGGGGTTTTCGAAAGAATGTAATCACGGAGAGTTCATGTTGCTCATGCAACATTATGCATCACAGCTAATCTCTTGCATTTATGCACAAGGTAGAGTTATGAGTAGGGGGTATGCATCATGTGGTGGTTCACAACAAGTTTACCACCGTCATGTTTCATCGTCATGCAATCGGAAAAAGGGTACCGATGAACAAGAGGGGTGTCATGGTCAAAGGGCTGCTTGCCTGGATTGGCTTGGTCTTCAAATCCTTCTCCTTCTCCTTCTTCAGCAACTTCGTCAAATACGGTATCTAATCATCGCAAGAAAATACAGAGAAATAAGACAATAATAAAAACAGAAAAATCAAAGTGCTCAGAAAAATGCCAACTTATTTTTATAAAAATACTAGAAGGAAAACTAAGAAGGCAAAAATTCTTAGTTTTGGATTTGGAGTGACAGAATGGGGTGAATGGATTTTTGAACAGAGGTTTTATTGTTCAAATTTGAGTTTTAATTTGAATAGTACATAAAAAGCTTAGGAACATGTGTGAAAGTTACATCATTAAATAGGTTGGAATATTACAAGATTTTAGGAATTGGAATAAATTAATTTCGATAATTATTTTATACTGTAGATTTATTTGAAAATCTACAGAAAAGAAAAAGAAAAAGGGCCACTGTGCAACTGGGCCAGAACGGCCTCAGGGCTCAGGCCCAGAGGGTTTTCGGCCTGGGCGAGCCGAGCGTTGCGCGCACGCCAGGTTTAAACCTGACGGGCGGGGCCTAGCGGCCAGTGGGAGAGAGGGGAGGCGAGAGGGATGGGAGGCTGATAGGCGGGGCCCGCCTGTCATCCCTAACCCCCGTCCAGATGGCCGGCGAGCTCACCGGCGGCGATGCAGGGCACGGCAGGGCGAGCTGAGGGCAGGGATGGAGTCAGCGTGAAGTCGCCGTTCGGGTGGTGGTGGAGGCAGTCGTCGGAGCGGTCGGGTTCGCCGGCGACGAGGTTACACGGCGGAGAGGCGTCGAGTGGTGGTTGCTCCGGCCGTTTTCGACTGCCACAAAGAGGGGAAAGAGAGGGGAAAGGGTCAGTGAGGCTTGGCGATTCCAGATCGAGGCTCAGGGATAGCAGGGACGGCTCGTACCGAGCGGACGACGGCGAGTCGCCGCTGCGAAGCTCGAGCTCGAGAGCTTCTGGGAGAGAGCTGGGAGTGTAGGGGGGTGTTTGAGCTTGTCCAGAGGCGAGTGATGGAGGGGAAAGGGCTCGGGGATGCCTTTATATAGGCGGGCGGCGGTCCACCGAGGAGGTGTGCGCCGGCGAGCTTGTTGTGGTCGCTACAGGCCATGGGGGCTCGTCGGGGCGTGTCTGGGGTGCTCGTGGGCGTGGTTCACGTCAGAATAAGGGAAGGGAAGGAGCGGGGAAGGCTCCAGAGGCTCGCGCGTGTGAGGCCGGATATTGGAGCTTGCGGACGGCCGGCGCGCGTGCGAGGGAAGCCATAGGAGGGAGAGGGAGGAGGGGGACATGGCCGTGGAGTGTCGCGGACGTCGAGGCGCCTCGGCTAACGCGAGGGGGAGGCTCGAGGTGGTTGGAGGCGCCGGGTCAGGAGCGGCTACAGTGCCAGAGCACACTGTAGCGTGCTCTAGAGCGTGCATATGGCCGGCATGGCATTCTTTATGCCCTGTGGCCGTGGCCACCAGTGTCTAGAGGGTAAGGGAGGCAGTAAACAACCAGGAATTTGCATTGGATGCTCTGGAGGGCTTCTAGAAGGAGAGAGGGTTGAGAGAGAAGGGTGAAAGTGGTTGTCTAGAGATGTAAAATGGGGTTTTACCCCCCTCAATCATTGAGCTACGATGTAGCCATTGCTGCTGGTGGTAGAGGAGGTCTTGGGGGTGTTGTGGTAAGAACCTGAGGCAAGGGGAAATAGTGGAAGGGGTTAAAACAAAGGTTTTGGTAAAATAGCAGAAGGTGTTTGATGGTGGTTTGGGCAAGCAAATGGGTTTAATTTGGCATGAGACTCCGCATGATGAAATGGCACATATAATTAGGCCCTTTCACCAAATTAGAGCTCATTTGGGCAAAGTTGCCAATGCAACTTTTGTAAACCCTAGAAATCAACAGAAATGGATTTTCCAAGATTTAGTCAAGCAAATCATCCCTTCTTGATGCACCACTTGGTGTAGTGTCATCATTTGGGGTTGTGGGGTCACAAGTAAAAAGTTGGTAATGTATAGTTGTTCAAATTTGAATTTGAACAAAAAGGATTTTGGGGCACTTTGATGAAGTTACCCTTTTCCAAAACTTGTGCTATTCGATCTAGATGCATAATTAGACCATTGTAGCATTTGTACCAAGTTTGAGAGCATTTGGACAAGTTTGGCAATGTAAAGGTGCCCAACTTCAAAATGGACAGAAACGGTTTTGAGGGGATTTGATGATGTTTTCTTGCTCCCCAAGGCATGAGGCTTGGCAAGATCATCAAATATGTCATATCTTACATGATAGAATTTCCCTAGAATTTTTAGAGAATATTTCCTTTGTAAATATTTCAAAAGCTTGAAATATCCAGAAAGGGTTTCTGAGGGATTTGCCCAATATTTTGAACATGACCATGTGTTGAAACTCTTATATATGGACAATATATGTCCTAAGAGTCTCTCTGAATTTTGGCAAATATTTTTGAAACAGTTAAATAATTTTTACCTATTAAAGACCATTTCTGGCCTAAAGGAAAAGCCTTTAAATAAAATAGGAAAACAACTTTTAAAATTATACTTTTGTGGTTTTTGGGAGTCCTATACCTAATAGGATTCAAATATACCTTTTCAAAGATTTTTATCACCCTAAATCAAGTACTTGCAGTGCAAATCTCAATTCAGGGGTTTTTGGAACACTAATGTTTGAAAATACTTTTTGGCCAAAATATTTTTATAGGAATATACTATAATGTCCTATACACATGGTATGATCATTGGGCAGAAGTTTGAGGTAAGGAGATGAAGCATAGAAGGTGAGGTTATGTTGTCTTTTAAAGAGCACTTGAAACCAGAGAGAGAAAAATTCAATTCCAAATAAAAGCCAAATGATGCAAAAAGTTTTTGTTGGTCCAAATTTTTATGCTTTATTAATGCAATCACCATGTTACAAAATGCAGGGTGTGACAGACCTACCCCCCTTACAAGAATCTCGTCCCCGAGATTCCTAAACTAGGCTTTAAAAGAGATCGGGAAACTTGGATCTAAGATAGTCTTCATGCTCCCAGGTTGCTTCTCCTTCCGTGTGGTTGCTCCACTTGACCTTGAAGTACTTGATGGTGCGGCTTCGCGTCCGTCGTCCTGCTTCATCCAGAATGCAAATGGGCCTCTCGCGGTAGGTTAAATCAGGTTGAAGGTCAATGGCTTGGTGATCGACATCCTTGTAAAGATCAGGCTTGTCCGGAACTTGGAGACACTTCCGGAATTGTGACACGTGGAATACATTGTGCACAGCGGATAGCTCAGGTGGTAGCTCCAACTGGTAAGACACTTCTCCTCGTCGTGCAGTGATCTCAAAGGGGCCAATAAACCTTGGTGCGGGCTTCCCCTTAATGTGGAAACGCTTGGTTCCCTTAAGAGGAGTTACTCGCTGGTACACATGGTCTCCGACTTGGAAGTTTACTTGTCAGCGTCGAGTATCAGCATAGCTCTTCTGTCTTGACTTGGCGGTCTTCAGACGCTCTCTGACTAGCTGCACTTTTTCTTTTGCTTCGCGGAGAATATCTGGTCCAAAGACTTGTCCTTCTCCGGTCTATGACCAATTGAGGGGTGTGCGGCACTTGCGTCCGTACAACATCTCAAATGGTGCCATCTGAAGGCTCGACTAATAAATGTTGTTGTAGGAAAACTCGGCAAAAGGGAGGCAATCTTCCCACTTGGCTCCATATGTCAAGACACATGCTCGAAGCATGTCTTCGAGTATTTGATTCACTCGCTCTGTCTGACCTCCGGTCTACGGGTGGAAAGCCGTGCTGAAAGACAACTTGCTTCCCAGGGCCTCTTGGAATTTCTTCCAGAACCTTGAGGTAAACTGGGTTCCTTGATCTGACACAGTCTCCTTAGGAACACCATGAAGGCTTACGATTTTGTCGATGTAGAGAGTTGCCAGCTGATTGCCATCATAGGTAGTCTTGATAGGAATGAAATGGGCTACTTTGGTCAAATGGTCGACTATGACCCAGATGGAGTCATGTCCTTTATTCGACCTTGGTAATCCAGTGATGAAATCCATTCCGACTTTATCCCACTTTCACTTAGGAACCTTGAGTGGTTGGAGCAATCCAGCGAGTCGCTGATATTTAGCCTTGACCCTTTGGCACACATCACACTTTGCAACATAGGTGGCAATCTCTCTTTTCATCCCGTGCCACCAAAATCTTTCCTTCAAGTCTTGATACATCTTGGTTCCTCCGGGCTGGATGGAATACGGATTGTCGTGGGCTTCTTGCAAGATCAAATTCTGTAGCTCCATCTTGTTTGGTATGCAGATACGGCCCTTATACCAAACAATCCCGTGCTCGTCCTCGGAGAATCCTGGGGCCTTGCTTAGCTTCATCTTCTTCTTGATGCCTTCAATGCTTGCGTGCCCACTTTGTACTTCCTTGACTTCGTCCATCAGGGTTGGTTTGACTTCTAGATGGTTTAGAAATCCATGGGTGACCAATTCCAAGCTGAATTGTTCCAGCTCTTCAAACAGGGTTGGTTGCCTTCTTTGAATTATGGCATTCAGGGAGCAAGCCTTTCTGCTTAAGGCATCGGCTACCACGTTAGCCTTCCCGGGGTGATATTGGACACTGAGGTCATAATCCTTGATCAGTTCCAACCATCTTCGTTGCCTCATGTTCAATTCCTTCTGGGTGAAAATATAGTTCAGACTTTTATGGTCTGTGTATATCTCACACCGCTTCCCTAGGAGGTAATGTTGCCATGCCTTCAAGGCATGAACCACTGCTGCTAACTCAAGATCATGAGTAGCGTAGTTCTCTTCATGAGGTCGTAGCTGCCTTGAGAGGTAAGCTATGACTCATCCTTCTTGCATCAGAACGCTTCCCAATCCGTTTCGAGAGGCATCACAATATATCACGAACTCCTTGTGAATGTCAGGTGTTGCCAGAACTGGGGTGGTGGTCAATCTCTTCTTGAGTTCTTGGAAGCTTTCTTCGCATTTTGGCGTCCATTCGAACTTCTTGTCCTTTTTCAGGTGCTGAGTCATCGGCCGGTGTAGGATCGAAGAAGTATGTCTAGAGGGGGGGTTGATTAGACTACTTGACAATATAAAAAATCTGCCTTTTGATTATGCAAAGTTTTTGGCAGTTTCACAATTAAGATCAATTCAAGTATCACCCTACACATGCAATTCTAGAGTATAAGCAACGGAAAGTAAATTGCACATGTAGTAAAGAGAGGTGGAGAAGATCAAACGCAGTTTGGAGACACGGAGATTTTTGTCGTGGTTCCGATAGGTGGTGCTATCGTACATCCACGTTGATGGAGACTTCAACCCACGGAGGGTAACGGTTGCGCGAGTCCACGGAGGGCTCCACCCACGAAGGGTCCACGAAGAAGCAACCTTGTCTATTCCATCATGGCCTACGCCCACGGAGGACTAGCCTTACTCGGGGTAGATCTTCACGAAGTAGGCGATCTCCTTGCCCTTACAAACTTCTTGGTTCAACTCCACATCTCGAAGACGGAGGCTCCCAAGCGACACCTAACCAATCTAGGAGGCACCACCCTCCAAAAGGTAATAGATGTTGTTGATGATGATGAACTCCTTGCTCTTGTGCTCCAAATGATAATCTCCCCAACACTCAACTCTCCTCACTGATATGGCTGTGGGGGAAGAAAAGATTGAGTGGAAAGCAACTTGGGAAGGCTAGAAATCAAGTTTCATATGGTAGGAATGGAATGACTTGATCTCAACACAAGGGTAGGTGGTTCTCTTCTCAGAAAGTGTATGGTATGAGTGGTAGACTTTCTGATGGCTCTCTCCACGAATGAAGAGGGGGTGGAGGGGGTATATATAGCCTCCACACAAAATCCAACCGTTACACACATATTTGAGCAATCTCGGTGAGACCGAAGTGAAAACTCGGTCAGACCGAAAGTTCAAATATAGTGAACGTTGGGATTTTCGGTGGGACCGAAAATACCATCTCGGTGAGACCGAAAGTGTAAAGATATGAACGTTGGAGATTTCGGTGGGACCGAGAAAGAAAACTCGGTTAGACCGATTTGAGAAGAGACAGGAACATGCCTATATCGGTGAGACCGATAATGCAATCTCGGTGAGACCGATTTGAGCCAGATAGGAGCTGGTCAATTTCGGTGAGACCGAAAATGCAATCTCGGATATTCCGAAAAGATGTCAAATGGTTACAGAAGGTTGGCAGTCCAGTTTCGGTGAGACCGATCTCAAACTCGGAATGACCAATTTTTCTAGGGTTTGGAATATGGCTGAAGTGGTTCATCTCGGTGGGACTGAGTTTGCAGAATCGGTTTGTCCGAGATTACTTATGAGTGTGTATAGAAGTGAAAGGTGCTGATAGTTGAGGGAGATATATCACTAAGCACTTGAGCAACCAGATCATTAACACAACCTCATCCCCTTTTAATAGTATTGGCTTTTCCTATGGACTCAATGTGATCTTGGATCACTAAACCAAAAATGGAGTCTTGAGCTTTTGCCAATGCTTGCCTTAGCATTTGAGGGGTCCACTTCTTCAGTCCTTTTGCCATAGCCAATGTGATTGAATTTCCTGAAACATACTTGATAAAAGCATTAGTCCAACCACAAAGTATGTTGTCATTAATTACCAAAACCACCCGGAGAGCAAATGTGCTTTCAATCTCCCCCTTTTTGGTAATTGATGGCAACACACTAGAATCACACTAAACAAGACATCAAAGCTTATTGAAAGAAGGACAGAATTATCATGAAAGCTTTGACAAGCATGTAGTACATAGGCTCCCCCTACAAGTGTGCAAGATGTTCGTAAATTTTGGTTTTGGACTACCACAAGCACACAAGAGAGATAAGCAAGATGTGCTACATGCAGCTTGGCTATATGCATCAGAGCAGAAGAAAAGGAAGTGAGTGATAATGCATATGTGCATGGTGATTTCTTGCAAACAAGTATTTACAAGCAAGTCACCATCATGCACATTCTGCAAGATGCATATACTTACCTTGAGGTTCCTTGGCATTGTACCTGAAAGAATAAACTTGCGAAAACAAGGTTAGATAACACAAGAGTATTCCTTCAACCAACTGCAAGAACATCAAGAGTACCAAGCCAGGGAGGACATGTATAAAGAGTGTCTCATATTGAGCACAAGCTTCAATCAGCAAACATGTCTCCGAAACTGAAAGATTTTCAATGAACTCTGAGAGATTTTGCTTTCCATAAGATATCAATTGTGAAGATTTCTCTAAGTCTTCTCCCCCTAAACTAAAAGATTCCATAAGATATCAGAACAAGGGGTTTTGATGGAAATAGCAAAACCAAAAGAATGATGCCAATTGTAATGTCCAATGTAAAACACGACAAAGCTTTGATGTGATTCTCTCCCCCTTAAGATAAGATTGCTTTTCTTCTCCCCCTAAGTCTTCTCTTCTCTCCCTACTCCCCCTAAGTCTTCTCCCCCTTTGACATCAAGTGCCGAAAAGGACAGCAAACTAGGAAGGACAGGAAAGATGAAAGGAAAGAAGTGGGATCCTTAAGAATCACAACAGGGCAAACAAGAACATTTATAGAGAAACAATTTGAGTCTTCTCCCCTTTAAGATTTAAATTTGAGTGGAGCTGCAGAAGTTGATGTCCTGGAAGATAAATCGGTGACACCGAATTAGATGGATCGGTGGGTCCGAATCCTTTTCTGTTAAACCGAAAGTTTTAAATCGGTGACTCCGAGTTTAATTCCGAGGAAATACAGAAATAATTCAGCTCACTTCACGAGGAATGTTTCAAAAGATTTGCAATGAATTTGTAAAAGATTTTCAGGGAATTGATCAGAGCCAGAATGATATACACAAAGACAGAAAAGTAGAAATGAAAAAGATTCCTAGATGAAGTTTTTTTTGTTTGTTTAAAGAAAACTCAATGAGAGAACATAAGAGAAAACAGAAAAACTCCAAAAGCATATGTACTTCATCTAGATAAAGGTCGGCGACAAAGTCACCTATGTTTGAGTATATTGACTTAGGAGTCAAATGAAGACATTTGATCATAGGTCATACTCATCGTTTAAGCTCAAAATGGGGTTGCCATTTTTCGATTAAGCATTTGATGTGATCACATCTTATGAAGCTGCTTGTACTCATGACTTTGAGCAAAGCTCCTCGAAGATGTGAAGAACATACCTTGGGCTTGTTGTTGCTTTACTCATGTAGGTAAGCTTGATGTAGGTGCTCATTGAATGTGAAGTTGGAGCGCCATTTCTACTTGTATAGTTTATCTTCCTACATGGGTTAGGCAAGCAAGGAAATACTCAAGAATATCCAAGATGACAAGAGTGAAATACTAGATGTATAAGATGTCAAAAAGGATATGTGGAATTTTGTTCCTTGAACTCAACATCCCAAAGGACTAGATACTTGGTCAATGACAAGATTACTCATGATTTGAGTGTGTGGTAATCTTGTGGAATGTAGATCATCCAAGTACCTGCAAAGAGTTAGATGCAATACAAGGAGGCAAATGTGTCCAAGACATATGATCATCATCATAAGAGGAATATCAAGGATTAGTCAAGAGAGCTCATGCCTTGCATGCATCAATGGAGTTATCACTCCAAGTTTGAAGCATCAATGATGTTCAACTCACTCCTTAAGCGACAAAACACTTTCTCATCAAGAGGTTTTGTAAAGATATCAGCAAGTTGTTTGTCAGTACGAACATGCTTAAGATTAATGTCACCCTTGGCAATATGATCACGAATAAAATGGTGACGAACTTCAATATGCTTTGTTTGAGAGTGTTGCACTGGATTGTGTCCAATTTTAATTGCACTCTCATTGTCACAAAGGAAGGGAACACGTCTCACATGTATCCCATAATCTTTAAGAGTTTGTGTCATCCATAGCAATTGAGCACAACACGAACCAGCAGCAATATATTCCGCTTCAGCAGTGGATAATGATACCGAATTTTGTTTCTTGGAGGACCAAGATACAAGGGATCGACCAAGGAATTGACACGTACCCGAAGTTGACTTTCTATCAACCTTGTCACCGGCATAGTCCGAGTCGGAATAGCCAATAAGGTCGAAAGAAGCCCTCTTAGGATACCAAATGCCAAAGTTTGGTGTGTGTATCAGGTATCTCACTATTCTTTTCACAGCTTTAAGATGACATTCTTTAGGGGCTGCTTGATATCGTGCACACATGCATACACTCAACATTATGTCAGGACGAGAAGCACAAAGATATAGTAGAGAACCAATCATAGAACGGTAAACCCTTTGATCAACGGGTTCTCCATCTTTTGTCAAGTCATTATGTCCACTAGTAGGCATGGGGTTACTCATACCTTTGCTTTCTTGCATGTTGAACTTCTTGAAGAGATCCTTGGTGTACTTTGTTTGTGAGACAAAGGTACCCTCCTTAGATTGCTTGATTTGCAACCCTAGGAAGAATTTGAGTTCACACATCATGGACATCTCATACTTCTCCGACATAAGCTGTCCAAACTTCTTGCTAAAATGAGGGTTAGTTGAACCAAAGATAATATCATCAACATATATTTGGCACACAAATAGTTCACCATTAACCCTTTTCGTGAACAGCGTTGAGTCTATCTTTCCAATCTCAAACCCTTTTTCAAGAAGAAAGCTAGTTAAGCATTTGTACCAAGCTCTAGGTGCTTGTTTAAGACCATAAAGAGCTTTGTGCAACTTGTAAACATGATTAGGCTTTTTGGGATTCACAAAACCGGGAGGTTGTTTCACAAATACTTCCTCCTCAATTTCACCATTTAGGAAAGCACTTTTGATGTCCATTTGATAGAGAGTAATATCATGATGATTGGCATAAGCAAGAAGAATGCGAATGGACTCAAGTCTAGCAACGGGGGCATAGGTCTCACCATAGTCCATACCTTCGACTTGTGTGTAACCTTGAGCTACGAGACGAGCCTTGTTGCGGATGACTTGTCCATCTTCATCTTGCTTGTTCCGAAACACCCATTTGGTTCCAATGATGTTTTGATCATCGTTGGGCTTCTCTACCAAGGTCCATACCTTGTTCCTCTCGAAGTTGTGTAGTTCTTCATGCATAGCGTTCACCCAATCCGGGTCTTTAAGTGCTTCTTCTACCTTCATAGGTTCAATACTAGAGATAAATGAGTAATGCTCACAAAAGTTAGCTAAGCGAGTTTTAGAGCGAGTAATTCTCCCGGAGTTGATGTCGTTCATCATTTGTTCCACGGGATGATTCTTCTTGACTCTTGCTCGAACTCGGGATAGCTTTTGTTGTTGTTGTGGCTGAGCTTCCTCATCATCTTCATCTTCATTGTTGTTGGTGTTGTCTTGAGGCGGTGGAGAAGGAGGTTGTGGTGGATCTTCTTGTTGCATTTCCTCATCTTGGTGAGTTCCACTTGTGGAGGCCTCCATGTTGCCTTGAGGTTCATCTCGCCGTGAGGTAGGTGGCTCCACATATGTAGATGAGGTACTCTCCTTCACTTCCATGGGACGAATCTTTCCAATAGATAAATCTTGGATTGCTTCCGATGGGTCCTTGTCTCCTACATCAATAGGCATTTGCTCTACTTGCGAGCCATTAGATTCATCAAACTTCACGTCTACCGTCTCTTCAACCTTTCGGGTGAAATTGTTGTAGACACGGTAGGTGTGGGAGTTTGATCCATAACCAAGAAGAAAGCCTTCATGAGATTTAGGAGCAAATTTAGACCGACGATGCTTATCAAGGATATAGCATTTTGAACCAAAGACACGAAAGTATCCCACTTGGGGTTTGTTACCGGTGAGGAGCTCGTATGATGTCTTGCCGAGGAGCTTATGAAGATAAAGCCTGTTGATAGCATGACAAGCCGTCTCGACCGCTTCTCCCCAAAAGTGCTTCGGTGTCTTGTATTCATCAAGCATCGTTCTTGCCATCTCAATGAGCGTTCGGTTCTTCCTCTCAACAACTCCATTTTGTTGAGGAGTGTACGTAGCCGAGAACTCATGTAGAATCCCTTCCTCATCGAGAAAAGAGTCTACATTGGCGTTCTTGAACTCCGTTCCATTGTCACTCCGAACTTTCTTGATCTTCACCTCAAATTGATTTTGGGCCTTTTTGGCAAAGGTCTTGAAGATCCTCTGAACCTGCGATTTATCATCAAGGAAAAATACCCACGTAAATCTGGAATAATCATCAACTATAACTAGACCAAAGGAGTTACCACCAAGGCTTTTGTAAGCATTGGGACCGAAGAGATCCATATGAAGAAGCTCAAGCGGTCTCCTAGTGGTCATGATGTTTTTCACGGGATGACTTCCACCAACTTGTTTTCCTGCTTGACAAGCACTACAAAGTCTATCTTTGTCAAAGAAAACATCTTTAACACCAAGAATATGATCACCTTTGATTAGCTTGTCTAGATTACGCATACCAACATGTCCTAGCCTTCTATGCCATAACCAACCTTTAGATGATTTAGCAATGAAACAAGCTCTAGGTTGGGCTTTCTTAGTGAAATCAACAATATATAGATCACCTCTACGGATACCAGTAAAAGCCATGTTTTGATTATCACGATGAAAGACTTGGCAATCTACTTTGGTAATAGCACATTGAATCCGAAGTCAGCTAATCTAGACACGGAAAGTAAATTGTATCCAAGAGATTCTACAAGCATGACATTTTGAATAGAGCTATCATGAGATATGGCCACCTTACCAAGGCCAAGTACCTTTCCCTTGGAGTTGTCTCCAAAAGTCACATACTTGCGTGGGCCATCGTTTTTTGCAAGCTCTCGAAACATGTCTTTATCTCCGGTCATGTGGTCGGTGCATCCACTATCAAGAATCCACTCTTTTCCGCCGGACATGTAGTCTCTCATATTTGCCATAAGATTGAGACTCTTCATGACCTTGTCTAGCTCGGTGTCCGAATCGGAGTAATCATCATCATGCTCATGCTCATCATCATATTGACCCATAGATTGTTCATCATCAACACCTAGGTCAATTTGATAAGTACTTGCATTAGTTTGGTCAATGTGACAATAATCTTCGGAATGCAATGCAAGAGCATTTCTAATTATGATATTGATAAGACCGGGATCACCCTTCTTTTTCATAAGATCACGAAGCTCAAAAAAACATTTATCAAAGTTGGGATCATTGGGCTGCAACTTATCAAATTCAATAGTCTTGTGTAGAATTTCATCAAGACTTCTCAAAGAGTAGTCCGGATAAAGTTCTTCCAAGAATTTCCACATAGCATAGGCACACTCAAAGTTTGTAACAAGATTAAGCAAGTCATCGGGTAACCCTCTAATGATAAGATTTACAGTTCTAAGGTTACGAAGCAAATCAAGCTCTTCATCCATGGTAGGGTGCAAAGGATCAAAAGGAGGCACATAGGGGGTCTCAACATATTTGCACAAATTGTACATCTTAAAGATACTAAGCATTTCAGACCTCCAAGAGTTATAGAACCTTCCATTAAGAACAGGCACTCTATGGCTAACACTCCCATCCGTAGACACGTCCATCTTCCTCCAATGGTGTGTAAACCAAAGCAATGGAGACCAAAGCTCTGATACCAATTGTAGGATCGAAGAAGTATGTCTAGAGGGGGGGTGATTAGACTACTTGACAATATAAAAAATCTGCCTTTTGATTATGCAAAGTTTTTGGCAGTTTCACAATTAAGATCAATTCAAGTATCACCCTACACATGCAATTCTAGAGTATAAGCAGCGGAAAGTAAATTGCACATGTAGTAAAGAGAGGTGGAGAAGATCAAACGCAGTTTGGAGACACGGAGATTTTTGTCGTGGTTCCGATAGGTGGTGCTATCGTACATCCACATTGATGGAGACTTCAACCCACGGAGGGTAACGGCTGCGCGAGTCCACGGAGGGCTCCACCCACGAAGGGTCCACGAAGAAGCAACCTTGTCTATTCCATCATGGCCTACGCCCACGGAGGACTAGCCTTACTCGGGGTAGATCTTCACGAAGTAGGCGATCTCCTTGCCCTTACAAACTTCTTGGTTCAACTCCACATCTCGAAGACGGAGGCTCCCAAGCGACACCTAACCAATCTAGGAGGCACCACCCTCCAAAAGGTAATAGATGTTGTTGATGATGATGAACTCCTTGCTCTTGTGCTCCAAATGATAATCTCCCCAACACTCAACTCTCCTCACTGATATGGCTGTGGTGGAAGAAAAGATTGAGTGGAAAGCAACTTGGGAAGGCTAGAAATCAAGTTTCATATGGTAGGAATGGAATGACTTGATCTCAACACAAGGGTAGGTGGTTCTCTTCTCAGAAAGTGTATGGTAGGAGTGGTAGACTTTCTGATGGCTCTCTCCACGAATGAAGAGGGGGTGGAGGGGGTATATATAGCCTCCACACAAAATCCAACCGTTACACACATATTTGAGCAATCTCGGTGAGACCGAAGTGAAAACTCGGTCAGACCGAAAGTTCAAATATAGTGAACGTTGGGATTTTTGGTGGGACCGAAAATACCATCTCGGTGAGACCGAAAGTGTAAAGATATGAACGTTGGAGATTTCGGTGGGACCGAGAAAGAAAACTCGGTTAGACCGATTTGAGAAGAGACAGGAACATGCCTATATCGGTGAGACCGATAATGCAATCTCGGTGAGACCGATTTGAGCCAGATAGGAGCTGGTCAATTTCGGTGAGACCGAAAATGCAATCTCGGATATTCCGAAAAGATGTCAAATGGTTACAGAAGGTTGGCAGTCCAATTTCGGTGAGACCGATCTCAAACTCGGAATGACCGATTTTTCTAGGGTTTGGAATATGGCTGAAGTGGTTCATCTCGGTGGGACTGAGTTTGCAGAATCGGTTTGTCCGAGATTACTTATGAGTGTGTATAGAAGTGAAAGGTGCTGATAGTTGAGGGAGATATATCACTAAGCACTTGAGCAACCAGATCATCAACACAACCTCATCCCCTTTTAATAGTATTGGCTTTTCCTATGGACTCAATGTGATCTTGGATCACTAAACCAAAAATGGAGTCTTGAGATTTTGCCAATGCTTGCCTTAGTATTTGAGGGGTCCACTTCTTCAGTCCTTTTGCCATAGCCAATGTGATTGAATTTCCTGAAACATACTTGATAAAAGCATTAGTCCAACCACAAAGTATGTTGTCATTAATTACCAAAACCACCCGGAGAGCAAATGTGCTTTCAGCCGGGCAATGTTGGAGAATCCTTCCACGAATTTGCAGTAATAGCCCACAAGTCGAAGGAAACTTTTGACTTCCTTGACGATCGTTGGGGACTGCCATTGGGTCACAGCTTCGATCTTTGTGGGACCAACCGACAATCCTTCCTCGGTCAATACATGACCTAAGAATCCAACTTTATGCAGCCAAAACTCACATTTGCTGAATTTGGCGTATAGTTGGTGCTCTCGAAGCTTGTCTAGGACCATCCTCAAATGTTGCTCGTGCTCTTCCTCCATCTTCGAGAAGACAAGAATGTCATCAATGAAGAGAACAACAAACTTGTCCAAATATTCCATGAAGACCTCATTCATGAGATACATGAAGTAAGCTGGGACATTGGTTAATCCAAAGGACATCACCGTGCACTCATACAGGCCATATCTTGTCACAAATGTCGTCTTCGGAATATCTTGAGGTCTGATCTTCAGCTGATAGTACCCAGATCTGAGGTCGATCTTGGAGAATACCTTGGCTCCGCTGAGTTGATCAAACAAATCTTCAATCTTGGGAAGTGGATACTTGTTCTTGATTGTAACTTCATTGAGGGAACGATAGTCAGTGCATAAGTGGATGGTACCATCCCTTTTTGCCACAAACAGAACAGGTGATCCCCAAGGGGAAGCACTAGGGCGGATAAATCCCTTCTTCAACTGCTCTTCCAGTTGCTTATTCAACTCGGCTAATTCTTCCTTCCCCATTCTATAAGGCTTCTTATAGATGGGTCCTGCCCCGGGCATGAGCTCGATGACGAACTCAATGTCACGATCGGGAGGCTTTCCCGGTAGCTCATCCGGAAAGACATCGGGATACTCGCATACTACTGGCACTTGCACCAGTCCAACTTCAGATAGACGGTTGACTTGAGCGGTTTGGGCAGAAGAGGAGTTGGGGGAAAACTTAACTTCGACTCCTTGGTCATTGGTCACAGTGACAGTCTGGTTGGCACAGTCTAACAAGCCTTGGTGCTTGCTGAGCCAATCCATCCCTAAGATCACATCCAAGCCTTGTGATCTTAAGATGATAAGGTCTGCTAGGAAATCTACCCCGTCAATGATGATACTGACTCCCTTACAGCCTATCTTGGCTCTCATCTCTGCTCCGGGGGTTTGTACCACCATGGGATTATTCAGGGGTGTAGGGGTCATGCCACTTTTTAATGCAAATCTTTGAGTGACAAATGAATGCATGGCTCTAGAATCAAACACGACAGTTGCAGGTGCTGAGTTGACAAGGAACGTACCCAGCACGACGTCCGGGTCTTCCTGGGCTTCTTCTGTAGTGACGTGATTCACACGCCCCTTTCCATTATTGGGCGGGTTGTGAGGGGCTTGGTTCCTTGGCGGCATCCCGCGGCCTTGTCCTGGGTTCTGCGCATTGGGGCGCGGGGCATTGGGCTTCTTGTTGGGGCACACCTTAGAGATGTGTCCGGACTGACCACATCTAAAGCAAGTGACTTGGTTTGGGTTATTGATCTTGTTGCCACCACTATTATTGGGGTTGAATGTCGAGACCCCGATCCTAAGTCACACCGATCTAGCTGTAACACGTCATATCACTTTGCGGCCTCATGCACGGTATCCCCACGGGTGCCACCTTACCTGGCCCGGGACCGTTTGCGCATTTTGGCACACGTATATGACAGTGTCGCTAGCATCCATATGACAGAGAACCCGGGCCGACATGGCTAGTTATCAACCAAAAGTGGCACTAAATTACAGAGACAGGCATCCCTGACCCAGCAACGAACGTGTCGGTCATCAACGTATGAACCCAAGTCGTAGCAAGCTACATGGACTTAAAGGAACAACTCCTGACATTTCCCCTAAGGGACAGACACAGGAACGAAGAAGGACACATGCCGTCCAGCCTACGTGTTCCGAGCAGTAGCAAGCTACCAAGGCTCATTGGAAGCACTAGGAGGCATTTCCCTGTAAGATAGGCTACCAAAGGAAAACAACTAGGTGTCGGATCCCACACATACCAAGCATTTCAATCATACACACAATATGCTCAATATGTGCAAATACAACATTGCATCACAACAGAACTCTATGACTCAAAGTACTTTATTTAAGAGGCTCCAATAGCCATACATAACATATCCATACAGGTAGGGGTCACATGACCCAACACTCAAGTCATACAGTCATACAAGCACAAGCGGAAGCTACATGTCTGAGTACAGACAACTTAGAAAATAAAACAGGCTTGGTGTAGCCTGACTATCTACAAGGCACTTCACAAGCTCCAGATCTTCGTCTGGGTAGCAAGCTACTCGTCGACGTCAACGTCTTTGTAGAACCCATCAGAAGGGGCAGGGTTCTCCTCTGCAACAGTTATTAAGCAAACATGAGTACAAAGGTACTGAGCAAGTCTTATGACAGAACCTATCATACATGCAACATTATCAACAGGGGGTAGTGGAGTTCATAGCAGAAAGCCAGCTTTTACTCTTGGCTAACCTATACTACAACTCTCAACAGATTGCAAGATATTACTACGTACACGAGTCCTCTACTCACCACGACAATACACCACCGAGGATCCTCTTCTGTCATTCCACGGAAGGGCCATCCACGGCACTCACACTTGTCTTGAGGTTTTTAGTAATATCCATCAACTTGTCTATGAACTGTAAGAGTAATCAAGTAGTCCGTACCGCGAAGAACGGCTATTCAAATAGATTGATAACCCTGTAGGGGTGTACTTCTTCACACACGCTTCCACCACTTATCGCCGTTTACTCGACATGTACTCGACAACCTTCAAGCGGAAGCCCAGCGAGGGTGTCGGCCACGACCTGACTAACTACACAAGTCTCTCGTCTAGGTTTATCGCCTATTTGGGTTCCATCCGTGGGGAGATCCAGCCGGGGTGTCGCTCACGGCCCCAAACGATGTGTACAGGGTTCCCGAGTCACCAAACGGGCAACCGGTACACCGTGCCACATACCTGTCGCATCACGGCCCACCCCGAGGGTCAGCGCTGTGCACGACCACCAGTAAACTACAAACACCAGAAACTAGTTGCAACTCCTGGACAGAGATCAAGGGTAATTAATAAGTCGAGAGGGTCAATTAAGGATCCCAATGTGTGGTAGTAGCTGAAACTTGAACCACACATACAGATCTCGGGTCCTATGGACGGTTCCAATGAAACAACCCACCATGTACTCCTACATGTCCTTTCATCGATACCTTTACCAAACATGTTCCACACCTCCTTCTCTTTACCGGTATGATCATTTCACTCTGATCCATCACCCAGATGAACCAGACCTGACACGACTCTAAGCATAGCAGGCAACATAAACAAATAGCATGGTGGATCACACATCACATGGCTCAATCAACTCCTACACATGCTAGTGGGTTTCAACTATTTACTGTGGCAATGACAGGTCATGCAAGGGAATAGGGTTCAACTACCACAACAAGTAGCAGTTCATACGCTGTTGCCTTAATGTAGTAAAAGAGAGCAGGAGCGAGAAGATGGGTTTGTATCGGAATGATCAATGATTGCTTACCTGATAGGGTGGTTGTCGGATACTGCTCTTCAGCTGGATACGCAGAAGTATCCTCGGGAGCAGGACCTAACCCGGAGAATATAGGCGATACAATCAATAAACAAACAAATGCAACAATATGATGCATGCTCATGATATGGCAGGATGCATGTGTTTTGGGCTAATGCAACTATAAACAGAAGGGTTTGAGCCCATTTGAATCCAAGATTCAAATTGAAACTCAAACTATTATTTATTTAGTGCATTAACATGTTTTAAAGTATACATCAAGGTTAACTTGCTCAAACATGCATGAAACCAGTGCCATTGGAAAGATTGGATTTTTTGATCAATTTTCATATATAAATATTTTCCATCTGAGCTACTGTTGAATTTATATGATTTTTTGAAGTTTAAAGCATTTTTTGGAATTTTCTGAATTGTTTTTAATCTAATAATTCCAGAAAATCCTTTACTACGTCAGCATGACATCTTGCTGACGTCAGCAGGTCAACAGGGCGCCCAGGTCAAACCTGACCAGTGGGTCCCTCATGTCAGTGTCTCTCAGTACTAACTAAAAGAGCTTAACACTAATTTAAAAGTTAGCAGGGGCTGGGCCCCACATGTCTGTGACTCACTAAACTAATGACAGCAATTAGTGTTTAATTAAAATCTAAACTGAAGTTAGTCAACGGCCGGCCCCACATGTCAGCGACTCAGGGGGGAGTCCAGGCGTGGTCAAACAGGTCAAAACCACCGGCGGCTCGACGCCGGCGAGGCCAAACGCGGCGGCGGTGCTCGGGTTTTGCCTACAGGCCGTCGTTTAAGTCGTGGTTGGGCTCTATGGCGAGCTGGGGCTCGTGCGCATCTAGTGGAGGCGACGGTAGGTACTGGGGTGGCCGGATTCATCGGCGGCGAGCTCGAAGGCGGCGGCCGGAATTCGGGCGTCGGCGAAAACGACGCTACAGCGCACGGCAGGAGTAGTAGTTTGTTGCTACGGGTCCGTGGTGATGTGCTGAGTGCGGTGATGCACTCGGACGCGAGTGGCAGCCGCTGTGGCCGCGGCGGCGCCATGGCCGGCGGCGAGGAGCGCCCGGCTCTGGTGGCTGGTGCTGCTAGGGTGCAAGATAGGCGACGGGGCGTGGGGAAAAGGAAACCGGGGCTCACCGCGGTTCTTCTCGTACTGCTAGCGAGGCAGGGGAGGCATAGGGTCCGGCGAATTTTGTCGATGGCATCCGGCGGCCGTGCGGAGAAGACGAGCTCGAAGACGAAGCCTCAAGGGGCCCGGGGTGCTGTGGTTCGGCATAGAGAAGCACGGCAGCGAGGCGGAGCTCGGGGGCTAGTCGGAGAGGCGAGGGGGACTCGGTGGACGCGGTGGCAGCGACGAGCTCCGCTCGGGCGGTGCGAGGGAGAGAACCAGGAGAGGGCAGAGAGAGAGGGGAGCGGTCGAGGGGGTCGAGGGGTCTGCGTGGCGTCATCCTGTTTCATCCAGGGGGTCGAGGAGGCCAGCCAGGCAGGCAGGAGGTGTCCGGCGCATCGACGGCGCTCGCCACAGAGCAGCTTCATGTGCTGGCGCGGCGAAGAAGACGGGGATGCCCCTGGTGGGCTGGGCCGGCTGGGCCAGACAGGTAAGTGGGCTCAGGTAAGTTTGCTTCTGCCTTTTATTTTCTATTTACTTTCTGTTTCATTTCTTTTGAACTTTTTGGAATTAATAAAAATGCTAGAACATTTTTATAGCTCATAAAACTAGTCATGCCCACTGTATGTAATATGAACAACATAGAACATTTTAGTTTATGACTATTTGGGCACATAAAATATTTTATAGCATTTAAATGCCCCAATGCAAGTACCATATGATTTAATCCAGAGACCTTAGATGTCCTAGAAAATTGTGCACCATTTTTGGCAGAGGTTTAAGAACAAGGCTGAAATGATGAACATTTTTGAAGGGCATTTTGGGTACATTGGAAAATATTTTATTAAACCCTAGTTGTTAGAAGGGGGGTGTTGGGGTTTCTGTCATTCCCATTTCAAGTTCCTTTGAAAAGTAAACATGATGCACACTCTAGCTAGTCCTAATGCAAGCACTGACTAGGGATGTGACAACTCACCCCCACTCAAAAGAATTGCGTCCCGAGATTCGGGTTCCTCCGGAAAGAGGGTGGGGTACTCAAGTCGAAGACGATCCTCCCTTTCCCAGGTAGCTTCACTCTCGAAATGATGTGACCATTGAACCTTGAGAAACTTGATATTGTTTCGTCGAGTGGTGCGCTCGGTTTGATCAAGAATACGAACGGGGTATTCTCGATATGTGAGATTGTCCTGGAGATCAAGCGTTTCGTGGTCCACTCCGCGGATAGGATCCAAGAAGCAGCGCCTGAGTTGAGATACGTGGAAGACATCATGAACTCTGGAGAGGTGCGGAGGTAGTTCCAACTGGTAGGCAACTTCTCCTCGTTTGGCAAGAATGCGAAAAGGACCGATGTAACGAGGGGCCAATTTGGCTTTGATACCGAAGCGATGGGTTCCCTTAAGAGGAGTAACCCGAAGGTAAGCCTTATCGCCGACTTCAAACGTCACAGCCTTATGATGACTATCATATTGGCTCTTCTGGTGAGACGGGGCTGTTTTCAATTTGTCACGAACGATGTGAACTTGCTCTTCTGCTTCCTGCATCATATCCAGACCAAAGAATTGTCTTTCCCCGGTTTCTGACCAGTTAAGAGGTGTTCGACACCTTCGTCCATATAAAACTTCGAAGGGAGCTTTGCCCAAGCTGGCTTGATAACTATTGTTATAAGCGAATTCGGCAAATGGAAGACACTTCTCCCATTCCATACCAAAAGAGATGACAGAGGCTCGAAGCATGTCTTCCAGAATTTGATTGACTTGTTCCACTTGACCACTTGACTGAGGATGGAAGACGGTGCTGAAAGAGAGATGAGTTCCCATAGCATTCTGGAAACTTTCCCAGAATCGTGAAGTGAAAAGACTTCCACGGTCTGAATTAATCTCCAATGGCACACCATGAAGTGATACTATCCGAGAGATATACAAATCTGCTAGCTGGCTAGCGGTTATAATTTCTCGAACAGGTAGGAAGTGTGCTACTTTGGAGAGGCGGTCGATAACGACGAAAATAGCATTATTCCCTTTCCTGGTCCTGGGAAACCCGGTAATGAAGTCCATACCGACCTTGTCCCATTTCCATTCAGGAATAGCTAAAGGTTGAAGGGTGCCAGCAGGCCGTTGATGTTCTGCTCTAACTCGACGACAAACGTCGCAGTTAGCAATGAACTGAGAAATTTCTCTCTTCATCCTAGTCCACCAGAACCTCTAGCGTAGGTCCTGATACATTTTGGTACTACCGGGATGAATCGTGAGAGGAGATTCATGAGCCTCCTTAAGGATCAACCGTCTTAGGTTCTGTACCTTAGGAACAACTAAGCGGTTGCTAAAGAGTACGACTCCTTGATCATCAATTGAGAAACATCATGCGACTCCTTTCTTGATGTTCCTCTTGATACGGGAGATTCCCGGATCAACCTTATGTGCTTTGATGACCTGATCCGTAAGGGTAGGTTCCGCCACCAAGGTGGAAAGGAATCCTCGAGGAACAATGTGAAGGTTAAGCTTACGAAATTCCTCGTGAAGAAGTGGTTGCCCTTGTTGTAACATCAAGTTGTTACAATAAGACTTACGGCTTAGAGCGTCAGCCATGACATTGGCCTTCCCAGGGGTGTAAGTGATTCCTAAGTCATAATCTGTGAGCAACTCAACCCAACATCTTTGCCTGAGATTTAGATCCGGTTGGGTGAAGATCTATTTCAGACTTTGGTGATTAGTGAAGATTTCACAGCGATTACCAAGAAGGTAATGTCGCCATGTTTTGAGTGTGTGGACTACAACTGCAAGCTCTAGATCATGTGTAGGATAGTTTTCCTCAGGTGGACGCACCTGTAGGGATGCGTAAGCAATCACTTGACGATCTTGCATGAGTATGCAACCTAGTCCTTGTCACGAGGCGTCGCAGTAGATAATAAAATCCTTGGAAAAGTCTGGTGGTACCAGTACGGTTGCAAATGTCAGGCGTCTTTTCAGCTCCTGAAAGCTGGACTCGCACTGTGGGGTCCACTCAAACTTTTTATCTTTCTTGAGGAGTTCAGTTAGAGGTTTAGCAACCTTGGAGAAATTCTCGACAAAGCGTCGGCAATAACTTGCTAAGCCAAGAAAACTCCTAACTTGCTTGACCAATTCAGGGGGAGTCCAATCAAGGACGGCTTGAACTCGCTCGGAATTGACAGCAATACCCTTGCCAGAGATCACATGACCTAGATGGGTCACTTCTGGCAACTAGAATTCACATTGAGAGAATTTGGCATAAAGGCGGTGCTCTCGAAGTTTCGTCAATACCAGCCTTAGATGCTCGGCATGATCTTTCTTGTTCTTGGAGTAGATGAGTATATCATCGAGGTATACCACGACGAATTTATCCAAATACTCCATGAATATATAATTCATTAGCCGGGAGAAGGTGGCTGGGGCATTGGTTAATCCGAAGGACATGACAGTGTATTCGTATTGGTCATAACGAGTAACAAAAGCTGTCTTGGGAATGTCCCCGTTCTTGATTTTGATTTGATGGTAACCCAACCTCAAATCCATTTTGGAAAAGACTGAGGATCCAGCGAGCTGATCATACAGATCGTTGATCCTTGGAAGCGGATATTTGTTCTTTATGGTGACCAGATTGACAGGTCGGTAATCTACAACCATCCGCTCTGTTCCATCCTTCTTCTTGACGAAGAGGACGGGACAAGCCCAAGGGGAAGAACTAGGATGGATGAAACCCTTTTTCAAGGACTCATCGAGTTGTTTCTTAAGCTCAACTAATTCTAGGGGTGCCATCTTATAAGGTCTCCTAGAGATTGGAACCGTTCCTGGAATAAGATCTATCACGAACTCGACATCTCTGTCAGGTGGAACACCTGGCAGTTCTTCTGGGAAAACATCCGGAAAGTCACGGACTACCGGGATATCTTCGAGTTCTGGTAGAGGGCTAGCATTAAGAGAGTAGAGCTGACGCTCAGCCATTCGGGTCAAGACATTGACTATCTTGCCGGATGGGTGTGTAAGTTGAACGGTCCTAGTGTAGCAATCAATCTTGGCGTAATGAGTTGTCATCCAATCAATACCCAAGATGATGTTTATGTCCGAGGACTTGAGAGCGATTAGTGATGCAAGGAAAACAAGTCTATCGAGAAGAATTTCATTTCCATGGCTTACCCTAGAGGTTTGCCACTTTGAACCAGGAGTTTGAATAACCATGGAAGTAGGCATGTCACAAAAAGTCATGTTGTGCATTCGGGCATAGCTCTCAGTTATGAACGAATGGGATGCTCCAGTATCGAAAAGAACAGATGCCGGATGGCAGTTAACGAGAAGCGTACCAAGGACGACGTTAGGATCCTCATAAGCTTCCTCAGCAGAGACATAGTTGACATGACCACGTGCAGTGGGGATTGGCTTGACATAATTCACCTTGCCGGTTGGCTTACCACGGCCAACGGGTTTTCCTGGTTGGTTCTGGGGACATTCACGCATGTAGTGCTTCGGTTCTCCACACTTGAAGCATGTCACAGTGCCAGTGCGTGGAGCAAAGTTGGTAGGTGGTCCTCCATAAGTCTTGGCAGGTGCATACTGTTGAGTTGGGCGAGGCGCCTCATAGGATGGCCTCGGTGTGTACTTGGGTGGCGGAGCAGTGTTAGGAACCCACACACGGCGCTTGTGAGAGCCAGAGCCGGATGAGGAACCAAAGTCACGTGGGTGCTTGCGTGTGGCTTCGAAATCAGTCTGGCCCGTCTCAGCACTGATAGCTTTGTTCACCAACTTGTGGAAGGAAGTGCACTCGTGCAGACGTAGATCTCGGCGGAGTTCAGGGCTGAGTCCCTTGCGGAACCTCACCTGCTTCTTGGCATCGGTGGATACTTCCTCAGGTGCATAGCGTGCCAAGTTGCCAAACTCACGACTATAGCCATCCATAGTTAACCGGCCCTGGGTGAAATTGCAGAATTCCTCCCGCTTGCAATCCATGAGACCTTCCGGAATGTGATGTTCACGGAATGCCTCACTGAACTCAACCCAAGTAGTGATTTGGCCAGCAGGACGCATAGTCTCAAAGTTCTCCCACCATAGACTGGCAGGGCCCTCAAGATGGTAGGCGGCGTAGGTAACCTTATCAGCTTCGGCCACACGGGCAGAGTGCAGCTTGTGGGTGATACTACGAAGCCAGTCATTCGCATCCAGAGGTTCAGTGGAGTGATGGAACTTCGGTGGGCACATCTTGATAAAGTCATTGATTGACACCACGTCATTCCTCTGACGGAACCCAGTGTTCTGCTCTATGCGTTCCAGCAGACGGTTGGTCTCTCTCTTGTTCCGTTCTGCCTCGAGCATAACTTCAGCCAAGGAGGGTGGCTGGGGCACATTCTCATCTCTAGCCCCACTAGCCTCACCCTGCTCCTGAGAAGCAGGAGTGCTGCGAGTGTTGACCATCCTAGGAAAACAAAACAACGGTTTAGACAAGGATGGCAAAAACTTGACATAGGAGTGCAGAATGTAATGGATGACACAGAATGCAGAGATGTCCATCTGTACGACATGGTAATATAGAAACTGCCATATATACACCAGTGGTCATACACACCATACATAGTTTAGTACAAGCCAAGGCTAAAGTACAACTATGGTGAAAGACGATACATCCCATCAGAGGCATTCCGAACTCCTATACATTATTTAACTACACCTCCGGAACTCAGTACTAGCTAAGTCATATTCCACAAGACGCGCAAGACTGTGGAAATACAACTACTACAATACTATTACTGCCACGGTCTAGCTCAGACATTCCCGTAGTAATCTTCGTAAAGATTACCACCGTTGCCTGGAAATGGAACAGATGGATCCTGAAACTCTCGAGCACTCGAAGGCTATGGACCATAGGGACACGGATGTGGCCTCAGGCCAGATGCTGGTGGTAACCGACGCCCACGTGGAGGTGTAATACCCCCAACGACACCCCAATCCATACGATCAGGCAGACGAGTCCGCACGGGGTACAAATCACGCATATCCAGATATCCGGCGTGCATAGCAGGTGCAAGCCGTGTCAAAGTAGTCCAGTGGGCGGCTCGAGTGTTATACAGCTCCATTCGGAGGGCAAGGACCTCACGGTCCCTATCCTCCAGCATCTGAACAATAGTCTGAAGCAGTGGCTCTTGATGAGCAGCATCAGTATACAGACCAGTGTAGTAGCCTTCCTCTCCGGGAAGTGAGGCTGGCAGGTAACAGAACTCAGTGTTCAACAACAGGGCATGCCTAGCCCGGAGGATGGTCATCATCGAATAGGCGGCATCCTGCACTTCCATCTCGATAGTAACCCCGAGTCCATAAGGCCAATGGATGGGGTCGTTAGCTCCGGGATATGAGGGGTATATCCGGACTGTGCAGAAATACTGACTCTGATTGAAATCCCGGTACTGTTCCTCCACAGTGTACTCAGGATACCAGCGGTAACTGGTCTCAGTCAGCACACAGACTAGCATGGCCGTGTGACCGGGCACATTAATGCACCGAGTCAAACGAACCACTTAGTGAGGTGTGCGGCCAGACATCTGAAACACGAAGTAATGCAAAGGCATTAGTGTTTCTGGAAGAAATCGGGCAGCATAACAACTATAAATGCTCAAAAAATATTGAGACATCATACAAATGATAGCATAGCCACTCAATAATATCATATCAAGGTTCCGGGTCCAACAAATCATCATACTAAAAGGATAGAAACCGAACTGAGGCTTGAAACCAACAATCCTAAGAGTTTACGGATTAGTAACACGTGAACCTAGTAAGGATAAGAGGCCTAGTCCTAAATCCCCGCGGAAAGAATGGACTGACTCAGATCAGAAGGGCATAAGGTAAAGGAGTAAAAAGAGCCTTACGTTCCGTTCCACAATCAATTCCCCTACATATAGCTAAGAATTTTTCTAGACTCAACATCGACTAGTTTGGCTTGAAAAACCTACAGGCAGTCCGGCTCTGATGCCAACGCTGTCGAGACACCGATCCTAAGTCACACTGATCTAGCTGTAACACATCATTTCACTTTGCGGCCTCACGCACGGTATCCCCACGGGTGCCACCTTACCTGGCCTGGGACCGTTTGCGCATTTTGGCACACGTATATGACAGTGTCGCTAGCATCCATATGACAGAGAACCTGGGCCGACATGGCTAGTTATAAACCAAAAGTGGCACTAAATTACAGAGACAGGCATCCATGACCCAGCAACGAACGTGTCGGTCATCAACGTATGAACCCAAGTCGTAGCAAGCTACATGGACTTAAAGGAACAACGCGTGACATTTCCCCTAAGGGACAGACACAGGAACGAAGAAGGACACATGCCGTCCAGCCTACGTGTTCCGAGCAGTAGCAAGCTACCAAGGCTCATTGGAAGCACTAGGAGGCATTTCCCTGTAAGATAGGCTACCAAAGGAAAAAACTAGGTGTCGGATCCCACACATACCAAGCATTTCAATCATACACACAATATGCTCAATATGTGCAAATACAACATTGCATCACAACAGAACTCTATGACTCAAATACTTTATTTAAGAGGCTCCAAGAGCCATACATAACATATCCATACAGGTAGGGGTCACATGACCCAACACTCAAGTCATACAGTCATACAAGCACAAGCGGAAGCTACATGTCTGAGTACAGACAACTTAGAAAATAAAACAGGCTTGGTGTAGCCTAACTATCTACAAGACCCTTCACAAGCTCCAGATCTCCGTCTGGGTAGCAAGCTACTCGTCGACGTCAATGTCTATGTAGAACCCATCAGAAGGGGCAGGGTTCTCCTCTGCAACAGTTATTAAGCAAACATGAGTACAAAGGTACTCAGCAAGTCTTACGACAGAACCTATCATACATGCAACATTATCAACAGGGGGTAGTGGAGTTCATAGCAGAAAGCCAGCTTTGACTCTTGGCTAACCTATACTACAACTCTCAACAGATTGCAAGATATTACTATGTACACGAGTCCTCTACTCACCACGACAATACACCACCGAGGATCCTCTTCCGTCATTCCACGGAAGGGCCATCCACGGCACTCACACTTGTCTTGAGGTTTTTAGTAATATCCATCAACTTGTCTATGAACTGTAAGAGTAATCAAGTAGTCCGTACCGCGAAGAACGGCTATTCGAATAGATTGATAACCCTGCAGGGGTGTACTTCTTCACACACGCTTACACCACTTATCGCCGTTTACTCGACATGTACTCGGCAACCTTCAAGCGGAAGCCCAGCGAGGGTGTCGGCCACGACCTGACTAACTACACAAGTCTCTCGTCCAGGTTTATCGCCTATTTGGGTTCCATCCGTGGGGAGATCCGGCCGGGGTGTCGCTCACGGCCCCAAACGATGTGTACAGTGTTCCCGAGTCACCAAACGGGCAACCGGTACACCGTGCCACGTACCTGTCACATCACAGCCCACCCCAAGGGTCAGCGTTGTGCACGACCACCAGTAAACTACAAACACCAGAAACTAGTTGCAACTCCTGGACAGAGATCAAGGGTAATTAATAAGTCGAGAGGGTCAATTAAGGATCCCAATGTGTGGTAGTAGCTGAAACTTGAACCACACATACAGATCTCGGGTCCTATGGACGGTTCCAATGAAACAACCCAGCACGTACTCCTACATGGCTTTTCATCGATACCTGTACCAAACATGTTCCACACCTCCTTCTCTTTACCGGTATGATCATTTCACTCTGATCCATCACCCAGATGAACCAGACCTGACACGACTCTAAGCATAGCAGGCAACATAAACAAATAGCATGGTGGATCACACATCACATGGCTCAATGAACTCCTACACATGCTAGTGGGTTTCAACTATTTACTGTGGCAATGACATGTCATGCAAGGGAATAGGGTTCAACTACCACAGCAAGTAGCAGTTCACACGCTGTTGCCTTAATGCAGTAAAAGAGAGCAGGAGCGAGAAGATGGGTTTGTATCGGAATGATCAATGATTGCTTACCTGATAGGGTGGTTGTCGGATACTGCTCTTCAGCGGGATACACAAAAGTATCCTCGGGAGCAGGACCTAACAGTGAGAATATCGGCGATACAATCAATAAACAAACAAATGCAACAATATGATGCATGCTCATGATATGGCAGGATGCATGTGTTTTGGGCTAATGCAACTATAAACAGAAGGGTTTGAGCCCATTTGAATCCAAGATTCAAATTGAAACTCAAACTATTATTTATTTAAGTGCATTAACATGTTTTAAAGTATACAGCAAGGTTAACTTGCTCAAACATGCATGAAACCAGTGCCATTGGAAAGATTGGATTTTTTGATCAATTTTCATATATAAATCTTTTCCATCTGAGCTACTGTTGACTTTATATGATTTTTTGAAGTTTAAAGCATTTTCTGGAATTTTTTGAATTGTTTTTAATCTAATAATCCCAGAAAATCCTTTACTCCGTCAGCATGACATCATGCTGATGTCAGCAGGTCAACAGGCGCCCAGGTCAAACCTGCCCAGTGGGTCCCTCATGTCAGTGTCTCTCAGTACTAACTAAAAGAGCTTAACACTAAGTTAAAAGTTAGCAGGGGCTGGGCCCCATATGTCTGTGACTCACTAAACTAATGACAGCAATTAGTGTTTAATTAAAATTTAAACTGAAGTTAGTCAACGGCCGGCCCCACTTGTCAGCGACTCAGGGGGGAGTCCAGGCGTGGTCAAACAGGTCAAAACCACCGGCGGCTCGACGCCGGCGAGGCCAAACGCGGCGGCGGTGCTCGGGTTTTGCCTATAGGCCGTCGTTTGAGTCGCGGTTGGGCTCTACGGCGAGCTGGGGCTCGTGCGCATCTAGTGGAGGCGACGATAGGTACTGGGGTGGCCGGAATCATCGGCGGCGAGCTCGAAGGCGGCGGCCGGAATTCGGGCGTCGGCGAAAATGACGCTACGGCGCATGGCAGGAGCAGTAGTTGGTTGCTATGGGTCCGTGGTGATGTGCTGAGTGCGGTGATGCACTCGGACGCGAGTGGCAGCCGCTGTGGCCGCGGCGGCGCCATGGCCAGTGGCGAGGAGCGCTCGGCTCTAGTGGCTGGTGCTGCTAGGGAGCAAGATAGGCGACGGGGCATAGGGGAAACGAAACCGGGGCTCACCACGCTTCTTCTGGTACTGCTGGCGAGGCAGGGGAGGCATAGGGTCCGGCGAATTTGTCGATGGCGTCCGGCGGCCGTGCGGAGAAGACGAGCTCGAAGACGAAGCCTCAAGGCGTCCGGGGTGCTGTGGTTCGGCGTAGAGAAGCACGGTAGCGAGGCGGAGCTCGGGGGCTCGTCGGAGAGGCGAGGGGGACTCGGTGGACGTGGCGGCAGTGACGAGCTCCGCTCGGGCGGTGCGAGGGAGAGAACCAGGAGAGGGGAGAGAGAGAGGGGAGCGGTCGAGGGGGTCGAGGGGTCTGCATGGCGTCGTCCTGTTTCATCCAGGGGGTCGAGGAGGCCAGCCAGGCAGGCAGGAGGTGGCCGGCGCGTCGGAGGCGCTCGCCACCGAGCAACTTCATGCGCTGGCGCGGCGAAGAAGACGGGGATGCCCCTGGTGGGCTGGGCCGGCTGTGCCAGACAGGTAAGTGGGCTCAGGTAAGTTTGCTTCTGCCTTTTATTTTCTATTTACTTTCTGTTTCATTTCTTTTGCAACTTTGTGGAATTAATAAAAATGCCAGAACATTTTTCTAGCTCATAAAACTAGTCATGCCCACTGTATGTAATATGAATAGCATAGAACATTTTAGTTTCTGACTATTTGGGCACATAAAATATTTTATAGCATTTAAATGCCCAAATGCAAATACTATATTATTTAGTCCATAGACCTTAGATGTCCTAGAAAATTGTGCATCATTTTTGGAAGAGGTTTAAGACCAAGGCAGAAATGATGAACATTTTTGAAGGGCATTTTGGGTACATTGGAAAAGATTTTATTAAACCCTAGATGTTAGAAGGGGGTGCTGGGGTTTCTGTCATTCCCATTTCAAGTTTCTTTGAAAAGTAAACATGATGCACACTCTAGCTAGTCTTAATGCAAGCACTGACTAGGGATGTGACATTGAATGTTGGCCTTGGGTTAGCATACTGCTGAGGCTGATAGTTGGTGCGAGGTGCAGGAGCTCTTGGCTGCTGGTAGGTTGGCCTAACCGGGGCTGGCTGCCATGGGCGAGGCTTTTGGTTGCTGGAACTTCCCTTGCTAATCATCTTGTGCTTGCGAGTGTCTTCCAGAGCACGCCGCTTGTCTTCAAGCATGAGTGCTTTGTTCACTATGTCAGGAAAGGTTGGGCAGTCACACACGACAAGCGAGTACTACAGAGTCTGGTTGAGGCCTTCCATGAAGTGCTCCCTTTTTGCAGCATCTGTGCTGACATCTTCAGGGGCATACCTTGACAGAACACTGAACTTCTGCCTGTACTCCTTGACAGTGCCACTTCCTTGCTTCAGGGCTCGAAACTCACGCTTCTTGATAGCCATGATTCCGGAAGGAATATGGGCCTTGCGGAATTCTGCCTTGAAGTTATTCCAAGTGATGTCTTGCCCAACATGCATGACCTTGAATCCATCCCACCAAGCTCTAGCAGTCCCCCCGAGGCAGTGGGCAGCATAGGCCACCTTCTCGCGGTCTTCGGTGCAGCCAACTAGTTCCAGCAAGTCCTCAAGGTTGTGGACCCAGTCATCTGCATCCAGGGGTTTAGCAGTCTCGATGAAGGTTGGTGGTGCATGCTTCTTGAACTCTGCCAACGTGGAACATCCATTGCCATTCCCCGCCGGCTGGCGGTTATTGGTGACAGGTTGAGCAATCATCTGGAGGGCTACGGTGTTGGCTTGGCGTTCCTCTCGGAAGGCTTGTAGAAGCTGAGCCATATCCATGATCGGGGGAGGTGGCGGAGCTTGCTCGTGGGTTTGGTTTTGGCTGGCCTCTACTTGGGTGGATGCTCCGGCTTCGGGCTGCTGGGTAGAGGTACCAGTACGAGTTACAACAGGTATCTTGTTGGAGCGTTCAAGGTCTTATGATTTGGAATGAAGAGGGAAAGCAATAAAGATGGGTGCCTAGTAAGGGGGTGGGTATGACACTATTTATTTTCATGCAAGGGCCAAAAGGGCCAAACACATTCATCAAAATTCCAAATGGGTGATGTAGTCGTTTACACGTTCCCGAAGGGAAGATACGACTGACATCCAAACACAACAAAAGCAAACACTAGATGGCTTCATATGAACCATACAAGGACTCGACTTCGCATAGGGGTTACACGACCTATCCTACCGTAGAGGTCACGAGCTGGCATATCCGAGTTGTGAATAATGCCTACGCGGCGGAATGCTCGGTCGCGTATTCTGGCTCTTCTGGGTCTTCCTCCTTGTCTTCATCTGTCTAGGCCCCCCCTATCACTTGAGGGTGTGGGGGTGGAGGAGTTGGACATGGCGTTGTTTTGCCAATGGTGCAGGGAAAAGCTTGCGAAATTCCCTCGCCGTCATACGGCGTCGCTGGGGTGGTTCTTCATCCTTGGAAGGTACATCTCCCGAGGGCCTTCCGCCTCGATACGCGATAGAGGGTTGCCCGGGAGGCGCGCCTTCCTTCTTGATCCTATCCGTCTTCTCTTGTGCTCACCGAAGAAGTGCCTTGGTCTTGTGGAGTTCTTCTCGGAGCTTCACCGATTCCGAGGCCAACTCTTGTGCCAAGCTATCGACACAAAGGCTGAAGTAGGTCTGGAATCAAAGTGGAAGTCCTTCCTTCAGTGGAGGGTCTCGTGCGCTGCTCTCATCTTCACCCTCCTTCCGGTAAGACAAGAAGCGGGTTGTCATCTTGGCTGCCATCTCCGGAAGAAGTTCTCGGAGGCGGGTTAGTGCCTTGAGTGCAGCTGCCTCGAGAGCGAGGAGTAGTGTTACCATCTGGGGTCCCTCGAAGAACCAACTTGTGGGAGGATCGTTTGCCTTCACGATTACTTCCACATGGTACTCCACCTCAGTGTCGCTAACCCAATGCTCATGGTAGGTAAGGATGGGTGCTCGGTGGAACTCGCACTCCTGGAGGCTATCCTCGAGAAGCAAGGGGAACCCAGTGGTCAGGAGCTCTTCAGGTACAGCGGCCATCTACAAAGGTTATATGGGAAAGGTTAATAAGCTGATGATATCTCAGGTTTGGCAACGTTTAGAAAATAAGAGAGGTTCAGAAGGTTTATGAAAAGGGTCTCATCCTAACTAACGCCCATGCTAACTAAGGCTTCCTACAGTCAGGATGGCTCTGATACCAGCTCTGTGGGGACCCCGACTTATGAGTCGAGATCACCGAATGCACGTGTACAGTGATCCCAGAGATCAATGCTCACTGAACACACAGAAGCTGAATAACAAGAGTCTTACATCGATACATACCGTCCTACACAAATTATGGCCATTATGGCCAAGTCTTACATAGATAAATTCTCACGGGATGAATAGCAAATAAACTCAAATATCGGAAGTCTTCGTAGATAAGTAGAACCCATGCCATCTGCCTTAACCCTACAGGCATTCTGACTGGGAAGGCGTCCTAGTTCGCATGTTCGTCTCCATAGAATTCTTCTTCAAATTCTTGCTCCTCCATGCCTGGCCAATTAAATAACCAGTGGCAAGCCAATGAGTACTTCGAATGTACTCGCAAGCAACCCATGATTTGGTTCGAGGTAACAATGCAAGTTCTACAACAATAAGCAACCTAGCTACAAGCTAGATAAGATATTCTACCATTTGTGACACATGCATCAATGTACTTAATATAGGACAGGTTATAGATATCAACATAAATAGAGTTCAAATCATTTCTGGTTCTCTCAACGTGTCAAGTCACCACCTTGACTCAATACACTCACACATTCACCAAGATTGTAAAATTCTGGACATAGTTTAAGTAGCACCTCCCAACTGTCCATGATTGTAGACACGGCTATTCGAATAGTTTTACACTCTGCAGAGGTTGCACACTTTACCCACAAGATCCGGGGAACTTTTGTGTCATCCACGACCCGCGGTACCTCAAGTACCCGGGGTAAGCACCCGATCACTATCTTTCCCTAGACAACACTAACATAGAGTCCACTCGATTGGTAGTAACCCCCGTGCCCAACATTTCACATCTTAAAAATTGTGGAGCCTCGCTCCCATATCATCACGTACCACTGGCACGGGGTACCAACGGTATGTTCGGTGCCCTGTGAAAACAGTCATGGCCGCCTATCCAAGCACGACCCCGTCCCGAGAGTGACCTCGTGTCACCCCCGTCACTAGTAATGCGGGCACCATGCTAGTATCGGCCTAGGTAATCAATAATGCCCTTTCCCATATAAGGGTAGAGTGGATGCGCGTGTTTGGTTCGGTCGGTAATCACACATAAATCTAATCCATAATTTTACACACACGCACCAAAAGCTCTCTTTGCTACACCACTTCTTCCTCAAGTGGTGACCTAATTTTAACATCACCCACGAGCATTAGTGGCACCCGATGGGGTTTTCGAAAGAATGTAATCACGGAGAGTTCATGTTGCTCATGCAACATTATACATCACAGCTAATCTCTTGCATTTATGCACAAGGTAGAGTTATGAGTAGGGGGTATGCATCATGTGGTGGTTCACAACAAGTTTACCACCGTCATGTTTCATCGTCATGCAATCGGAAAAAAAGTATCGATGAACAAGAGGGGTGTCATGGTCAAATGGCTGCTTGCCTGGACTGGCTTGGTCTTCAAGGTCTTCAAATCCTTCTCCTTCTCCTTCTTCAGCAACTTCGTCAAATACGGTATCTAATCGTCGCAAGAAAATACGGAGAAATAAGACAATAATAAAAATAGAAAAATCAAAGTGCTCAGAAAAATGTCAACTTATTTTTATAAAATACTAGAATGAAAACTAAGAAGGCAAAAATTCTTAGTTTTGGATTTGGAGTGACAGAATGGGGTGAAAGGATTTTTGAACAGAGGTTATATTGTTCAAATTTGAATTTTAATTTGAATAGTACAGAAAAAACTTAGGAACATGTGTGAAAGTTACATCATTAAATAGGTTGGAATATTACAAGATTTTAGGAGTTCGAATAAATTAATTTGGATAATTATTTTATACTGTAGATTTATTTGAAAATCTACAGAAAAAAAAAAAAGGGCCACTGTGCAATTGGGCCAGAACGGCCTCAGTGCACAGGCCCACAGGGTTTTCGGCCCGGGCGAGCCGAGCGGTGCGCGCGTGCCAGGTTTAAAACTGACAGGCGGGGCCCAGCGGCCAGTGGGAGAGAGGGGAGGCGAGAGGGATGGGAGGTTGACAGGAGGGGCCCGCCTGTCATCCCTAACCCCCGTCCAGATGGCCGGTGAGCTCACCGGCAGCAATGCAGGGCACGGCAGGGCGAGGTGAGGGCAGGGATGGAATCAGCCTGAAGTCGCCGTTCGGGTGGTGGTGGAGGCAGTCGCCGGTGCGGTCGGGTTCGCCGGCGACGAGGTTGCACGGAGGAGAGGCGTCGGGTGGTGGTTGCTCCGCCGTTTCCGACTGCCACAGAGAGGCGAAAGAGAGGGGAAGAGGTCACTGAGGCTTGGCGGTTCCAGATCGAGGCTCACGGATAGCGGGGACGGCTCGTACCGAGCGAACGACGGCGAGCCGCCGCGGCGGAGCTCGAACTCGATCTCGAGCTCGATAGCTTCTGGGAGAGAGCTGGGAGTGTAGGGGGTGTTGGAGCTTGTCCAGAGGCGAGTGATGGAGGGGAGAGGGCTCGGGGATGCCTTTATATAGGCGGGCGGCGGTCCACCGAGGAGATGTGCACCGGCGAGCTTGTTATGGTCGCTACAGGCCATGGGGGCTCGTCGGGGCGTGTCTGGGGTGCTTGTGGGCGTGATTCGCGTCCAGAGAAGGGAAGTGAAGGAGCAGGGGAAGGCTCCAGAAACTCGCGCGTGTGAGGCCGTAGATTGGAGCTTGCAGGCGGCCGGCGCGCGTGCGAGGGAAGCCATAGGAGGGAGAGGGCGGAGGGAGACAGGGCCTTGGCGTGTCGCAGACGTCGAGGCGCCTCGGCTGGCTCGAGGTGGTCGGAGGCACCGGGTCAGGAGCGGCTACAGTGCCAGAACGCACTATAGCATGCTCCAGAGCATGCATATGGCCGGCATGGTATTCTTTATGCCCTATGGCCATGGCCACCGGTGTCTAGGGGATAAGGGAGGCAATAAACAACCAGGAATTTGCATTGGATGCTCTGGGGGGCTTCTAGAAGGAGAGAGGGTTGAGAGAGAAGGGTGAAAGTGGTTGTCTAGAGATGTAAAATGGGGTTTTACCCCCCTCAATTATTGAGCTACGATGCAGCCATTGCTACTGGAGGTATAGGAGGTCTTGGGGGTGCTGTGGTAAGAACCTGAGGCAAGGGGAAATAGTGGAAGGGGTTAAAAAAAGGTTTCGGTAAAATAGCAGAAGGTGTTTGATGGTGGTTTGGGCAACCAAATGGGTTTCATTTGGCATGAGACTCCGCATGATGAAATGGCACATATAATTAGGCCCTTTCACCAAATTAGAGCTCATTTGGGCAAAGTTGCCAATGCAACTTTTGTAAACCCTAGAAATTAACAGAAATGGATTTTCCAAGATTTAGTCAAGCAAATCATCCCTACTTGATGCACCACTTGGTGTAGTGTCATCATTTGGGGTTGTGGGCTTGTCCACCAAATTGGGGGTCACAAGTAAAAAGTTTGTAATGTAAAGTTGTTCAAATTTGAATTTGAACAGAAAGGATTTTGGGGCACTTTGATGAAGTTACCCTTTTCCAAAACTTGTGCTATTTGGTCTAGATGCATAATTCGACCATTGTAGCATGTGTACCAAGTTTGAGAGCATTCGGACAAGTTTGGCAATGTAAAGTTGCTCAAACTTCAAAATAGACAGAAATGGTTTTGAGGGGATTTCATGATGTTTTTTTGCTCCCCGGGGCGTGAGGCTTGGCAAGATCATCAAATATGTCATATATGACATGATAGAATTTCCCTGGAATTTTTAGAGAATATTTCCTTTGTAAATATTTTAAAAGCTTGAAATATCAAGAAAGGGTTTCTGAGGGATTTGCCCAATATTTTGAACATGACCATGTGTTGAAACTCTTATATATGGACAATATATGTTCTAAGAGTCTCTCTAAATTTTGGCAAATATTTTTGAAACAGTTAAATAATATTTACCTATTAAAGACCATTTCTGACCTAAAGAAAAAGCCTTTAAATAAAATAGGAAAATAACTTTTAAAATTATACTTTTGTGGTTTTTGGGAGTCCTATACTTAATAGGATTCAAATATACCTTTTCAAAGATTTTTATCACCCTAAATCAAGTACTTGTAGTGCAAATCTCAATTCAGGGGTTTTTGGAAAACTAACTTTTGAAAATACTATTTGGCCAAAATATTTATTTAGGAATATACTATACTGTCCTATACACATGGTATGATCATTGGGCAGAAGTTTCAGGTAAGGAGATGAAGCATAGAAGGTGAGGTTATGTTGACTTTTAAAGAGCACTTGAAACCACAGAGAGAAAAATTCAATTCCAAATAAAAGCCAAATTATGCAAAAAGTTTTTGTTGGTCCAAATTTTCATGCTTTATTAATGCAATCACCATGTTACAAAATGCAGGGTGTGACACAAAGTGAACATTTTTCCCGGACCTAAACGCAACTTTTGAAAAATGCATATTTTTCCTAATCGAATAAAATTGCAATAAAATCCAAATGAAATAAAATATTTGATTTTAATATTTTTCCTCCAATATTTCATTTATTTTTAAGAAGTCATATTATCTCCACTCATATATTTTAATATGAAATATTTTCGGAGAGAAAAACAACTAAAACCAAAATGATCCTTGTTCCAATATTTGAGAAAATTCAAATATGAAAACGGTGAAATCCCCAACTCTCTCCGTGGATCCTTGAGTTGCTTAGAATTTCGAGGATCGCAACACACAAATGCAAATAAAATATGATATGCAAGATGACTGATGTATAACATTCCAAATTGAAACTTTGGGATGTTACAATGGCATTTCACATATATTATGTGTGCCTAAAAGATACGAGATTGCATAATTCACATATATGATATATAAAATAAACATGTGACATTACATAACATGTCTAAACTAAGCAGATGACATACATGATGTGGAAAGTTGGCACTACAAGGCACCATATGCATGATATGACCAACATCATCATGCCAAGTTAGAGCAAACACCTCTGGGGGTAAATAGGAGTGGCCAGCTCCATCTGAATCAGCCTCAGAACATATATCTTCCTCTAGATTACAATCTGGAGGGGGGAGGGTTTGCCATTGCACCCACCATCGACCGATGTTTGCATGACATTGTATTGCCTCGCAAAACTCTTCTCTTTTTCTCTACATGTTCTGCATGACTGTGTACAATATCTGACATGCATACAGAAAAACATAGTGAGATTATGTAAGGAGAGCATGCAAAATCTAGAGTGATGGTAACAACCAGTGGATGATCCAAAAATAATGATAGCAGGCTCATGATAGGCTTAATTTAATAAAAAGACACATGATGATTGCTTTACTATTTGTTTCCCACCCACGATGAACAACCAGATAATAGACAGAGATACTATTCATTACTGCCTCGAAATGTGCCCCACAAGCATGGTTTCCGAGTCGCGACTCATGTGGGTCGCTTTGGGGCAGCAACTTGGAATAAGTCGAGCCTGCGTTGTGACTAGTCGCGACTCGGAGTCACGAGTAGACACTAAGCTGAGTCGACCATATTTTTGCGACTCATAGACTAGTCATCGACTAGTCAAGCGACTCGAAATCCATGCCCACAAGCATTTTAAAACTCAAGTTTGAACATTCATTTGGACCCGACTTGGAGTCTAAGTGGTGAACATGATGATAAAGTAGGAGGTAATATTAAGCAATGCATAACATAAGCAGAAACAATAGAGTGTGACCTCTCTTGCGCACCCGTGCACTCCTCAGGTTAATCTACTGAGTCAATGATGGTGATGCAGTTGCGGTGGGTGCCATCAGCAGGGAAGGAGATCTAAGGCGGTGAAAGACGGTTAGGAGTCGTGATGTCAGGTACGGTGGATGCTTCTGTCGATGGGGAAGCTCAGGTGAGGTGGACAACGTCGCGGCAGCAGCAGGACAAACCACACAAAGTTTTCTTCGACACCTATCTGTTACAGAAGTAATTCTGTAAGGTCTCCTTTGGCTTGCAGGATTCTAAAAATGCAGGGATAGAAAAAACACCGGAATAGGGTAGGAATGCACGTGGGAAACAGAGCATTTGTAAACACAGGATTTCTGTCAACTTGGGTGTTTGGTTGACAGGAATTGGAAGAGCAGAGGAATCCAAAGGAACATGGCCAAATTAAAGTGAAACCAAAGGAGAGTGTGTACAGTTAGAATATTATTCTGCCACTGATGCACTTAGTCTTGTTTGCTCCATTCCTTTCTACGAAATGCATGCATAGTTGAATAGTAGAGTGCAATAGGAAAATTTCCTATTGCTATGTTTTTCCTTCACTTTTTCCTTTGAACTAAAATAGCCCTAGTGGATCGACATGAATATAGAGTAATAAGTGATGCGACAAGCGTACAACCTCTTTGGCGTAGCCGTGTCGACCTCAGCATCATTGGGTGGTTGCTGAAGAAGTTGCGGCAGAGGTGGCTGTCAGAGGTGTGGAGGAAGATCTGAGGTATCTGTAGATGGCGTCCAGGGTACTGCTCTATTGTGATGGATGGTTCCATCGTTGGAGCAGCTCGGGCGAGCCGTAAGACGTCGAGGCTGAAGCAATACAAGACATATATTGTTAATCTCAAGTGGGATTCTAATAGCATCTCCAATAGGTGATGTAAAATACATTACCAAAAAGTGATAGACGTAAAATTTACATCACCAAAATACACATGACTACAACATATGAGGTAAAAACTGTTGACTATGAACTTAACTATCGAAACTAAAATTTACCGTGGTATCTAAATGTTACTGCCGAAACTGAACGCACTGGTAGCAGAGAGGCACTTCACATGTAGTTTAGGTCGCGAGAGCACTAGTAATGGAGAAACAGTGATCTAATTAGCAGGCGATCGACAGGGAATACAGTAGCAGATAACAGCCGGAGCAGCTGCGCCTAGAGGAGCAGCGGGAACTAGAGCGAGAGCAGCAACTCGTATAGCTACATCAGCCCGTGTACCAGCATCAGCAGCGCGAGCGAGAGAAAGAGCAGAGCCGCAACACGAGCAAGGGGAAGAGCAGAGTAGCAGCAGCAACAGCAGCACGAGCTAGCGAGAGCCGGAACAGCAGCAGCAATAGTAGCGCGAGCTAGCGAGAGCCGGAGCAGCAGCAGTAGCATGAGCGAGCGAGATTCGGAGCATCAATAGTAGCGCGAGCGAGCGAGCGAGAGGCGGAGCAGCAGTAGCAGATTCAGCTGGTATGCACGCCGCCACCGAGGGATCCTTGCACTGGGGGAGAGCCGCCGTGGAGATGTCGCCGGCGGCACGGGCTTCCAGGTAGCCGCGCCATGGGGGTGCGAGATCGAGCTCCGTTGGCGCTGGGAGGTCGAGTTATGGAGAAGGTGCGATGCGATGAGTTTACAACCTCTTTAGTGGTGCCGAGTAGGCATGGCTTCATCCGAGGAGTCGGTGAGGATGGTGCGGTTCTGGTGGAGCAGGTTAAGGTGGCGCTGTGGGCATGGATCAGCCGCGATAGACGAGGAGATCGTCGAAGCAGCTCCTTGGAGGAGGAGGACGGGGCGGCTTAACCGGCAGGACGATGAGATCGACGACGGATCCTCATCCATGGAGGTGGATGAGGGATGTCAATTTGTTGTTGTGGACGATGTCCTTGGGGAAGAGGCTCCGGCTGGGCGGCGGTAGGGTGGTGGACGGCGGAGGGTGGGGTTTTGCGGCTGGAGCAGAGAGGTTATGGCGGCCTGGGTTTTCGAATGGTGAAAAGGAGGTGACGAGAGGGGGGAACCATCACTTGGGGATGTGCTTGTCCGAAATGTAGGGTGTATTACAAAAGTACCCCCACCAATTTGAACTAGTTTCCCTTTCGGCTCAGGGTTAGAACGGGGATTTCCCATGTTGGGATTTGGCAGCAGGAGGGAGTTTTCGCGCGCGTTGTAATTTCGGGATAGCAAGGCGCTGGGAGTGAGTTTTCGGAGAGTACCAAATCCAATCACACTTCCCTCAACAAGAAAAACAAAAAAAACAAATAATTCGCACAACATAAAGAGAGACCCTTGTCCCATTTCATTGTATGGATTGTTACAAATGCTATTCAAAACTTTGAATCCATGGTATGTCCAATTAATTTTTTTCACTGGCTGTATAATGCATGTAACCTACTCATACGAACATTTTAGTGCATTCCAAATATCTATACTACCGCTGCAATTCGAACTAAATTTTTATTCATTTTTCTATTTGAATAAGAATCTACAATCATGATTGTTGCCAAGTTAAACAACATTTGTATATTATCTTAACAACACACCACATGATTGCTATAGAGATAGATATGAACTATGTGCACTATATGAACTCGAATTCAAATATTTGAATACACTTGATGTCGATTCCAAATAATAGTACATTTGATGTACTAACTAGATCTTCATAATCTAAACCATGTTTCATACGTACACTGTGTTTATCACACAAAGTATAGTGCCCCTCCCCCTACATTATGACAAGTATTTATCCCTGAGCTGCAAAAGCCACACATTATCACAAATTCAAAAAAAATGTTTATGTAGTATAACATGCTCATAACCACACCATGCGTATCACCATTATATTCATGCCTGCGTGGGTTAAAAACACTATGATCTCTTATTCAAATTAAATATTTGAATCCTCCCTCAGCATCCTCTACGTTGTGCGCGTTCATTATTTTTCTTAGGTCATTCTCCCATGGTGTGTGCAGGTCTCCCAACCCCGGATCCTTATACCTCTCTAGCCATGTATGGGTACCACACACACATGTTTTCCCTCTTCTCTTCTTAGCGTCCATGCCTCCATGTATCTAATATGGTCCCACACAAATGCACACTCTCACCCCTCTTTTCATCGGTCTCGCACTCGCACACTCCTTCCCCTCTCGACATAGTAGGTCTCTCACACCGGCCACCTTCTAGCCGCATACCTCTCTCTGTGTCCATCTCTCCGGGCCTTGTTTGCCTCTAACACATGCATGTATACCGATTGATCTCCCTACATATTGCTAGGTTGACTATAACTCTTTTTCCCCACGCACCGGCTGATGTACCTCAATACTCACTAGTTATGTCTCTCACTTTCTCCGACACACATCGATTGATTTACCTATCTAGCTAGGTCTGCTTACCACACACACATCTTCTGCCCTCGTCATCCATGCATTCCTGCCGACCCATCTCTCACACGCACATGCACACATAGAGACACATCCCCTCTCTTATTGTTATTGCTGTCGTCCCCTCTGTTTGTCTAGTAGGCCTCTCCCACCCTCTTCGAGAAGCAAATCCACCACCAACTCTTCGGCACTAGCTCTATCTCTCTCCCAATCCTGTTCCTTTCCTACATATATGCATGGATGTCGATCGGTCCCCCTCAATGGGTCTCTCTCCTTCTCCGCACATATTCCAGTCAATCTACCTCTATATAGTCAGGTCTCTGCCCCCACCCTTCTCTCTCTCACACACACACACACCGAATGTCAAACATTGTAGGCAGGTATCCATGCCACATAGACAAACTGTAGCTCTCCCCTCTAACGTTCCAGTAGGCCAGCCGCCCTATATCTTTGACGTGGGCACACACAATCTCACTGGCTTTCTTTGTCATTAGTGCACCACTTCATCCCTTTCTTCGATTCTATTGATATCTCACAGCCGTGATCCCTCCACTCTCTTCTGGTGGATCGCCGCCTCTAGATATGATATATACATGCCTCTGTTTCACACACATTGCATATGTTACATTTGTTGTTTGAGATATCATCGACACATATTCCGTGTCTCTCTCACGCACGAACCCACACACCATCTCTCTCACACACACCCACATAGGCGGGGTACGTACACGAAGAGGAGAGGTGCACGCACGATGCACGTACTCACGTCTTGTTCCCGACAACACCCGTGTGGGTACACACGGCAGAGCTCATTTCTGTACGAAAAGGCAGCCCACATGCTAATTTGACTCATGTAGCATTTGTTTACTAGAAGGAGGGTCACCTACCATGCGTGCACGAAACAAAGTTCGACTTGACGCGTTGGTGCATTATTTTTAAATAAAGTTACATTGCTAAGTGGCACGTACAGAATATAAAATGATTGTTATGAAGAAAAAGGTAATTCTCTCCATGATATACAACGGAGCTTGCCTACTGGGGTTGGTATGTATTCACACTCTCTCACACAAGACGGTGGTGGCCTCTCTCTCTCTTACCGCTGGTCACGGAATCAATCCTGATCCCCACCGGCGGCAGAAAGGGAGGACGTGCATCGTTGCTCCTTTCGATGGCATCGAGGCAGCATGTCCCGATCCGTGGTACCGGCCGTTCTCTCTGACCAAGCTCTGGCACGGTAGGGCAGATCCGACCCACCGACGCCCTCCTAGTTACATCCAGACTACCCCCAGGTACATCTTCCACCCCTCCGGCCTTGCTCCTTTGTCACATCCCTAGCTAGCACTTGCATTAGGACCTGATTAGAGTGTGCATCATGTTTACTTTCAAAGAAACTTGAAATGGGATTAACAGAAACCCCAGCACCCCTCCCCTAACAACTAGGGTTTGCTAAAATATTTTCCAATGTACCAAAAATGCCCTTCAAAATGTTCATCATTTCTGCCTTGGTCTTAAACCTCTGCCAAAAATGGTGCACAATTTTCTAGGACAATCTAGGGTTTTGGATTAAATCATATGGTATTTGAATTTGGGCATTTAAATGCTATAAAATATTTTAAATGCTCAAATAATCATAAACTATAATGTTTCCTACTGTTCATATTATATACAGCAGGTATGACAAGTGTTATGATTTATAAAAATGTTTAGGCATTTTTATTAAATGAACAAAGTTGTAAAAGAAATGAAACAGAAAAGAAAATAGGAAAAGAAAATAGGAAGAACACTTACCTGGCGCCCACCCGGCCCACCTGCCGGCCCAGCCCAGCTGTCGCTCCAGCGGGCTGCTTGGCTCGGCCAGGCAGGCAGGCAGGTGCTCGACGGCGACCGCACAGCGCGCCACGCAGCTGCCCGCCGCCCTGCTTCGACCCCTCGCCGTCCTGGAGGGATGGATCGAACGTCCACGACCTCCTCGACCCCCCAGACACCTCCGCTTCCCCCCAGTCCCTCTCCTCCGCTCTCCCCGCGCCATGGCCGACGCCGCCGTGATCGCGCCGTCGTAGAAACCACGTCCACCGTCGTCCCCGAGCTCCGCCGTGTTGTCCATCGTCTCCGCCGTCCTCGACTGCTTCGAACAGGCCGAGCCCCGAGCGCTCGCCCGCCCTGGAGATGCCCCCGACCTCTTCTTCCCCAACTCCGGCCGCGGAGATCCCCCTCGCCGTGCTGCTCAGCTCCGACCACCCCCGAGCTCGCTTCGGTGCTTGCTGCAACCGCTGTGAGCCTAGCTACCTCCTCCCCCTCTCCGTTGGCTCCCTCTTGCCCTGTAACACACTGCACGAAGCTCGCCCGCACGCACCGCCGCCGTGCTCGTCGCCGGTGATGCTCCGGTGACCATTTGGTCACCGGCACCCGTCCAACACACTCACCACAGCACGTAGATGCGAACGGTGCCACGCACGCATCGCCTAGGCCCCTGCAGCCGCATCACCACACACGCCCGACGCCGGTCGCCGCCGTCGAGCTCGTTGCCGTCGTCTCCGGCCACCCCAGGTCCGGCGACCACCTCCATCCGATGCGGAAGAGCAAGAGCTCTCCAACGCACCCAGCCGCAGCTCGAGCCGTGCACCGTAGACGTTTTCCGAAGCACGCCGCCGCGTTTGGCCTCGCCGGCGGCTAAACGCCGGCGAGTTGGACCTGTTTTGACCACGGGTTTGACCCCCTGGGTCAGTGACATGTGGGCCCTGCCCGCAAGTCAAACTTAGTTTAGTTGTTAATTTAATATTAATTAGTTAATTAGTTTAGTCACTGACACATGGGCCCTGGCCCCACTGACAGTTAATTAGTTTTAATTTAACTCTAATTAACTCAGTTAATTAGCTGTGACACTGACATGAGGGACCCACTGGTCAGGTTTGACCTGGACTGGTCCTGTTGACTGGCTGACGTCAGCATGATGTCATGCTGACGCAGTAAAGGTTTTTCTGGGATTTTTTAGATTTAAAATAATTCAGGAAATTCCAGGAAATACCCAAAACTTCTAAAAATCATATAAAATCAACCATAGCTCAGATGGATAAGATTTATATATGAAAAATGATCAGAAAAATCCAATCTATCTAATGGCACTGGTTTCATGCATGTTTGAACAAGTTAACTTGCTCTATATATCAAAAACATGATAATGCACTTATTTAAATAATAGTTTGAACTTCAATTTGAATCCTTGATTCAAATAGGTTCAAACCCTTCTGGTTTTAGTTGCATTAGCCAACACACATGCATCTTGCCATGTCATAAACATGCATCATATTGTTGCATTTGTTTGTTAATGATTGTATCGTCGGTATTCCCTGTGTTAGGTCCTGCTCCCGAGGATACAGCTGCGTATCCAGTTGAAGAGCAGTACCCGACAACTACCTTGTCAGGCAAGCAATCATTGATCATTCCGATACAACCCAATCTTCTCGCTCCTGCTCTCTTTTACTGCATTAAGGCAACAGCGCGTGAACTGCTACTTGCTGCGGTAGTTGAACCCTATTCCCTTGCATGACCTGTCATTGCCACAGTAAATAGTTGAAACCCACTAGCATGTGTAGGAGTTGATTGAGCCATGTGATGTGTGATCCACCATGCTATTTGTTTATGTTGCCTGCTATGCTTAGAGTTGTGTCTGGTCTGATTCATCTGGGTGATGGATCAGAGTGAAATGATCTTATCGATAAAGAGAAGGAAGTGTGGAATACGCTTGGTAAAGGTATCGATGAAAGGCCATGTAGGAGTACATGGTGGGTTGTTTCATTGGAATCGTCCATAGGACCCGAGATCTGTATGTGTGGTTCAAGTTACAGCTACTACCACGCATTGGGATCCTTAATTGACCCTCTCGGCTTATTAATTACCCTTGATCTCTATCCAGGAGTTGCAACTAGTTTCTGGTGTTTATAGCTTACTGGAGGTCGTGCACAACGCTGACCCTCGGGGTGGGTTGTGACGCGACAAGTACGTGGCACGGTGTACCGGTTGCCCGTTTGGTGACTCGAGAACCCTGTACACATCGTTTGGGGCCGTGAGCGACACCCCGGCCGGATCTCCCCACGGATGGAACCCAAATAGGCGATAAACCTGGACGAGAGACTTGAGTAGTTAGTCATGTCGTGGCCGACACCCTCGTTGGGCTTCCGCTTGAAGGTTGCCGAGTACACGCCGAGTAAACGGCGATAAGTGGTGGAAGCGTGTGTGAAGAGGTACACCCCTGCAGGGTTATCAAACTATTCGAATAGCCGTTGTTCGCGGTACGAACTACTTGGTTACTCTTACAGTTCATAGACAAGTTGATGGATACTACTAAAAGCCTCAAGATAAGCGTGAGTGTCGTGGATGGCCCTTCCGAAGGATGACGGAAGAGGATCCTCGGTAGTGTATTGATGTGGTGATTAGAGAACTCGTGTTCGTAATAACATCTTGCAATCTGTTGAGAGTTGTAGTATAGGTTAGCCAAGGTCAAAGCTGGCATTCTGCTATAAACTCCACTACCCCCTTTGATAATGTTGCATGTATGATAGGTTCTGTGGTAAGACTTGCTGAGTACCTTTGTACTCATGTTTGCTTAATAACTGTTACAGAGGAGAACCCTGCCCCTGCTGATGGGTTCTACATAGACGTTGACGTCGACGAGTAGCTTGACACCCAGACGGTGATCTGGAGCTTGTGAAGGGCCTTGTAGATAGTCAGGCTACACCAAGCCTGTTTTATTTTCTAAGTTGTCTGTACTCAGACATGTAGCTTCCGCTTGTGCTTGTATGACTGTATGACTTGAGTGTTGGGTCATGTGACCCCTACCTGTATGAATATGTTATGTATGGCTCTTGGAGCCTTTTAAATAAAGTACTTTGAGTCATAGAGTTCTGTTGTGATGCAATGTTGTATTTGCACATATTGAGCATATTGTGTGTATGATTGAAATGCTTGGTATGTGTGGGATCCGACACCTAGTTGTTTTTCTTGGGTAGCCTATCTTACAGGGAAATGCCTCCTAGTGATTCCAATGAGCCTTGGTAGCTTGCTACTGCTCGGAACACGTAGGCTGGCCGGCATGTGTCCTTCTTCGTTCCTGTGTCTGTCCCTTAGGGGAAATGTCACGCGTTGTTCCTTTAAGTCCATGTAGCTTGCTACGACTTGGGTTCATACGTTGTTGACCGACACGTTCGTTGCTGGGTCATGGATGCCTGTCTCTGTAATTTAGTGCCACTTTTGGTTTATAACTAGCCATGTCGGCCCGGGTTCTCTGTCATATGGATGCTAGCGACACTGTCATATACGTGTGCCAAAATGCGCAAACGGTCCCGGGCCAGGTAAGGTGGCACCCGTGGGGTTACCGTGCGTGAGGCCGCAAAGTGATATGACGTGTTACAGCTAGATCGGTGTGACTTAGGATCGGGGTCCTGACAGCGTTGGCATCAGAGCTGGACTGCCTGTAGGTTTCTCAAGCCAAACTGGTCGATGTTGAGTCTAGAAAAATTCTTAGTTATATGTAGGGGAATTGATTGTGGAAGGGAACGTAAGGCTCTTTTTACTCCTTTACCTTATGCCCTTCTGATCTGAGTCTGTCTATTCTTTCTACGGGGATTTAGGACTAGGCCTCTTATCCTTACTAGGCTCACGTGTTACTAATCCGTAGACTCTTAGGATTGTTGGTTTCAAGCCTCAGTTCAGTTTCTATCCTTTTGAGTATGATGATTGTTGAACCGGAACCTTGATATGGAATTGTTGAGTGGCTATGCTATCATTTGTATGATGTCTCAAATCTTTGTTTGAGCATTTACAGTTGTTATGCTGCCCGATTTCTTCCAGAAACACTAATGCCTTTGCATTATTTCGTGTTTCAGATGTCTGGCCGCATCCCTCACCAAGTGGTTCGTTTGACTCGGTGCATTAATGTGCACGGTCACACGGCCATGCTAGTCCGTGTGATGACTGAGACCGGTTATCGCTGGTATCCTGAATACACTGTGGAGGAACAGTATCGGGATTTCAATCAAAGTCAGTATTTCTGCACAGTCCGGATATACCCCTCATATCCCGGAGCAAATGATCCCATCCATTGGTCTTATGGACTCGGGATTACCATCGAGATGGCAGTACAGGATGCCGCTTATTCGATGATGACCATTCTCCGTGCTAGGCATGCCCTGTTGCTGAACACTGAGTTCTGTTACATGCCAGCTTCACTCCCCGGAGAGGAAGGCTACTACACTGGTCTGTATACTGATGCTGCTCATGAAGAGCCACTGCTTCAGACTACTGTTCAGATGTTGGAGGATAGGGACCGTGAGGTCCGTGCCCTCCGAATGGAGCTGTATAACACCCGAGCCGCTCACTGGACTACTTTGACACGGCTTGCACCTGCTGTGCACGCCGGATATCTGGACATGCGGGATTTGTATCCTGTGCGGACTCGTCTGCCTGATCGCATGGATTGGCGTGACGTTGGGGGTATCACACCTCCACGTGGGTGTCGGTTACCACCAGCATCGGGGCCGAGACCACACCCATGCCCTTATGGTCCACAACCTTCGAGTGCTCACGAGTTCCAAGATCCATCTGTACCACTTCCAGGCTACGGTGGTAATCTCTACGAGGATTACTACGCGAATGTCTGAGCTAATCCGTGGTTGTAGTAGTATTGTAGTAGTTGTATTTCCACAGTCCTGCGCGTCTTGTGGAATATGACTTAGTGTGTACTGAGTTCCGGAGGTGTAGTTAAATAATGTATAGGAGCTTGGAATGCCTCTGATGGGATGTATCGTCTTTCACCGCAGTTGTACTTTAGCCTTGGCTTGTACTAAACTTTGTATGGTGTGTATGACCACTGGTGTATATATAGCAGTTCCTATATTACCATGTCGTACGAATGAACATCTCTGCATTCTGTGTCATCCATTACATTCTGCACTTCTATGTCAAATTTTTGCCATCCTTGTCTAAACCGTTGTTTGTTTTCCTAGGATGGTCAACACTCGCAACACTCCTGCTGCTCAGGAGCAGGGTGAGGCTAGTGGGGCTAGAGATGGAAATCTGCCCCAGCCACCCTCTTTGGCGGAAGTTATGCTTGAAGCAGAACGGAACAAGAGAGAGACCAACCGTCTGCTGGAACGCATAGAGCAAAACACTGGGTTCCGTCAGAGGAATGACGTGGTGTCAATCCACGATTTCATCAAGATGTGTCCACCGAAGTTCCATCACTCCACTGAACCTCTGGATGCTGATGACTGGCTACGTAGTATCACCCACAAGCTACACTCTGCCCGTGTGGCCGAAGCTGACAAGGTTATCTACGCCGCCTACCATCTTGAGGGCCCTGCCAGTCTTTGGTGGGAAAACTTTGAAGCTATGCGTCCTGCTGGCCAAGTCACTACCTGGGCTGAGTTCAGTGAGGCATTCCGTGAACATCACATTCCGGAAGGTCTCATGGATCGCAAGCGGGAGGAATTCTGCAATTTCACCCAGGGCCGTTTGACTGTGGATGGCTACAGTCGTGAGTTTGGTAATCTGGCACGCTATGCACCTGAGGAAGTATCCACCGATGCCAAGAAACAGGCGAGGTTCCGCAAGGGACTCAGCCCTGAACTTCGTCGAGATCTACGTCTGCACGAGTGCACCTCCTTCCAGAAGTTGGTTAACAAGGCTATCAGTGCTAAGACAGGCCAGACCGACTTCGAGGCCACCCGCAAGCATACTCAAGACCTTGGTTCCTCATCCGGCTCTGGTTCTCACAAGCGCCGTGTATGGGTTCCTAACACTGCTCTGCCACCCAAGTATACACCGAGGCCATCCTATGAGGCGCCTCGTCCAACTCAACAGTTTGCACCTGCTAAGACCTATGGAGGTCCACCCTCCAAATTTGCTCCACGCACCACCACTGTGACATGTTTCAAGTGTGGAGAACCGGGACACTACATGCGTGATTGTCCCCAGAATCAGCCAGGAAAACCCGTTGGCCGTGGTAAGCCAACCGGCAAGGTGAACTATGTCAAGCCGATCCCCACTGCACGTGGTCATGTCAACTATGTTTCTGCCGAAGAAGCTTATGAGGATCCTAACGTCGTCCTTGGTACGCTTCTCGTAAACTGCCATCCGGCATCTGTTCTTTTCGATACTGGAGCATCCCATTCGTTCATATCTGAAAGCTATGCTCGATTGCACAACATGACTTTTTGTGACATGCCTACTTCCATGGTTATTCAAACTCCTGGTTCAAAGTGGCAAACCTCTAGGGTAAGCCATGGAAATGAAATCCTTGTCGATAGACTTGTTTTCCTTGCATCTCTAATCGCTCTCAAGTCCTCGGACATAAACATCATCTTGGGTATGGATTGGATGACAACTCATTATGCCAAGATTGATTGATTTACTAGGACCGTTCAACTTACACATCCATCCGGCAAGATAGTCAATGTCTTGGCCCGAATGGCTGAACGTCAGCTCTACTCCCTTAATGCCAGCCCTCTACCAGAACTCGAAGATATCCCGGTAGTCTGTGACTTTCCGGATGTTTTCCCAGAAGAACTGCCAGGAGTTCCACCTGACAGAGATGTCGAGTTTGTGATAGATCTTATTCCTGGAACTGTCCCAATCTCTAGGAGACCTTATAAGATGGCACCACTAGAATTAGCTGAGCTAAAGAAACAACTCGATGAGTCTTTGCAAAAAGGTTTCATCCGTCCTAGTTCTTCCCCTTGGGTTTGCCCCGTCCTCTTCGTCAAGAAGAAGGATGGAACGGAGCGGATGGTTGTAGATTACCGACCTGTCAATCTGGTCACCATAAAGAATAAGTATCCGCTTCCCAGGATCAACGACCTGTATGATCAGCTCGCTGGATCCTCAGTCTTCTCTAAGATGGATTTGAGGTTGGGCTACCATCAAATCAAAATCAAGAACGGGGACATTCCTAAAACGGCTTTCGTTACTCGTTATGGCCAATATGAGTACACCGTCATGTCCTTCGGATTAACCAATGCCCCAGCTACCTTTTCTCGGTTAATGAATTCTATATTCATGGAGTATTTGGATAAATTCGTCGTGGTATACCTCGATGATATACTCATTTTCTCCAAGAACAAGGAAGATCATGCCGAGCATTTAAGGCTGGTATTGACGAAACTTCGAGAGCACCGCCTTTATGCCAAATTCTCTAAATGTGAATTTTGGTTGCCAGAAGTAACCTATCTAGGTCATGTGATCTCTGGCAAGGGTATTGCTGTCAATCCCGAGCGAGTTCAAGCCGTCCTTGATTGGACTCCTCCTGAATCGGTCAAGCAAGTTAGGAGTTTTCTTGGCTTAGCGAGCTATTGCTGGCGTTTCGTCGAGAACTTCTCCAAGGTTGCTAAACCTTTAACCGAACTCCTCAAGAAAGATAAAAAAGTTTGAGTGGACCCCACAGTGCGAGTCCAGTTTTCAGGAACTGAAAAGACGCCTGACATCTGCACCTGTACTGGTACCACCAGACTTTTCCAAGGATTTTATAATCTATTGCAACGCCTCGCGACAAGGACTGGGTTGCATTCTCATGCAAGATCGTCAAGTGATTGCATACGCATCCCGACAGTTGCGCCCACATGAGGATAATTATCCTACCCATGATTTGGAGCTTGCAGCTGTAGTCCATGCACTCAAAACATGGCGACATTACCTTCTTGGTAATCGCTGTGAAATCTTCACTGATCACCAAAGTTTGAAGTATATCTTCACCCAACCGGATCTAAATCTCAGGCAAAGACGTTGGGTTGAGTTGCTCACCGACTACGACTTAGGAATCACTTACACTCCTGGAAAGGCCAATGTCATGGCTGATGCACTAAGTCGTAAGTCATATTGTAACAATTTAATGTTACAGCAAAGTCAACCACTTTTCCACGAGGAATTTCGTAAGCTTAACCTTCACATTGTTCCTCGAGGATTCCTTTCCACCTTGGTGGCGAAACCTACCCTTATGGATCAAATCATAGTTGCCCAGCAGTATGATAAAGGCATATCTCGGATCAAGGAGAACATTGCTAGCGGAGTTGCTAGGAGCTTCTCTATGGATGATCGAGGTGTAGTGTACTTCGAGAACCGCTTGGTGGTGCCCAAGAAACCACAACTACGACAAATGATTCTTAAGGAGGCTCATGAATCTCCTCTCACGATTCATCCCGGTAGTACCAAAATGTATCAAGACCTACGTCAAAGATTCTGGTGGACTAGGATGAAGAGAGAAATCGCTCAGTTCATTGCTAACTGCGACGTTTGTCGTCGAGTTAAAGCAGAGCATCAACGTCCTGCTGGCACCCTTCAACCTTTAGCTATTCCTGAATGGAAATGGGATAAAGTCGGTATGGATTTCATTACCGGGTTTCCCAGGTCCAGGAAATGGAATAATGCTATCTTCGTCGTTATCGACCGCCTCTCTAAAGTAGCTCATTTCCTGCCTGCTCGGGAGAGTATTACCGCTAGCCAGCTAGCAGACTTATATATCTCACGAATAGTGTCACTTCATGGTGTACCGTTGGAGATTAACTCAGACCGTGGAAGTCTATTCACTTCACGATTTTGGGAAAGTTTCCAAAATGCTATGGGAACTCATCTCTCTTTCAGTACTGCCTTCCATCCGCAATCAAGTGGTCAAGTGGAACGAGTCAATCAAATTCTGGAAGACATGCTTCGAGCCTCTGTCATTTCTTTCGGTATGGAATGGGAAAAGTGTCTTCCATTTGACGAATTCGCTTATAACAATAGTTATCAAGCCAGCTTGGGTAAAGCTCCCTTCGAAGTTCTATATGGACGAAGGTGTCGAACACCTCTTAACTGGTCAGAGACCGGGGAAAGACAATTCTTTGGCCCGGATATGATCCAGGAAGCAGAGGAACAAGTTCGCATCGTTCGTGAGAGATTGAAAACGGCCCAGTCTCGCCAAAAAAGCCAATATGATAGTCATCATAAGGCTGTGACTTTTGAAGTCGGCGATAAGGCTTACCTTCGGGTTACTCCTCTTAAGGGAACCCATCGCTTCGGTATCAAAGGCAAATTGGCCCCTCGTTTGATCGGTCCTTTTCGCATTCTTGCCAAACGAGGAGAAGTTGCCTACCAATTGGAACTACCTCCGCACCTCTCCAGAGTTCATGATGTTTTCAACGTTTCTCAACTCAGGCGTTGCTTCTCGGATCCTATCCGCGGAGTGGACCACGAGACGCTTGATCTCCAAGACAATCTCACCTATCGAGAATACCCCGTTCGTATTCTTGATCAAACTGAGCGCACCACTCGACGCCACAATATCAAGTTTCTCAAGGTTCAATGGTCACATCATTCCGAGAGTGAAGCTACTTGAGAAAGGGAGGATCGTCTCCGACTTGAGTACCCCACCCTCTTTCCGGAGGAACCCGAATCTCGGGACGCGATTCTTTTAAGTGGGGGTGAGTTGTCACATCCCTAGCTAGCACTTACATTAGGACCTGATTAGAGTGTGCATCATGTTTACTTTCAAAGATCTTGAAATGGGATTAACAGAAACCCCAGCACCCCTCCCCTAACAACTAGGGTTTGCTAAAATATTTTCCAATGTACCCAAAATGCCCTTCAAAATGTTCATCATTTCTGCCTTGGTCTTAAACCTCTGCCAAAAATGGTGCACAATTTTCTAGGACAATCTAGGGTTTTGGATTAAATCATATGGTATTTGAATTTGGGCATTTAAATGCTATAAAATATTTTAAATGCTCAAATAATCATAAACTATAATGTTTCCTACTGTTCATATTATATACAGCAGGTATGACAAGTGTTATGATTTATAAAAATGTTTAGGCATTTTTATTAAATGAACAAAGTTGCAAAAGAAATGAAACAGAAAAGAAAATAGGAAAAGAAAATAGGAAGAACACTTACCTGGCGCCCACCCGGCCCACCTGCCGGCCCAGCCCAGCTGCCGCTCCAGCGAGCTGCTTGGCTCGGCCAGGCAGGCAGGCAGGTGCTCGACGGCGACCGCACGGCGCGCCACGCAGCTGCCCGCCGCCCTGCTTCGCCCCCTCGCCGTCCTGGAGGGATGGATCGAACGTCCACGACCTCCTCGACCCCCCAGACACCTCCGCTTCCCCCCAGTCCCTCTCCTCCGCTCTCCCCGCGCCATGGCCGACGCCGCCTTGATCGCGCCGTCGTAGAAACCACGTCCACCGTCGTCCCCGAGCTCCGCCGTGTTGTCCATCGTCTCCGCCGTCCTCGACTGCTTCGAACAGGCCGAGCCCCGAGCGCTCGCCCGCCCTGGAGACGCCCCCGACCTCTTCTTCCCCAACTCCGGCCGCGGAGATCCCCCTCGCCGTGCTGCTCAGCTCCGACCACCCCCGAGCTCGCTTCGGTGCTTGCTGCAACCGCTGTGAGCCTAGCTACCTCCTACCCCTCTCCGTTGGCTCCCTCTTGCCCTGTAACACACTACACGAAGCTCGCCCGCATGCACCGCCGCCGTGCTCGTCGCCGGTGATGCTCCGGTGACCATTTGGTCACCGGCACCCGTCCAACGCACTCACCACAGCACGTAGATGCGAACGGTGCCACACACGCATCGCCTAGGCCCCTGCAGCCGCATCACCACACACGCCCGACGCCGGTCGCCGCCGTCGAGCTCGTTGCCGTCGTCTCCGGCCACCCCAGGTCCGGCGACCACCTCCATCCGATGCGGAAGAGCAAGAGCTCTCCAACGCACCCAGCCGCAGCTCGAGCCGTGCACCGTAGACGTTTTCCGAAGCACGCCGCCGCTTTTGGCCTCGCCGGCGGCTAAACGCCGGCGAGTTGGACCTGTTTTGACCACGGGTTTGACCCCCTGGGTCAATGACATGTGGGCCCTGCCCGCAAGTCAAACTTAGTTTAGTTGTTAATTTAATATTAATTAGTTAATTAGTTTAGTCACTGACACATGGGCCCTGGCCCCACTGACAGTAAATTAGTTTTAATTTAACTCTAATTAACTCAGTTAATTCGCTGTGACACTGACATGAGGGACCCACTTGTCAGGTTTGACCTGGACTGGTCCTGTTGACTGGCTGACGTCAGCATGATGTCATGCTGACGCAGTAAAAGTTTTTCTGGGATTTTTTAGATTTAAAATAATTCAGGAAATTCCAGGAAATACTCAAAACTTCTAAAAATCATATAAAATCAACCATAGCTCAGATGGAAAAGATTTATATATGAAAAATGATCAGAAAAATCCAATCTATCTAATTGCACTGGTTTCATGCATGTTTTAACAAGTTAACTTGCTGTATATATCAAAAACATGATAATGCACTTATTTAAATAATAGTTTGAACTTCAATTTGAATCCTTGATTCAAATAGGTTCAAACCCTTCTGTTTTTAGTTGCATTAGCCAACACACATGCATCTTGCCATGTCATAAACATGCATCATATTGTTGCATTTGTTTGTTAATGATTGTATCATCGGTATTCCCTGTGTTAGGTCCTGCTCCCGAGGATACAGCTGCGTATCCAGTTGAAGAGCAGTACCCGACAACTACCTTGTCAGGCAAGCAATCATTGATCATTCCGATACAACCCAATCTTCTCGCTCCTGCTCTCTTTTACTGCATTAAGGCAACAGCGCGTGAACTGCTACTTGCTGCGGTAGTTGAACCTTATTCCCTTGCATGACCTGTCATTGCCACAGTAAATAGTTGAAACCCACTAGCATGTGTAGGAGTTGATTGAGCCATGTGATGTGTGATCCACCATGCTATTTGTTTATGTTGCCTGCTATGCTTAGAGTTGTGTCTGGTCTGATTCATCTGGGTGATGGATCAGAGTGAAATGATCTTATCGATAAAGAGAAGGAAGTGTGGAATACGCTTGGTAAAGGTATCGATGAAAGGCCATGTAGGAGTACATGGTGGGTTGTTTCATTGGAATCGTCCATAGGACCCGAGATCTGTATGTGTGGTTCAAGTTACAGCTACTACCACGCATTGGGATCCTTAATTGACCCTCTCAGCTTATTAATTACCCTTGATCTCTGTCCAGGAGTTGCAACTAGTTTCTGGTGTTTATAGCTTACTGGAGGTCGTGCACAACGCTGACCCTCGGGGTGGGTTGTGATGCGACAGGTACGTGGCACGGTGTACCGGTTGCCCGTTTGGTGACTCGGGAACCCTGTACACATCGTTTGGGGCCGTGAGCGACACCCCGACCGGATCTCCCCACGGATGGAACCCAAATAGGCGATAAACCTGGACGAGAGACTTGAGTAGTTAGTCAGGTCGTGGCCGACACCCTCGTTGGGCTTCCGCTTGAAGGTTGCCGAGTACACGCCGAGTAAACGGCGATAAGTGGTGGAAGTGTGTGTGAAGAGGTACACCCCTGCAGGGTTATCAAACTATTCGAATAGCCATTGTTCGCGGTACGAACTACTTGGTTACTCTTACAGTTCATAGACAAGTTGATGGATACTACTAAAAGCCTCAAGATAAGCGTGAGTGCCGTGGATGGCCCTTCCGAAGGATGACGGAAGAGGATCCTCGGTAGTGTATTGATGTGGTGATTAGAGGACTCGTGTTCGTAATAACATCTTGCAATCTGTTGAAAGTTGTAGTATAGATTAGCCAAGGTCAAAGCTGGCATTCTACTATAAACTCCACTACCCCCTTTGATAATGTTGCATGTATGATAGGTTTTGTGGTAAGACTTGCTGAGTACCTTTGTACTCATGTTTGCTTAATAACTGTTACAGAGGTGAACCCTGCCCCTGCTGATGGGTTCTACATAGACGTTGACGTCGATGAGTAGCTTGACACCCAGACGGTGATCTGGAGCTTGTGAAGGGCCTTGTAGATAGTCAGGCTACACCAAGCCTGTTTTATTTTCTAAGTTGTCTGTACTCAGACATGTAGCTTCCGCTAGTGCTTGTATGACTGTATGACTTGAGTGTTGGGTCATGTGACCCCTACCTGTATTAATATGTTATGTATGGCTCTTGGAGCCTTTTAAATAAAGTACTTTGAGTCATAGAGTTCTGTTGTGATGCAATGTTGTATTTGCACATATTGAGCATATTGCGTGTATGATTGAAATGCTTGGTATGTGTGGGATCCGACACCTAGTTGTTTTCCTTGGGTAGCCTATCTTACAGGGAAATGCCTCCTAGTGATTCCAATGAGCCTTGGTAGCTTGCTACTGCTCGGAACACGTAGGCTGGCCGGCATGTGTCCTTCTTCGTTCCTGTGTCTGTCCCTTAGGGGAAATGTCACGCGTTGTTCCTTTAAGTCCATGTAGCTTGCTACGACTTGGGTTCATACGTTGTTGACCGACACGTTCGTTGCTGGGTCATGGATGCCTGTCTCTGTAATTTAGTGCCACTTTTGGTTTATAACTAGCCATGTCGGCCCGGGTTCTCTGTCATATGGATGCTAGCGACACTGTCATATACGTGTGCCAAAATGCGCAAACGGTCCCGGGCCAGGTAAGGTGGCACCCGTGGGGTTACCGTGCGTGAGGCCGCAAAGTGATATGACGTGTTATAGCTAGATCGGTGTGACTTAGGATTGGGGTCCTGACATCCTTAGCCCATCTTGGCATCTTCCCACGTCGTTGCATGTGGAAAATCCTGCATGTGGATCTTCCCTAGTTCTTTACCCAAATCGTAGCTCAGCCGGCCTACTTTCCATGTTGCAATCTTGTCCTCACACTAGTGCAGGATGCTGCTAACGCGACACTATGATCAGAGACCCTTCTACGAAACTGTGTGCGATGCAATAATCGCAGAGGATGGTGTAAAAGAACCGTCAAACAAAAGGTGCAAAACTTTTGCGATGGCAGAGCCATCAAACACGGTTCGGATTTTAGTTGCGTGTGCGATGCAGGGCATATGGTTCAGTTCAATGAATTGTTTGCGATGAGGAGGAACAAAAGAAACGGGCAACCAGATGAAGGCGTGTGCGATATACAACATATGGTTCACTCGGATGAATTGTTTTTGATGAGGAGGAACAATATAAACGGGCAGCTAGATAAAGGTGTTGGAGATATTGACCACGAGTGTCTTCATCAACGACTAATAACACTTCGAAACATCAGGGCCGACTGCGCCCCTCCAACCGTCCGCATGTGAGGCCGCCTCGTTGGGCCGCCTGGTCCAATGAGCCGGGTGCCAGAAGGTGGCGGGCCATCACCAGGCAGCTCTAGTGAGCCGACATCTAGCAGGCGGCCCCGTGCCCCCTCAAAGTCTGCACCCACATAACCATGACAAGGCATGGCATGGCTATAGTGTGGCCTGCGACCCCGGAATCCAGGGAAAGTGTGGCCACAGTGCGGGTGTACCATACGGACACCCCTCGCCCGACACGACACTGTAACCATGCGGCCCTTGACATCGCCCACGTCAAAGGGAGCCATGCCCCCACAACGAGCAGCAGTATGACCCGCAGGCGGCGGTCCTGACCTTCCTGTGAGCCACCAGAAGGCGGCAAGTCCCCAGCAGGCGGCGCCAAGGGCAGGCCGCCATCCAGCAGGCGGCCCTTCCACCACTGGAGTCTGTGAAGCCATTAAGCTGATAAGATGGGGCGTGGCTACAGTGAACGACCGCCAGGCGGCGGGACTGTAGCCATGTCCTCCCCGACAAAGCCTCCATCATCAGAGGCGAGGCAATAGTGAAAGGCAGCCACCATGGCCCATAGACGTCGGGCCCCATATGACGGACATGTCTACAACAGCCGGCGGGACCCACCAAGCGGCGGGGCCCAGCAGCCGACAGAGAAGCCAGTGACCAGAGGCGTTGACGGCTGGGGCATGTACCCGGCCGAATTACCATTGTACCCCTTGAGTTTGGCCTATATAAACCCCCCAGTCTCCCCATGCAAGGGTTTCAGAACTTTAGCTATCCCACACTCATCTAGAGAAGGAGGATATAGACCTAGCCTTGCCCTTCTTCCTCCTCTAGCCAACACAGCTCAAGGAGCAACCTTGTAGCTACCATATTGACTATAGTCATGACACAGAGTCCCCACAGAGCAGGATTAGGGGCGTTATCTCCACAGAGAGCCTCGAACCTGGGTAAATCCCGTAGGCATCTGAAGTATCGCCTTATCCCGTTTCCAAGGCCTGTCGGCGTTCTATTGTCCCCACACATGATTAGCCATCCTATGGCATATGTCGCACCAAACCCCCAACAAAAGGTGTGTGCAATTGAGGGTATATGCTTCAGAAGGATTAACTGTTTGCGATTAGGCAAAAGAATAGAAACGGGCCAGCCAGATCAAAGTGTCTGCGATTATTAGCAAAAAAAAAGTGTCTGCGATTGATGGCATACACTTCACACGGATGAACCGTTTGCGATTAGCCACAAGAAACTAAAACAATTTGATAGATCAATGTGTGTGCGCTAGACGGCCACACACATTCTAATTAAAAGAAGCGTGTGCGATGGTAATAGCAAGCGCGCACGATTGTTGGAACAAGACGTGTGTGGACGTTGCCTATTGTTGTGCACACTATGGTGCAAACGCCACGTACGCGGCCGAGAAGGCGTATGTTCCCACATTACGCCTTCCGGGAATAGTGCCGCCCTTATAACCTTCAGTAAATTTTGAGCCTATGTCCCGTCACATTCCAAACTGCAAACTCGTTCACACCGATCTAAACCTAAACAGTTTCCCACCTAGGAGCGTATTAGTACTAGGTTATAAATACTACTACTCCAAGATGACTGCACATTCCTCCTCAACTCCTCATCCACAAAAACAAACAAGTCATGCATCATCGTTCCCTTGCATCTGACATGGCCAGCGTGAGTTCTGGGTCGAGAGATTTCCACCAGGGAGATGCGAGCATGGAAGAGGAAGCACGTGAGATGTCCCGCCTCGCCGCGAACACAGCTGGCATGTCCCGTCACGCGGCCGTAGAAGCATAGAGGTCCCGCCGCGTCGCGGAAGCAGCATGGAGGTCCCACCGCACCCTCGATGCAACAGACTGGTCCGGCCGCACCGCGGAAGCAGAAGAGATGTCCCATCGCGCCGCGAATGCAGCAGAGGTGTCCTCCCACGCTGCGGCGGCCTGGGAAAATGTCTCGCGGGCAGGCGAGGGCTCTTATAGGCGCCTGCATGCGATCGTCCATAGCCAGACGGATTAGATCTCCGGCTGGGCGAGGTTGCAGGACGACATGAAAGCCTCTTTTGAACAGGCTACCTGCGGCATCCGGCAACTAAATGAGAGCAATGCGAAGCTCTGAGCCAAGCGCAACCTGCTGAGGGCGAAGATCGTCGGAAGTGCGGAGCAACAGGAGGAGACCAATGCCTTATTGAAGAGGACCAGCGTCATCGTCCATAAACTTATGGACGCGAATGCCATGATGCGCATCAAACGCATAAGGCTGGTGGAGGAATTCGTGGATACTCTCAAGCAGCATCTTGAGGACAAGAAAGATCTCATCGCCGCTCGTCGCGGAGACTAGTTCCCGCGGCCTCCAGCAACGCATCAAGAAAGTAGAGATCAGCGAGCTAGATCGTTGTCTTCCTTCTTATTTTGCCCTTGTGTATTTCGGGCGCTGCCGCATGTTGCTTTTTTTAATTATGTTCCTAAATATGTAAGACAATTATTATCTACTGTCATCGTCCTTATATTCATTATGCTTGCTATAAGTCGCAGTCGATGCTATATAGGTCCGTCGAATCTTGCATCAAAATCCGTGCAAAACTTTCTTTTTAGATTTTCATTTTTTCTCTCTTAAATATCAGTCCAGTGAGACATATAGCCACGTCGTAGAACAGGGGCTCGGGTGCCATTAATGGAGACGTTGGGAGGGAGGTGCGCGACGGGTAGCGGTCAAAGGGCTCTCCTCCCTATGAGCACGCGTAGGGGTTTGATGGCACGCCTCCCATACTCAAATAGCTACCCCGCACGGCACCTCCTAACCAATAAAAAAGGGGACGCGTGGCAGCACATAATTGGTAAGTAGAACGCCCATGGTTTCAATAATACTTATGTTTCCGATTTGTAACGTGACAACACTTGTTCCAAAATGACTTTGTTGATTGTTAATGTGTGCGCCTTCGCAAATCAGACAGAAAAATTATCACAACATGTTGGTGCCATGTCAAGACACCATGCCAAGCTTCATGATTTTCAGGTGTGTTTTGGATTTACAGGAATTAAAAAACCAAGTTTCTCAATCTTTCCGGCCGAGCCACGATGCCCAAATGTTTGAATTTCATTCCCATTTCTTGCATGGGACCTAGAAATTCACCCAAGGACACACATGTGATATTTCACCCAACTTTGGTGCGCTGGAGCATGTGCTTGTAGTTCAAATTTGAATTATGCACATTAAATGCCCAGAAACTCAATTAATGTATAAAAAAGGCCAAACGAACCCCAAAAAATTTCAAAATTAAACACAACACTCCTGTTGTTCTATGTTGACAGTAGAAATGTTTTTAAAGCAATAAGAGCCAACGAATATTGTTCCGTGCCCAAAGGTGGCACGTTCCCTACCGAACCATCATGCTTGTTAAGCTCTGGTTTGTGAGAAGCTTATACCCAAACCTGCCCCAAATGGGACAATTTTTTTACCACGACATGTTGATGCCGCTCCATGATAGCATGCCAAGTTTCATGAATTTCATAAGTGTTTTGGATTTACTAGAATTTAAAAACTAGGTATCTCAACGTTTTGCCGGCAATCAACAGTGCCGTGGTGTTTGAATTTCATTCCCATTTCTTGCATGGGACCTAGAAATTCACCCAAGGACACACATGTGATTTTTCAACCAACTTTGGTGCACTGGAGCATGTGCTTGTAGTTCAAATTTGAATTGTGCACATTAAATGCCCAGAAACCCAATTAATGTATAAAAAGGCCAAACGAACCCCGAAAAATTCCAAAATTAAACACAACACTCCTGTTGTCATGCGCGCCCTTCATAAATCGGACCATTACCGAGGAAGTTCCATGCTTTCGAGAGGGAAATCCCCAAGATTGAAGGGGAATCCAAATTTTCGTCCTAGTTTGTCATTCATTTTTTCCAGTGATCAACACACCGCCTCAAATGCAATGCGTTCAAATTGACATTTTTCCGGGCTCATTTACCATATTTTTGTGATTATGTGCATTTTCTAGGCATTAATAGACATAATTCAAATTCAAACAATCGGTGCATGAAAAGGTGCACAAGAACGGTCCGGAAAACCATGCTCGTGTTATTTAGTACATTCTCATGCCTTTTTACAACGAATGGGCAGATATTTCAAGGAAATGTGTGGCAATAGTCAACCATAAACGCGTCGTTTACTGGGTTAACAACTATACAAAAAATGAAACACATGGTTGTAAAACATGACGCCTGGCGTGGTGCCATGGTATGGCCTCACCATGTCGTGGTAAAAATTGGAGAATGTTTTCCTATGTCGTGATGCAGGCCTTTCATAAATCGAACCATCACCGGGAAAGTTTCATGCTTTCAAGGGGGAAATCACCAAGATTGAAGGGGGATCCAAATTTCCTTTGTCCTTTGGCCATGAGTTTTTTTCTACGATGAACATACAACCTGCAAATCAACATGTTCAAATTTGGCACTTTTCCGGGTTCATTTGCCATATTTACGGGATTATGTGCATTTCCAAGGCATTAATGCACATAATTCAAGTTCAAACAATCGGTGCATGAAAGGGTGCACAAGTACGGGCTGGAAAACTATGCTCGTGCCATTTAGTAAATTCTCATGCCTTTTACAAAGAAGGGGCAGATATTTCGATGAAATATGTGGCAATAGTCAACCACAAACGTTTGTTTATTGGGTTTTCAACTATAGAAAAAATGAAATAAATACTTGAAAAACATGATGTGTGGCATGGTGTGCCATGGTATGACCTCACCATGCACTGGTAAAAATTAGAGAAGGTTTGGCTTATGTCGTCATGCACAGCCTTCATAAATCGAACCATCACCAAAGAAGTTCCATGCTTTCGAGAGGGAAATCACCAAGATTGAAGGGGAATCCAAATTTTCTTTGTTCTTTGCCCTGGAGTTTTTTTCTACGACAAACATACACCCTGCAAATCACCATGTTAAAATTTGGCATTTTCCCGGGCTCATTTACCATATTTAGGGCTTTATGTACATTTTCTAGGCATTTAGCGCATATAAATCCAATCCAGCTACAGGTGCACGGGTGAAATGTGAGGGACGTGGATTGCCGTTCGATCACGGCACATCCTACGGTGCACACGCGCGATCCGCGTGGCTGGGGTTCCGTTCAATCATAACGCAACACACAATAGGCTCAGCGCACAAAGCTTCCGGAAGCGACGGAGATGAACCGTGTGCGATAATGAATGAAGCAAAATTGTAAGGGAAGCCAAATTTCTGTTGTCGTTTGTCGTTGAGCTCTTGCATAAGTAAGTTACCTGTGCGATGTTTCCTAATAAACCAGGCGTACCATTGACCGAAAAAAAATCAAGTACACGTCTAAATTTTTTTTTGGAGATGGGATCTGCCAACTTTCTATTTTCTCGCACACGAGTATTTTACGTGCTTCATCTGTGTTGTGTATTTCCCCCGCCCAAGTTTCAAGTTTCGCAGCGAAATTTCCATTAGGCGCGTGATTTCAGAATTTATTCCTCCAACCACACATCCTCACCCTCAGTATCCCCCCCCCCTCGCGCCTCCCCCTACCGGCATTTCAAACTGCCGCCGCCGCAACCATAGCTTGAACCACATCTACGTTCTGCTCGGGTCCAATCAGGTAACCCACTGATATGTCTCCAACGTATCTATAATTTTTGATTGTTCCATGATATTATTTATGATGTTTTGGATGTTTAATGGCCTTTGTTATACACTTTTATATTATTTTTGGGACTAACCTACTAACCCAAAGGCCCAGTCCAGATTGATGTTTTTTGCCTATTTCAGGGTTTTAAAAAAAGGAATATCAAACGGAGTCCAAACAGAATGAAACCTTCGGGAGAGATATTTTTGGAGAAAATCACGCACGGGAGACTTGAGAACCACGGAGTAGGGGCCACGTGGTGCCCACGAGGGTGGGGGGCGCCCCCCTAGGGCGCGCCCCCTGCCTCGTGGGTCCCATGTAAGGCCCCCGGTGCCCTCCTTCCTCCTATATAAGCCTACGTACCGCGAAACCATCAGAAGAATAGAGAAAACCCTAGTTCCACCGCCATAACCTTCTGTTCTCGTGAGATCCCATCTTGGGGCCTATTCCGGAGCTCCGCCGGAGGAGGGATCTACCACGAAGTGCTTCTACATCATCATCATCACCTAACCATGAGTTGTGAGTAGTTTACCACAGACCTTCGGGTCCATAGCTAGTATTTAGATGGCTTCTTCTCTCTCTTTGGATCTCAATACAAAGTTCTCCTCGGTCTTCGACGAGATCTATTTGATGTAATCTCTTTTTGCGGTGTGTTTGTCGAGATCCGATGAATTGTGAGTTTCTGATCAATATTATCTATGAGAAATATTTGGTTCTTTTCTGAACTCTTTATGTGTGCTCATAATATCCTTGCAAGTCTCTTCGAATTATTCGTTTGGTTTGGCCTACTAGATCTATAGTCCTTGCAATGGGAGAAGTGCTTGGCTTTGGGTTCAATCTTGCGTTGTCCTTTCCCAGTGAAAGTAGGGGCAGCAAGGCACGTATTGTATTGTTGCCATCGAGGATAAAAAGATGGGTTTCATATAATATTGCTTGAATTTATCCCTCTACGTCATGTCATCTTGCTTAAGGCGTTACTCTGTTCTTATGAACTCAATACACAAGATGCATGCTAGATAGCAGTCGATGTGTGCAGTAATAGTAGTAGATGCAGGCAGGAGTCGGTCTACTTGTCTCGGACGTGATGCCTATATGAAATGATCATGCCTAGATAGTCTCATAATTATTCTCTTTTCTATAAATTGCTCGATAGTAATTTGTTTACCCGCCGTAGAATATCGCTATCATGAGAGAAGTCACTAGAGAACACTATGGCCCTCGGGTCTATTCTCAACATATCAATCTACAATCTACTTTACTTTTTCCGCTTTTACTTTCTGTTCTTATAATCAAAAATACCAAAAAAAATTAAACTATCATCTCTATCAGACCTCACTTTCGTAAGTGACCGTAAAGGGATTGACAACCCCTTATCGCGTTGGCTGCGAAGTTCTTATTTGTTTGTGCAGGTGCGAGGGACTCACGCGTGGTCTCCTACTGGATTGATACCTTGGTTCTCAAAAAAAGAGGGAAATACTTACGCTACTGTGCTGCATCTCCCTTTCATCTTCGAGGGAATACAACGCAAGCTCGAGTAGTAGCAAGAAGAATTTCTGGCACCGTTGCCGAGGAGGCTTACGGCAAAGTCATATACCAAGTACCTATCACAAACCCTTATCCTTCGCATTACATTTTTTGCCTCTCGTTTTCCTCTCCCCCACTTCACCGTTTCTGTTTTATTTGCCCTTCTTCTGCCGTGTGTTTACCGTCCGCTTGTCTCTTGTTTGATTGTGTGCTATGTGCCCTCAACTTGCTTGCATCTTCGCTTGCTAAAGTATGGATCCTCATCCACTTGCTAATCTCTTTAAGAGATCCCATTATGTTGAACCTATTGCTAGTGAGTTGCGTGCACTAGATTATCTTTATGAGGTTTTGCTCGAAATTTATGAATCTAAAAATTGTCTGGAATTATTAAAAGAAAAAGTGATTCATGTTAGGTCCTTAAATAAAAAGCATGATTGCAATGATGTTACTATAAATTCTATTGATGTCAATTGTGCTAATAATATGCAAATCCCCAAGCTTGGGGATGCTAGTTTTGCTATGTCTACTACTTATTACAATGATCATGATTGGGGTGATTCTTCTTATGATCTGGAAATTTTATTTAATCCCCATGATGAATATAATATTGATAATAATGTTTGCATTATATTGAAAGTGGGTTTGGAAGAGTGTCAACTTTAGATCCCACTATTTTGGAAGAATATCAACTTTGCATGCATGCGGATCGTGTTGAGAATATGTTATGTGATAGCTATTTTGTTGAACTTGCTTATAATCCTACATGAAATTATTATGAGAGAGGAAAATATGGTCATAGAAATCTTCATGTTACTAAATTACCTCTCTTCATGTCGAGATTGATCTTGTTTCATTCTTCTTCCTTGCATACACTAGATCTTGCTTGCTACAATAATTTGTTTGCTTATAAAATGCCTATGCATAGGAAGTATGTTAGACTTAGATGTGTTTGTCACATGTTTTATGACGCTCTCTTTGTGCTTCACTTCTCCTCTTTCATGTGAGCATCATTGAAATCTCAAGCCGATCTTAATGGCTATAAAGCAAGAGCTTGTTGGCAGGAAAACCCAATTTTATATTTTATGTTTTTGCTTATGTTTAGGAATAAATATTGCATCTAGCTTCTGCTTAGATGTGGTTTTGTGTTTTGTTTAGTGTTTGTGCCAAGTAGAACCTTTGGGAAGACTTGTGTGAAGTTTATATGATCTTGCTGTGAAAATCAGAATCGTTAGCACTCGCTAGAATGGTCATCAGATTTTACTGGAGCGTGCTATTTAGTTGATTCTTTTTGAAAGCGATTAATAGACAAATTCCTCACATTTACCAATTTAGTTTGAGTTTTTTGGAGTTACAGAAGTATGTGAAAGCTGCAGATTACTACAGACTGTTCTGTTTTTGACAGATTCTGTTTTTCGTGTGTTGTTTGCTTATTTCAATGCATCTATGAGTAATATTGGGAGGTATGAAACATAGAAAAGTTGGAATACTGTATGTATAACACCAATATAAACAAAGAATGTATTCATTGCAGTAACTTTGAGTAGTGGTTTGCTTTCTTATACTAACGGAGCTCACGAGATTTTTGTCTAAGTTTTGTGTTGTGAAGTTTTCAAGTTTTGAGTATTGCTTTGATGGACTACGGAACAAAGAGTAGCAAGGGCCTAAACTTGGGGATGCCCAAGGCACCCCAAGTAAAATTCACGGACAACCAAAAGCCTAAGCTTGGGAATGCCCCGGGAAGGCATCCCCTCTTTCGTCTTCATCTATCGGTAACTATGCTTGGAGCTATATTTTTATTCACCACATGATATGTGTTTTGCTTGGAGCGTCTTGTATAATTTGGGTCTTTGCTTGTTAGTTTGACACAATTATCCTTGCTGGACACACCTATTTGAGAGAGTTAAATATGGCCTAGGAATTGTTAGAACACTCTATGTGCTTCACTTATATCTTTTGAGTTGAATAGTTTTTGCTCTAGTGCTTCACTTATATCTTTTAGAGCACGGTGGTGATAATATTTTGAAGAAATTGTTGAATTCTCATGCTTCACTTATATCCATTTGAGAGTCTATTAAAACAGCATGGTAATGTGTTTAGACTATAAAACTAGTCTTCACATGATAGACATCCAATATCAATGCAGTAAAAACTTTCACACTAAATGCATTGAATATGATGAGAAGTTGGATGCTTGATAATTGTTTTGAGATATGAGGATAGTGATATTAGAGTCATGCTAGTGGAGTTATTATGAAATTGAGAAATACTTGTGTTAAGGTTAGTGATTCCGGTAGCATGCACGTATAGTGAACCGCTATGTGATGAAGTTAGAGCATGAGGTATTTGTAAAGTGTCAACCTTTTTGTGGAGGTCGGGGGCGCGTGATGGTTAAATGCTACCAACCTCCCCCCTAGGAGCATGCATTGATTGCTTTGTTTTGATGACTCATAGATTTTTGCAATAAGTATATGAGTTCTTATGACTAATGATGAGTCCATGGATTATACGCACTCTCACCCTTCCACCATTGCTAGACTCTCTTGTACCGCGCAACTTTCGCCGGTACCATACACCCACTATATCCTTCCTCAAAACTGCCACCATATTATTCCTCAAAACTGCCACCATATTATTCCTCAAAACAGCTACCATACCTACCTATCATGGCATTTCCATAGCCATTCCGAGATATATTTCCATGCAACTTTCCACCGTTCCGTTCATATGACACGCATCATATTGTCATATTGCCATGCATGATCATGTAGCTGACATCATATTTGTGGCAGGCCACCATTCATAATTTTTCATACATGTCACTCTTGATTCATTGCACATCCCGGTACACCGCCGGAGGCATTCATGTAGAGTCATACTTGTTCTAGTATCGAGTTGTAATTCAATGAAAGTGTGATGATCATCATTATTAGAGCATTGTCCCATGTGAGTAAAGGCTAAATCTATAAAGCCCCTCCACAAAAAGAGAAAGGCCAAAGAAAAAAGAAAGGCCCAAAAAAAAGGGACACTTGCTACTATCTTTTTCCACACTTGTGCTTCAAAGTAGCACCATGTTCTTCATGATAGAGAGTCTCATGTTTAGCCACTTTCATATACTAGTGTGAATTTTCATTATAGAACTTGGCTTGTATATTCCAACGATGGGCTTCCTCAAATGCCCTAGGTCTTCGTGAGCAAGCAAGTTGGATGCACACCCACTAGTTTCTTTTGTTGAGCTTTCATACATATTTAGCTCTAGTGCATCCGTTGCATGGCAATCCCTACTCATTCACATTGATATCTATTGATGGGCATCTCCATAGCCCGTTGATACGCCTAGTCGATGTGAGACTATCTCCCTCCTTTTTGCCTTCTCCACAACAACCTCTCTATTCCACCCATAGTGCTATGTCCATGGCTCACGCTCGTGTATTGCATGAAAGTTGAAAGGTTTGAAAGAATAGAGTATGAAAACAAGTGCTTGCCTGAAATCGGGGTTGTGCATGATATGAATATTTTGTGTGATGAAGAGGGGCATAGCCAGACTATATGATTTTGTAGGGATAACTTTCTTTAGCCATAGTATTTTGAGAAGACATGATTGATTTGTTAGTATGCTTGAAGTATTATTATTTCTTATGTCAATATAGACTTTTGTCTTGAATCTTTCAGATCTGAACATTCATGCCACAATTAAGAGAATTACATTGAAAAAACTATGTTGGTTAACATTCCACATCAAAAATTCTGTTTTATCATTTACCTACTCGAGGACGAGCAGGAATTAAGCTTGGGGATGCTTGATACGTCCCCAACGTATCTACAATTTTTTATTATTCCATGCTATTATTTATGATTTTTTGGATGTTTAATGGGCTTTGTTATACACTTTTATATTATTTTCGGGACTAACCTACTAACCCAAAGGCCGAGTCCAGATTGCTGTTTTTTGCCTATTTTAGGGTTTTACAAAAAAGGAATATCAAAAGGAGTCCAAACGGAATGAAACCTTCGGGAGAGATATTTTTGGAGAAAATCACGCACGGGAGACTTCAGAACCACGGAGCAGGGGCCACATGGTGCCCACGAGGGTGGGGGCGCGCCCCCTGCCTCATGGGTCCCACGTAAGGCCCCCGGTGCCCTCCTTCCTCCTATATAAGCCTACGTACGCCGAAACCATCAGACGAACAGAAAAAACCCTAGTTACACCGCCGTAACCTTCTGTTCCTGTGAGATCCCATCTTGGGGCCTGTTCCGGAGCTCCGTCGGAGGGGGGATCTACCATGGAGTGCTTCTACATCATCATCATTGCCTCACCATGAGTTGTGAGTAGTTTACCACAGACCTTCGGGTCCATAGTTAGTATCTAGATGGCTTCTTCTCTCTCTTTGGATCTCAATACAAAGTTCTCCTCGGTCTTCGAGGAGATCTATTCAATGTAATCTCTTTTTGCTGTGTGTTTGTCAAGATCCGATGAATTGTGGGTTTATGATCAAGATTATCTATGAGAAATATTTGGTTCTTTTCTGAACTCTTTATGTGTGCTCATAATATCCTTGCAAGTCTCTTCGAATTATTGGTTTGGTTTGGCCTACTAGATCTATAGTTCTTGCAATGGGAGAAGTGCTTGGCTTTGGGTTCAATCTTGTGGTGTCCTTTCCCAGTGACAGTAGGGGCAGCAAGGCACGTATTGTATTGTTGCCATCGAGGATAAAAAGATGGGGTTTATATCATATTGCTTGAGTTTATCCCTCTACATCATGTCATCTTGCTTAAGGCGTTACTCTGTTCTTATGATCTCAATACACTAGATGCATGCTGGATAGGGGTCGATGTGTGGAGTAATAGTAGTAGATGCAGGAAGGAGTCGGTCTACTTGTCTTGAACGTGATGCCTATATACAATGATCATGCCTAGATAGTCTCATAATTACTCGTTTTTCTATCAATTGCTCTACAGTAATCAGTTTACCCGCCGTAGAATATCGCTATCATGAGAGAAGCAACTAGAGAACACTATGGCCCTCGGGTCGATTCTCAACATATCAATCTACAATCTACTTTACTTTTTCCGCTTTTACTTTCTGTTCTTATAATAAAAAATACCAAAAAATAAACTATCATCTCTATCAGACCTCACTTTTGTAAGTCACTGTAAAGGGATTGACAACCCCTTATTGTGTTGGATGCGAAGTTCTTATTTGTTTGTGCAGGTGCGAGGGACTCGCGTGTGGTCTCCTGCTGGATTTATACCTTGGTTCTCAAAAACTGAGGGAAATACTTACGCTACTGTGCTGCATCTCCCTTTCCTCTTCGAGGGAATACAACGCAAGCTTGAGAAGTAGCACCCTCCAATCTCTATCACAGTCCTGGCCTAATTGCTTAAATGGCGTGTGCGAAACATCCTCATGCCTCCAAATCCCCACCGCTAGGAGCTGATGGCGGTCCATGGCGCGATGGCCGCTGTGCGTGTTGACCCGGAGGAACACCTCGCCTCCGTCGCTGCCGCCGACATGGTGCAGGCTCTGGCCCAGATGAAGTCCCCCAGCGACTACCCCCCAGCACTTAACAGGTAAGATTTGACCAGCTAAATCTTACCAATACCACTTGTAACCGCTATGATTTGTATGGTTGATGTATTAAGAATGTCCGTGCCTTGTTTATTTCAGCACTGCACACTGTGTGATGTTCAAAAATTACCGTGTCCAGCTCAATTCCACAAACACTAGCAACAAACTTACAATACATGACTCAGGATATCACTAGAGATGTTGCCCATTTGCTATTTTTAGTGGATGCTAACCCTGTTGTACTTAACATGCGTGTCCATGTACTTATGCAGGGTCATAACGGCCGATGTTGTTGTGTGCCATCAAGGTTAGCTGCATCCCATGTCTTATAGTATTTCACATCATTTGTGCAATTGCAGTTTAACTTCTACCATTTACTGGTTACCTGTAGGTACACATGTCAGTGGCACTGATCCACGCTTCGACCCGGAGGAACAGCTCACCACTGTCGCCGCTGACTCTGGGCGGGCTCTAGCCAAGATGAAGTGCCCCAGCAACTACCTCTCAGGAATTACCAAGTATGTACTCACCAGTTCAATCTTACCAATACCAGTTGCAATTAATGGCTATGTTTTGTATGGTCGATGTATTAAGCATGTTGTAGTAAACATGCCTAACACATTTTAGCTATTTTCCCTACCTTTTTATAGACAACTGGCCCATTATAAGCTCTGGCAGCACCTGCCCTGTGATGTTTAACTTTTCCAATTGCATTTTTATCAGTAGCGGTTTGAATGGCCATTAAGCCTGTTGCAATTAAAAGGTGTATCCATTTTTTAAAGAGTTGTATTTCAATGGCTACAAACTTACAAAACATGAATGAGGATGTTGTTAAGCCTGTTGCAATTAACAGTTGTATCCATTTTTTAAGCCGTCCCTTTGCTACCGTGGTACTCTTTCGCAATGAAGATATCATTACAGATGCTGTCGTTTTATTACCATTTGCTTTTTTGGTGGATGTTAACCCTGTTGTAGTTAACATTGGCTTTCCATGTACTTACACAGGGCTACAATGGGTGATGATGTTTGTTTGCCGCCGAGGTTAGCTGCATCCCATGTCTTATACACCATCTATGCCTAAATATAAGTATTTTTAGAGATTCCAATATAGACTGCATAAGGAGCAAAATGAGTGAGTCTAGATTCTAATCTAAACTATATCTATAATTATATATACATTTGTATGTAGTTCATATTGGAATCTCAAAAAAAAAATACTTGTACTTAGGAACATAGGTAGTTGTATTTTACATCATTTGTGCAATCTTAGTTTAGCTTCTAACATTTACCTGTTTGCTTGTAGGTACATATATGAGCGGTACTGATCAATGCTTTGATCCCTTTTGCGTATGGGGCAATGAGATATCCATGAAAAATCGCCAAGTGATGAAACTAAGAAAGATTGTTAGGTGAAAGAAACGGGTGATTAGAATTAAGCTCTTTATTTACACTTTGTCGAAAACAACACTGAACTTTAGGATGGTAAATAATGTGTTTCCTTTTCCCCCTGCCCACAACAAGTTAGTCTATTAGACCTTAGTATCTACTATTTTTCTCTTTTCAGTGGTTTTCGAAGCTATTTACTGATCATTACCTTGCAAACTACATGACCGGAGTGGAGGCAACTAAGGTTAAAGTATATAATTCATGCTACCATGATAATTCTCTAGAAGTCTTCCTGAAGGCTGTGAAGGATGGGCGGGCGATCGTCACAAGGGGTTGGACAAAAGTGGTGTGTGCCTATGGCATGCAGGAAGGCACGTTATGGGCATTCCGCTTCTTCAACACCGTCGGCAGTCAAAATAATTTACACTGGTCTCTTCACCTTTACCGCCTTTAAATATTGTGGTTCATCATAGTTAATTGCTGCCTAATCCTGTAATTACTGATCATATTGTACTGGCAATTTTATTTATGGATTTGTTGCTGAACCATTGTGCTGATAATTTGAATTGCACGTATCATATTTCAAAATTTCCAAATCGAATAATAAATAATAGTCAAAAATAAAAAGAGAACAGACGGTCATGGAACTTTGCAAACGGTGCTGGCAGTAAAAGCGCTTGTGATGGATAGCCCAATGCCACACAATTTTCTACATCAAATCGTGTGTGATGTAGTTCATAAAAGCAAACAATTAACCAAGGCAGAGTGTGTGTGTGTGTGTGTGTGTGATAGTTACATCTTTCACACACGAGCGTACACATAAAACTGTGTGGGATGTACATAAGAACGGAAGTTTTTTCCCTGGATTAACTATGTGGGATGTACATAAGAACGGAAACGTATTCCTTGGATTGACTGTGTGTGATATACATACCTACGGAAATGTTTTTCTAGGATTCACCGTGTGGGATGTACATACCTACGGAAATGTTTTTCTGGGATTCGCCGTGTGGGATGTACATACCTACGGAAATGATTGGGTTTCGATGCCTCGCCCGATCGCACACGAGCTCATTTGGTGTCCCAAGAGGGCCTATCCCCGACGATTACTGGGTCGTGTGGGGAGGACCCTCCTATCGCCCACACTCACTAGGCGACGGTTCCAAATGTCGTCACGAAAAGGGGTTAGAAACCGTTTGTATAGCACCGACGCATACCAGTGTCACACCCTTTTTAGATAAACAACTATGCTGCTATCTTCCCTTAGGACAAGCAATATGCTTCTTTTTGTCGACGTATGTGTCGTCAAATGTTATTGGCCAATAATTGTTTCCTTTCTACCTATTTTACAAATAGGGCTATCCATTTCACCTCGTTGCTATTGTGATCTTTTGGTGAAATGCACAAATCACTTTTTTCTTAAGAGTGTTTTGTGCAGTTTTGCTAAAATGTCACACGGGCAACATTTCTATATTTCAGTGGGACTACACAAAGGGAGTTTGGTTTTGCTCTATGATGCCGCTTAAAGCTACGTCGGTTTTTCCCCAAAGAGGAAGGGATGATGCAGCACCGCGGCGGTAGGTAGTTCCCTTAGATGTGAAACCAAGGTTATCAAACCAGTAGGAGAACCAAGCAACACAGCGTAAACAACACATGCACACAAATAACAACACCTCGCAACCTGACGTGTTAAAGGGGTTATCAATCCCTTTCGGGTAACGAACGTGAGAGAGATATAAATATTGGTAGATTGGTTGATAAATAACATAAATTGCAGCAAGGTATTTTTGGGTTTTTGGTTTAGTAGATCTGAAAATAAAAGCAAAGGCAAATAGATCGCAAAGGCAAATATATGAGAAAGAAGACCCGAGGCCGTAGGTTTCACTAGTGGCTTCTCTCGAGAAAAATAGCAAACGGTGGGTAAACAAATTACTGTTGGGCAATTGATAGAACCTCAAATAATTATGACAATATCTAGGCAATGATCAATACATAGGCATCACGTCCAAAATTAGTAGACCGACTCCTGCCTGCATCTACTACTATTACTCCACACATCGACCGCTATCCAGCATGCATCTAGTGTATTAAGTTCATGGAAAATGGAGTAATGCATTAAGAATGATGACATGATGTAGACAAGATCCGTTTATCTATGGCGTTAGATATGGATCTCGTTGTTTTATCCTTAGTGGCAACGATACATACGTGTCGGTTCCCTTTCTGTCACTGGGATCAAGCACCGTAAGATTGAGCCCACTACCGGGCACCTCTTCCCACTGCAAGATAAATAGATCAAGTTGGCCAAACAAAACCCAAATATCGGAGAAGAAATACGAGGCTATAAGAGATCATGCATATAAGAGATCAAAGAAACTCAAATATCTTACATGGATATAAAAAGATAGATCTGATCATAAACTCAAAGTTCGTCGGATCCCAACAAACACACCGCAAAAAGAGTTACATCATATGGATCTCCAAGAGACCATTGTATTGAGAATCAGAAGAGAGAGAGGAAGCCATCTAGCTACTAACTACGGACCCGTAGGTCTACAAAGAACTACTCACGCATCATCGGAGAGGCACCAATGGAAGTGGTGAACCCCTCCGTGATGGTTTCTAGATTGGATCTTGTGTTTATGGACTCTGCGGCGGCTAGATGAATATTTCGTCGACTCCTCTAGTGTTTCTGGATATTTATAGAGAAAAGAGGTGGTGCGGGAGGCCACCGAGGTGGGCACAACCCACCTGGGCGCGCTAGGGGGGGCTGGCGTGCCCTGGTGGGTTGTGCCCCCCTCGGGGCACTCCCCAGGTGCTGCCTTGGCCCATCAGGTATCTTCTGGCCCATAAAATTCTCCGAAAAGTTTCACGGTGTTTGGGCTCCGTTTGATATTGATTTCCTGCGATGTAAAAAACATACAGAAAACAGCAACTGGTACTTGGCACTATGTCAATAGGTTAGTACCAAAAAATGCTATAATATGATTGTAAAACATCCAAGAATGATAATATAACAGCATGGAACAATCAAAAATTATAGATACGTTGGAGACGTATCAGCATCCCCAAGCTTAACTCCTGCTCATCCTTAAGTAGGTAAGTGATAAAAACAGAAATTTTGATGTGGAATGCTGCCTATCATGTCATATCATATTCTTTTCTTTATAGCATGGACATTTGGACTTTTATATGGTTCAAAGCAATAGTCTAGTTTTGACATAATAATTTAGATACTCAAGCATATGAACAAGCAACCATGTCTTTCAAAATATCAATGCTAAAATAAGTTATCCCTAGCCCGTCATGCTCAACCATTGATCCAGTCATGAAACACATTCGTATATTAGTTACATCCAATGCTCAAGTACGATCATAGTGTTTCCTAGGTGGTGCTTGTAAGAGAAGATGGAGACTCAAATTCAAAAATAAAAATTGCATAAGTAAAAGAAAGGCCCTTCGCAGAGGGGAGTAGGGATTTGTAGAGGTTCCAGAGCTCAAAGCTTAAATTGAGAGATACAAAAATTGGGAGGTATACTTTTCCCACCAACAAGAACGACTTGAGGTTCCCAACACTTTCCATGCTAGATATATCATAGGCGGTTCCCAAACAGAAAATAAAGTTTTTTACTTTTCCACAAAACTTTCACAAGCCATGGCTAGCCGAATCCATGGTTGCCTTCCATACCAACACTTTCCAAGGAATTTATTATTTGACAATATATAGTAAAAAAAAATTCATTTCGGGACTGGGCATCCCTAATACCTTTGCCTTACTCTCGTGCAATGACAAGTGAATAAATACTCATCATGAGAATAACACATCTATAGCATGGAAGTTGGTCACCCCTCACCGCCTCACGAGCGGTACGGGCACACAAAAGGGAAAATTATTTTGAAAATTATAGATGGCACGTACAAATTTGCTTAGAACGGCAAGGAAATACCGCATATAGGTAGGTATGGTGGACTCATGTGGCAAAACCGGGATAAAAGATTTTGGATGCACAAGTAGAGATCATACTTAGTGCAAAATGAAGGCTAGCAAAAGACTGGGAAGCGACCAACCATGAAACAAATAATCTCATAAGTGAACATTGAGCATAAACAACACCGAATAATGTTCCACAAGTAGGATATAATTTCATTGCATAATTATTGACTTTCGTGCTTGCGTAGGGAATCACAAACTTTAACACTAACATTCTTACTAGAGAATAATTACTCATCAACATAACTCACATATCACATCATCATGTCTCAAAACTATTACAAGGAATCAAGTTTATTTTGTCCAATGATCTTCATGAAAGTTTTTATTATATCCTTCTTGGATATCTATCACTTTGGGACTAATGTTCATGTGTTTCTTTTGATAAGCTCAAACAAATATAAGTGAAGATCATGAGCATAATTTTTCTCCATTCTGTCAAAATAATATAAGTGAAGCAAGAGAGAATTTCTTTAAAAATTTACTGACTCTCAAATAAATCTTGGTGAATCAAGAGAGTATTTATTCAAAAATACTAAGCACATCGTGCTCAAAAAGATATAAGTGAAGCACTAAACATAGAGAGCTATTCTAACAAGTCATGGCATAATTTTGGCTCTCTCAAATAGGTGTGTAAAGCAAGGATTGATGACTTAAAAAGCAAAATAAAACAAGCAAAGACTCATATCATACAAGACGCTCCAACCAAAACACATATCATGTGACGAATAAAAATATAGTTTTGAGTGAAATATCGATAGTTGTTGGAAGAAAGCGGGGATGCCACTCGGGGGCATCCCCAAGCTTAGTTGGTTGCTCATTTTTGGATAATATCTTGGGATGCCGGGGCATCCCCAAGCTGAGGCTCTTCCATCCTTCCTTCATCCATCGTAAGATAACCCAAAACTTGAAAACTTCAATCACACGAAACTTAAGCAAAACTTACGTGAGATCCGTTAGTATAAGAAAGCAAACCACTACTATAAGTGTTGTGTCAAACCAATTCATAATTTTGTTTTTGTATTATATCTACTTTATTCCAACTTTTCTATGGCAAAAACTCATCAAAGAAAAGCATAGAGCCATTAAAATAAGCACATAACACAAAGAAAACAGAATCTGTCAAAAACAGAACAGTCTGTAGTAATCTGGAAGTTTTGAAAACTTCTGGAACTCTAAAAATCTTTAAAAAAATAGGGCCACATGGTAAATTTATATATTAATCTTCTGCAAAAAGAATCAACTAAAAAGCACTTTTCTGTTAAAAATGAGAATTTTTCTCGTGAGCGCAAAGTTTCTGTCTTTTTCAATAAGATCAAACAACTATCACCCAAGAAGATCCTATCGGTTCTACTTGGCACAAACACTAATTAAAACACAAAAAACACAATCATACTGGTAGCATAATTGTGTAAACACTAAAGAACAGAAAGCAAAAAGCAAAAATAAATTTTATTCATTGGGTTGCCTCCCAACAAGCGCTATCGTTTTACGCCCTTAGCTAGGCATAATACCAAGATTTCAAGTATTGGCATCCTTGTTGGATGTTCCATAAGTTGCCCTCATTATAAATTCATAAGGCAATTTGATCTCGGTTCTAGGAAAGTGTTCCATGCCCTTTCTCAAGGGCAATTGGAATTTAATATTCCCTTCTTTCATGTCAATCACCACGCCAATAGTGCGCAAAAACGGTCTACCAAGTATAATAGGGCAAGACGGATTGCACTCGATATCAAGAACAATAAAGTCTATGGGTACATAGTTCCTATTTGCAAGAATAGGAACATCATTGATCCTTCCCAAAGGCTTTTTAATAGTGGAATCCGCCAAACGCAAATTAAGAGAGCAATCTTCAATATTGGTAAGACCAAGAATATCACAAAGATATTTCAGAATAGTGGAAACACTAGCACAAAAATCAAACAAAGCAAAACACTCATAATTTTTAATTTTGATTTTGATGGTAGGTTCCCATTCATCATGCAACTTTTTAGGAATCGAAACTTCTAATTCCAATTTTCTTCAAAAGCTTTCATCATAGCATCAACAATATGTTTAGTAAAAGCTTTATTTTGTTCATAAGCATGGTGTGAATTAATCATGGATTCCAACAAAGAAATACAATCAATCAAGGAGCAACTATCATAATTAAAGTCTTTGTAATCCAAAATAGTGGGTGCATCACTAGTTAAAGTCTTGACCTCTCCAAACCCACTTTTATCAAAAATTTCAACAAGATTTTCACCCTCTGAAATATTGGGACGCCTTCTACCTGAAGTTGACTCTTCTCCAGTCCCTTTATCATCAAGTTGAACTTTACTAAACAAATAATCAATGGAAGAAACACCAATCATTTTAATGTCTTCATCATTTTCATGAAAGCAATCACTAGAAAACGCCTTTTCTAAAAATTCTTGTTTAGATCTAAGCATGTCGGTTCTTTTCTTACTTTCATCCATAGAAATATAAAGAGTTTTAATTGATTCTTCTACTTTAGGCACACAAAATTTCAACTTGAGATTCTCCACATCATGAGAAATTCTATCAATACTCCTAGATATATCATTGATCTTATTCAATTTTTCTTCTATGGAAGCATTGAAAACCTTTTGAGTATTGATAAAGTCTTTAATATTATTCTCCAGATCAGAGGTGTTCCTATTATTACTGTAAGATTGATTTCCATTGGAATTACCATAATTATTAGAGGAATTACTAGGAAAATGCCTTGGATTAAAGTTACCTCTATAAGCATTGTTGTTAAAATTATTTCTAGAGATAAAGTTCACATCTATAGCATCACTAGTTTGCTCAATCAAGGTAGACAAAGGCATATGATTAGGATCATTAGGAGCACTTTTACTTGCAACCATTTTCATAAGAGCATCAACTTTCTCATTCAAAGAATCAATCTCAACCACATTAATCTTTTTGCTTGTCGGTGCCCTTTTGGTATGCCATTGCGAATAATTCGCCATAATATTATAAGCAATTTTGTGGCTTCACCCAAAGTAATTTCCATAAAAGTGCCACCAGCGGTGGAATCCAAAAGATTTCGAGAAACAAAATTCAAACCTGCATAAAAAATAGTATGATCATCCCAAGATTTAACCCATGAGTTGGGCAATTCCTTAGCATCATTTTCATCCTTTCCCAAGATTGTGCAACATGCTCATGTTCAAGTTGCTTGAAATTCATGATCTGGGTTCTAAGGGATATAATTTTTGCGGGCAAAAAATATTTAGTGATAAACGCATCTTTGCATTTGTTCCAAGAATCAATGCTATTATGAGGTAAAGAAGAAAACCAATTTTGTGCGTGATCTCGCAAATAAAACATAAACAATTTCAATTTCACAATATCATTGTCCACATCTGTCGGGGGAAACTGTCCTCCCACGAGCACCTATGGGACCGGAGCCGCTTCTACGTTGCGGTAAGGGAGCGGAGGGAGCACGGAGAGCAGATCGAGGGGCACACGCGGGCAGTTTACCCAGGTTCGGGTCGCGATGACGCGTAAAACCCTACCCCTGCTTTTGGTTGTATTGAGTTTTTGGGCTCGGGAGCTTGAAGATCTACAGTACCAGCTGCACCGAGCGAGGGAGTGAACGAGTTTCTGGGATCGAACCCCCTCTACGTCGTGCATGGGCCTCCTTTTATAGCTCAAAAGGGTCACCGACAGGTGTCAACATAGAGGAGGGTAAAAGTGTAAATTTGGTGGTAGTTGTAACAGTGCATGAACAGTGGTCTTCACCTAACCTTGACGGTGGGGGACAAGGGCATTTAATGCCCGTCGCCGTCGACCACAAAAGCGGCTGTCCATGCGTCTCCGTTCGCCACGGCGGTTGCTTCGTCACCGCGGCTCGCCAGCGTGTCCCTCAGGCTGCACAGCCATCTGCCACGTGCCCCTGGAAGGGCCCCAGGGCGACGCGTGGCCGAATGAGCTGGAGCGCAGGCACACAGTGTGAGCTTCCCCCGGCAAGCACCTTGCCGGGACCGCTATCTTGCCGGGCCCGGAAGCTTGCCGCTTCCCGGGCCCTGCCGGGGCGCACGATGCACCGCGATGTATCTTTTGCGGTGTTTATCCTTTGGCCTTCCTGGCAAGCACCTCTTGCCAGGGTCTTGTGCTGAAAAGATGTCCTTGAGCCTGGTGCGGCCTTCCCGGCAAGCTCCTCTTGCCGGGGTCTTGTCTTCTAACTTGAATACTTTGTTCTTGAATGGCTTGAAGGGATCTGGAGCGGGCCTTGGCAGGCGCGTGGTAAGCCCTGCCGCGGGAAGCTGCTACTGTCCATGCACAAGTTGGGGTACTAAGGTACCCCTACCTTAGTACACCGACAGGAGCCCCCGGGCCTGGGCCACACACGGTGCCGAGCGCTGTTGGGCCAGATCCAAGACAGTGCACGGGCACACGCGGCCCACGGCGAGCCGTATCCCTCTCCGTATCTGCCGCATCCCTCCCTAACGGCACGCGTCGATTGCGGCGTCGTGGGAGAGATCGTGGCCTGTTCTTTAATGGGAAATGCAGAACGTCCCCCACTTCCCCCTTAAAAGCAGAGGAAACAGAGGCAGTTCCCCCCATCGTCTTCATTGCGCCTTGAGTCCTCAGAAACCCCCGCCGCTCCCTGCTTCTGCTCCTCCTCCACCGTCTTCCCCACTTGCCATGCCGCCGTCCTCCCCCGCCGCCCCCGCCATGGCCCCGAAGAGCGACCAGGCGAAGAGCGACAAGGCGAAGAGCGACAAGGCAAAGAAGGAGAAGTACGAGCAGGCGGCGAGGCTAGCAGCCATGCGGAGGAAGAGGGTGGTCTTCCCGCCAAGGCTCGGCCCGAGGGAGCTGCGGGACAAGTACTACTTGTTCTGGGCGAGGGAGACGAAGGATCATCCCCGCACCCAAGTCCTCCCCGCCGTGGCCGTCGACATGTTCTCGGGAGGTTACTATTTCTTCGCTGCATTCTTCTACTGCGGTATTTGCCCTCCGTTCTCGGAGTTCTTCTGCGACGTGATGAATACGTACGGCTTTCGTCTCTTAGATTTCACCCCCAACGCCGTCCTCACCCTTGCCGTTTTCGCACATCTGTGCGAAAACTACGTTGGAGTACACCCAAATGTAGCTCTTTTCCGCCACTTCTTTACGCCTAGAGTAGAGTCCGGATCCCCTCTCTCCGGCGGCATCTCTTGGATCTTCAGGCTGAACAAGAAGGAGGCGTACTTGAAGGGAGAGCTCCGCGGCAAGTGGGAGGAGTGGAGGGCAGATTGGTGTTGGATTCTGGAAAAGGATCCCGAGCAGTTTACCTTGCCGCGCCAGACTGCCATAGTGCGCGGCAAGGATTGGAGTGACTTGGCCCCGGAGGACGACAAGCTGCAGATCGCCTTAACTAGGATTCTTCGTCTCCGGGCTGTCAATCTGACTGTGGGTGAAGTTGGAGCTGATTTCCTCTGCCGCCGCATCGCCCCTCTGCAGGAAAGGAAGAGGCCTGCGTGGGAGTTCGGCAACGCGGCAGACCGCATGAGGCTGCGCCCCGGGTTGAACTACAACTTCACCGTCCTGGAGCTGAAGGGGATGGTCCGGGAACTGTTTAAACACGACCCCAAGCACCCGGATTGGTTCAAGCCATCGACCGGAGTAGTCCCTTTGTGCAACAACACCGCCCTGAGTGCCATCCGCGCGGCAATACCAGAGTGCGACTCCCACGGGGTCGTCCCCACTTGGCTGGAGCCCTCGGCGGAGACCGTGCAAGCCTTCTTCGACAACTTGGTTGAAAAACCACGCAACGCCGATGAGAGGAAGGGGCTCACCCGGGAGACCACCGCGCGGGACGTGGCGTACATTGCCTCTAGGATGGAGGAGTGCCGCAGCGGCAGGCGAGTTTGGATACACCGTTGATGAAGCGGAGGCGGCAGACGCGGTGAGCCAGGCCGAGGAGGAGGAAATCCTCAAGCTACTGCAGATCACGCCCGAGGAGTTTGCCGGGGAGCCCACCGGGGAGCCTGCCGGGATTGGCGAGGCTGCCGGGCAGGGAACCGAGTCCAGCGGGCCTGCCGAGGAGGAGGAGGAGGAGGAGGCCGAGTCCGGTGATTCTGATGAAGACTTCGGCGGATCCTTGAATCTTGACGACGACGCCTCCTCGTCCTCGGAGAACTTTCCGCCACCACCAAGCCCAAGCCCTCCGCCGCAACCGAAGAAGCGCGCCCGCAAGGCTGTCGAGACGGCAAGGCCGCCGGCGCCTCAACAGCGACCGCAGCGCCGGGCGACGCGCGCCACCACGACGAGCAAGGTCGTCAAGGAAGCGCCCCGTGCCCGAGCGACAAGCGGAGGGGGTCTTCCCGGAGCGACTCCGGGGTACCTTTTGCTCCTCGGTCCTCAGCGACGACCGGTGCTGGGTCTTCACAGCCCGCAGCTCCGGAGCCCGCCAAGTGTCCGAGGGAGCCCTCTCCTCCAGCCCCTCGTGCCGGAGCAGCCGAGGCGGGATTTGACTTATCCGCTCTCAGCTCCGACGAAGAGGAGGAAGAGTAAGTACTTGCGATTTTTATTTTCCTTGATTTTGTCTTGATTTCTCTGGCTTGGTTCTGATCTTGATCTTGTTTTGCACGACCTTGACCCAGCGGATGTTGAAGAGGGCCAAGATCCCTGTGGTCGAGATCGAGGACGACGAGCCCGCCGCAGCAGCCGGAGACGCGCCGGCGGTAGACTTGCTAGATCAGCCTGCTGCTCCGAGGAGCAGCCCCCAGCGCAGCCCCCAGCGTAAGTCTGGGTGTTCACTTCCCTGCTTGATGGGTGCGCTTGAGGCCGTTGTCAGTACTGATGTCTTGTTGTCTTGTGCAGAAGTGGAGCCGCAGCCGCAGGAGCACCAGGAGGTTGCCCCCGACGAGCCACTTGCTCCACCCTCCCCGCCAAGGACGAGCTCCCCGGCAAGGGACGGTGCTCCGCCAAGGATGGGTACTCCGCCAAGGGCGAGTACCCCACCAAGGGCGCGCACCCCGACAAGGGCGGACTCCCCGCCAAGGGAGGGCACCGGAGGCCCTCCGCCGGCGGGGACTTCTTCTACGCCGCCAAGGGATAACTCCCCGGTGAGGGACCCTGTCACCGAAGAGGCCCGCGCAGGTAAGCCCTTGTAGTTTCTTCTCCTCGAATTCTTCTTTTTGGATATTTGCTTGACAAATCTTTATTTTCTTTTTCTTCTGTTAGATCCTCCCGCCCCGGAGGTGATGGAGACGGAGGCCACCGCCGAGGAGGGCGTGCATGGCGACGGCGGCAACGCCACTACTGCTGAGGGAATGGCTGGAGCTGACGAGCCAGCCGTCGAGGAGACCGCTCCGACCGCCGACGCCGCGGCTGGGGAAGGGGCCGGCGACCACACTGCTGGCCCGGAGGCTGCAGGAGCGTCGGACGCTGCACCGGCCGCCGACCCCTCCGCCTCCGCGGAGCGGTCGGGTGTCTATCTGGAGGCCGCCAACGGGGTCTTCATTCAAGTCACGTGGGCGTCCTCGTCTAGGGTACCGGCGGAGGGAGAGACCTTCGACGGAGAGGTTCTCGCCTCCGCCGGGCTGAAGGTTGTGGATGCGCCCGGAAGCAGCGACGAGCCCAAAGAGGAGCGACTCCTTCGCCGGCTCCTGTCTTTGTACCGGGCCAGGCAGGCAAACCTGGAGTCTCGGGAGGCTCTGGCTGCCAAGGCTGGTGCTGACCTGGAGAAGCGCTCCGCGGAGCTCCGTGCCGCCAACCAGGCGGCCCTCCGGAACTTGGCGGAGGAGCGCGAGGAGCTTGCCGGGGCGCAGCAAGCATTCGTCCTCGAAAAGGCCGAGGTCGAGGAGCAGCAGCGTCTGGCCGCCGAAGAGCTGTCTCGGCGGGAAGGGGCGCTCAACCAGCGGAAGGTCGACCTCGACAGCCACGAGGACGACCTCACCGCCCGTGAGCAGGCTATTGGCGGGGCTCTGCGGGAGGCGAGGGATGCTGCCGCTGCCGCAGAGACCGCCAAGAAGGATCTGGAGGCCAGAGTGGCGCAGCTGGAGCTGTTCTTGAAGGCAAGCGAAGACAGGGTCACCGCGCTCAATGTGGAGCGGGAGAAGGATGCCCACACCAACTCGGAGCTGCAAATCCGCCTCTCCGAGAAGGGTAAAGAGCTCACTGATGCCAGGGACTCCATTGCCGATCTAGAGCTGAAGGTCTCCACCCTGACTGACTCGCTTGACGCTGCCCGGGACCGCGAGACGAAGCTGAAGGACGATCTCCGCGCCGAGAGGGCCGTGCTGGAAAGCACCACCGTCTCGCAAAACCAATTCCAGCAGACGGTGGAGCGATGGACTGAGGACCTCATCACCTCCGCCGCCAACATTGACATGGAGATGATGGCGTTGAGGGCGGAGCATCTCGTGTACTCCCCCGACGAGAACCTCCCTCACAGCGCCAAACTAAGTCTGTTCTTCAGGGGGGTGGCGCCGGCGCTTGCGAGGCTGCGGGAGAAGATCCCCGAGCAGCTGGCCGACGAGGCGCGCCGGCTCTGCATGGGCACCATGGAGCGGGTGTTGTCGAAGATTGTCTACCGCAACCCCGGGATCAACCTTGTCAACGTTCTCCGGACCCTGCCGCCCGAAGCTGACAAGGAGGCGTTGAAGGCCCAAGTTGCCCACATTGTAGCTAAGGTGGGAAAGATCCAGAGGGTCGACTGAGACCGTAAGAATTAGGCACCTTGCTTCCTTCGTCGCTGCCAATTAAGTCATAGGCAGTAGTTGATTAGAACAGCGGCAAGTTATCTCTGTAATATATACTTTTGTTTTGGGTAATCAATGCAGTGTTATCTCCCTTGCTTTTTGTCCTTCACTTTGTATGCTTTTTACCCTACGCTTTTAGGGAACTTGCCGGCAAGGGGCCCTTGCCGCGAGCGCTGAGTGCGGGACTCTTAGCAGCCTGCTTAGCAAAGACCTTGTTGGCAAGAAACCTTGCCGCAGCTAGTCGCAGCACACTTAGATTGCCGAGCGAACTCGAAAACGAAGTAAGGGCGCGACACTTGTCGCAGCTCACTTAAACCGTTGAGCGTGCTCGAAACAAGGTAAGGGCGCGGCTAGCCACGGGTAGGTTCCTCCGCGCACAGGTTTTCCATACAAAGTGTGGTTGTTCAAGAAAGATAACGGAAAATTTAAAAATTTGAATGCTCAAACTTTGGTAACTTAGCTTTCATTGGATTGTTTGCTTCCCGACAAGACTTTTCTTTCTTGAACAGCACTTGGTCCATACTTCTATCTCCTTCCCCCCCCC